>JAESUZ010005379.1:0-71026 GCA_017311185.1 Proteles cristata cristata
GGGGTGGGGAACAGGGTGGGGGTTGGGGGGCACAGGGTGGGGGTGTGGGGGCACAGGGGTGTGGGGGGCACAGAGTGGGGGTGCGGGGGTGCGGGGCGCTCACAGGCGCAGCCACCAGGCCTCCAGGCGCTCCTCGTGCTCCTCCAGCATGCTGTGACAGTCGAAGTCGCCGCCGTCACACAGGCGCTCCATGATCTCCAGCAGCCGGACCTCGCTGAAACAAGCCGTCAGCACCGCAGGGTGGGAACGGGAGCCCAGGTGCTCAGCGTCCGTCCCACAGGGACGTCCCCACTTGGCGCCAGGCGGGAAGGACGGTGGCACTTCAGCAGGAAAAGGCCCTCAACACACACAGCTGGGGACGGGTGCCCTTGGTGAATGAGGCTCAGAGAACAGGGCGGCAGGGGCGGGGCCCACCAGGGGAGCCCCTGAAGCTGGGGGGGAGGCTGGAGCTCTGGGGGAGGAGGGAGGGGGGGAGGGGGGAGGGGGAGGGGGGAGGGCGGGCCCCACCGGCAGGGGAGGCTCAGAGACCCTTCACGTGGGGGCCTCACCGTCTGGGTTGCGTCATTAAAAGACCCAGCTTGCTGTGTGGAGACTGGGTATGGGGACAAGTGTGGGAGCCAAAGGCCACGCAGGGGCCGGCGGACAAGTGACTGGACGGAAGGGACCCCTCTGTGTGTCTGTCATCAGTGTGGGTGACAACGCTCACGGGGCACGTCAGGTACCCAAGCTGGGCTGCCCAGAGCCCGGGCGGCGGCGCCCACCTGAATTCATACTTGGACAGCGTCTTCTCCTCCCAAGCCGTGTTCCCGCCGCCGAAGTTCTTCTTTGCGGTGTCCACCATTCCCTGCGGGGAGCCGGGGGACACAAGGCTCAGGCCGCTGCCCCGCCCACATCCGTCGTGAGGGCAGCCCTGGTCCGTCACGGTGACCCCCCGAGTCCACTCCTGGGATGACATTGCCTGAGTGACCCTGGGTCCATCACAAGGGTGACCTGGTCCATCTCCGGGATATCCTGGGTCCCTGACCATTGTCAGGGGTAGGCTGACCTCGGGTCCACGGCGGGGAGACTCCGGCCCATCTCCGGGTGACCCTGGCCACTGAGGGGCTGACCTCGGGTCCACAGTGGGGTGACTCCAGCCCATCTCAGGGTGACCCCGGCCGCTGAGGGGCTGACCTCGGGTCCACGGGGGGGTGAGTCCGGCCCATTTCAGGGTGACCCCGGCCACTGAGGGGCTGACCCGGGTCCACAGTGGGGTGACTCCAGCCCATCTCAGGGTGACCCCGGCCACTGAGGGGCTACCCTGGTCAGAGACCCTAGTCAGCGGTCGGCTGGACCTCGGGTCCATGGTGGGGTGACCCCGGCCACTGAGGGGCTGACCTCGGGTCCACGGGGGGGTGACCCCGGCCACTGAGGGGCTACCCTGGGTCCCAGACCCTCGTCAGCGGTCGGCTGACCTCGGGTCCATGGTGGGGTGACCCTGGCCACTGAGGGGCTACGTTAGGTCCGTGACCCTCGTCCGTTGTGGGCTGACCCCGATCCACCACAGGGTTACGCTGGGTCCGGGACCCCGGTCCAACGCGGGACGACCCCGGCCCCGCCGCCCCCAGGCTGGCCCCCGCGACCCCGACCCCGCGTCTGCGTGGAGTGACCGGCCCACCTGGTTGAACTTGTCCACCAGCCCTCGGCAGCGCTTGCAGGGCGTCGCCTTCTTGGAGGGCTCAGCAGGCGGCGGCAGCGGCAGCAGCAGCAGCAGCAGCAGCCCCAGCGCGGCCGGGGTAGGGGGGCGCATGGCGGCCGCGGCAGCGCTGCGCAGGACGCGGCCGCGCGGGCCTGGCCGAAGCCCAGCGGGAAGCGGCGGAGCGCTCGGCCTCTGCGGCCGCCCACCGCTCGGCGCTGCCGGCAGTTCCCGGGGCTACTTGACGGTGCCGGGCGGATCCCGCCCCGCGCCAGCCCTCGCGCCACTATTGGTCGCGGGGTCCCCATGTGGCCCAATCCGGGCTCGCCACGAGAAGCGACCAATCGGAAGACCCCGGGTCAGCGCCCAGCCGGGAGGGGGCGGGGACGGGGGCGTGGAGACGGGAGCCCGCCCCTCGCGCGCGCCGGCCGCGGCGGCCATCTTTACTCCGGGCTGGGAAGGCGTCCCGCGGCGACGATAGAGACGTTTGGGCAGCCATGTTAGGTTTGGGCAAGGGCTTCTCGTCCGTTCTCCGCTTCCGTCACCCCGCTTCCGGCCGCGGGCCGCCCGGGAGCTGCGCTTCGAGGGACGGCGCCGCGGGCGGGCGAGGTTAGCGCGCGGCACTAAGCGGCCGGGGCTCTCGGGGCGGGCGGCGGGCTGTGCCGGCCTTAGCGCCGGCGCTCCTCGCCCGGAGCCTGGGCACAGTGCCCTGGGGGCCCGGGGCCCGCGTTTCCCCTCTGCCCGCGCCCCCTGGCCCGGGAACCGAGGTGGAAGTGGAACTGAGACGAGCGGGCTCCGGCTCCGGCGACGGACGCGCAGGGCCGCTCGCGGCGGGGCCTCGGCGCCCGCGGCGGCCTGTGAGGGGACAGCGTTCGGTTCCCTGCGGGGGGCGCGCCCCGGGCCCCCTCACCGGGGTCGGGGGGGCGGGCGGCTTCTGACCTGGGACCCGGGGGCCGGAGTCCGGTTCCCGCCGAGCAGCTTGTCTTGTGCCGCCGTCTCCGCAGCTTGCGGTGTAGATGCTTGGCGTTTCTTCTTTCTTTCCGTGACAGTCAGAGGACTGAACGGCGTATGAGTGTTTCGCAGCCTCCTTCGCTTTACTGGAGCTTAAAACATTATTTTTGTGGGGCGTCTGGGGGGCTTAGTCGGTGAAGCGTCCGACTTTCGCTTAGGTCATGATCTCGCGGTTCGTGGGTTCGAGCCCCGCGTCGGGCTCTGTGCTGACTGCCAGCTCAGAGCCTGGAGCCTGTTTCAGTCTGTAACTCCCTCTCTCTCTGACCCCTGCTCACGCTCTCTCTCTCTCCTAGAAATAAATAAAAAATATTTAAAAACAAACAAACATTATTTTTGCTTTTTTAGTTTTTGGGGGAGAGGGCATCCCAAGCGGCCTCCGCACAGAGCTGGACGGGGGGCTCGAACTCACGGGCCTGAGGTCATGACCTGAGCCGAAACCAAGAGTCCGTGGCTTAACGGAGGAGCCTCCCAGGCCCCCCGGGTCCCAGGAGACTACACACTTAAGTCTCTCTCCAATCACAGGGTAGTTTTAGGGGGACCTGGGCGGCTCTCTCTCCCTCCGCCCCTCCCCCCATGCATGTGGGCACACGTGTCCTCAAATAAAAAAGTAAAAAAAGTAGTTTTAGCAAACAGCAAGCACTTTCCTTTTGCTTCTGGCCCTTCGGGTTCTGATCAAATTAAATCAAAGCTGCTTTTTTTTTCTTAATGTTTTATTTATTTCTGAGAGACGAGGAGAGACAGCATGAGCAGGGGAGGGTCAGAGAGAGAGGGAGACACAGACTGAAACAGGCTCCAGGCTCCGAGCTGTCAGCACAGAGCCCGACGCGGGGCTCGAACCCACGAACCGCGAGATCATGACCTGAGCCAAAGTCGGACGCTCAACCGCCTGAGTCACCCAGGTGCCCCTCAAACCTGTTTGAAGAGTAGCGAGAAATACAAGGAAGAATTTGCCACCTTCCCGCCGCACGAATGGGAGACTGCAGGTGCCCCCCAGGAAGCCCTGGGCTGTCGGCTCCTCCGCAAATCGCCCTGCTGGCAGCTGGCTGGTTCCAGGGACCCGCTGCGGGCACACCTGTCCGGACGCCTCAAGGACACACTCGTGCTTTTTGTCCCCTGTGTGCCCCTGTTCCGAGGCTCCCGCGGCTTCCGGGGTGAAGCCCAGGACGAGTGGGGCAGGCGGGCCACCTCCTGCCCTCCTGCGGCTGCCCCCCCTCGGCCTCCAGCCCCTGTCCCGCGTCTCCGCCGGTACCACTGGGCCCTGCTGCGCGGCAGAGCCGAGCCTCCACCGCAGGGCCCGTCCCGCTGCCCTCCCGAGGCTGGGTCAGCCCAGGGCCCGGCCACCAGGAGGACTGACTCAGTTCTGCAAATAAAGTCTTTTTTCCTGGAAAACTACACAGCTCAGGGTCTGAGATAGCCAGTTAAAGTGTGAAAGGAATGCCTGGGTGGCTCAGGCGAAGCATCCGACTCGATCTCAGCTCAGGTCTTGATCTCGGGGTCATGAGTTCAAGGCCCACGTTGGGCTCCACGCTCAGTGTCAAGCGTACTTTTATAATTCTTTTGACTGTTTTGTTTTACTTTATGAGAAAGAGAGACAGAGTGTGAGCAGGGGAAAGAGAGAGAGAAGGAGACACAGAATCTGAAACAGTTCCAGGCTCTGAGCCATCAGCACAGAGCCTGATGCAGGGCTTGAACTCATGAACTGCGAGATCATGACCTGAGCCAGTCAGACACTAATTGACTGAGCCACCCAGGTGCCCCTAGCCTACTTTTTTTTTTTTAATATTTTTATTTATTTCTAGGAGAGAGAGAGAGACAGCGTGAGCAGGGGAGAGTCAGAGAGAGAGGGAGACACAGACTGAAACAGGCTCCAGGCTCCGAGCTGGCAGTCAGCACAGAGCCCGACGCGGGGGTCGAACCCACGCACCGCGAGATCATGACCTAAGCGAAAGTCGGATGCTTAACCGACTAAGCCACCCAGGCGCCCCTGCCCCTAGCCTACTTTTAAAAAATAAAAATGAAAGGTGCTCAAGTGTGGTTTTTCTTTGAACGTTGTCTTTGGAGGCCTTCCGAGCTACACAAGTTACGGCAGCAGTTCGAAGAGTCACGCTCACCCTTCACCCAGCTCCCCCAGGCGTTAACTCGCGTGTGACTGTGGAAACTCAGGAATCTGCATTTTTGTTTTGTCACAGTGCTCACAGAGGAGCGGCGTCGCTGATCGCTGGAGGCGCGTGAAGCGGGACAGCGTGATGGCCGGCAAGAGGACATTGGGTGCCAGCAGGCAGCGCTGGCTGCTGGGGCTGCTGGTGGCCGTGGGCGCCGTCCACCTCCTCAGCTGCCCCTACTCCAAAGTGGAGGAGAGCTTCGGTCTGCAGGCCGCGCACGACTTGCTCTACCACCGGCTGGACGTGGACAAGGTGAGTACCCGTGTCCCAGGCCACGTGGCAGCCCCCGGCCGGGGCATGCGCTGAGCCCCCTTCTCCCTGCAGTACGACCACCTGGAGTTCCCAGGCGTGGTCCCCAGGACGTTCCTCGGACCGCTGGCCCTGGCGGTGCTCTCCAGCCCCGCGGTCTGCGTGCTGTCCCTGCTGCAAGCGCCCAAGTTCTATTCCCAGCTAGTAGGTAAGGGGAGTTCGGGCGAGGACAGGGTGGGGGGCCACGCGAAGTCGGGGCTCCAGTCCGCCGGGCCGAGGCCCCCTCCTTCCGGGCTGTCCTTCCGTCAGGACCGAAGCCTCTCGCTGCGGTTGTCCGGAGCTCGGGTTGAGGCCCGAAGTCAGCCCTTCTTGGAGTGTGACCCGGGACAGGTAACTGGGCACCTGTCAGTCTGTTCCCGAGCCCGTGAGGCGCGGGTGCCGGCTGGCCTGGCCCCGGCCGCCGCGGCAGGAGGTAAAGCATGCGCACGCGTCTCCCGCGGTGGCCACAGAGGGGCCGCTGGCTGCGCCTGGAGAGCCCGTTCCCCCCGGGGCAGCGTGGTGCCTGCATCGGGGGCCTCGCCTTCCCCACCCCGAGGCCACGTCCATAGGGATTTGTGCGGAGCCTCCTGGGTCTTGCCCCGTGCTGTGTATTTTTTAAAACTAAATTCAGAACGTTCTACGCGTGTCTTTCTGCAACGTCACTGTTAGCTGACAGTCACCATTTTTCCATCGTGGTGAATTTTTATCATGGCTGCGCCCAGATGGTATTTGGACCCCACCCCCACCCCCGCCCCGCACCCTCCGGAGGCAACATATTAAAGACACAGGCCCCAGGGAAGAAGCTGCTTCTTGAGCGACCGCATTAGGAAATGGAAATCCTCCGTAGCTGGGCCAGCTGCATGGGCTGTGCCGGTTCGGGGGGTGTTGGGGAGCCCCAGACAGTCTCCCTCCCTTGGGAAGGGCGCCCCTGGATGTGTCCTGTCCCCTCGGCGTGTGCTGCGGTGGTGATGTCATGCTGTCCTGCAGACACTGTCCTCCCTGCCCGGTGTCTGTGTCCCCCAAGCCCTCTGCCCAGGCCACATGGCCACAGTGAAGCTCTAGGGTCCCCTCTTTCAAGGTGGCTTCACTGCCACCTGGTTTTTAAGTCACCACTGCGAGTGACGCTGGCAGGGAGCTGCTTCACGCCCTGCATGCCGCGGGCCACTCACTGCGCCCTCTTTGTTTAGTCAGAGCCATCCTGGGACTCGGCGTGATCTCGGGACTCTGGACTTTACAAAAAGAAGTGAGGCGGCAGTTCGGGGCCACGGTGGCCACCATGTTCTGCTGGGTGACGGCCACGCAGTTCCACCTGATGTTCTACTGCACGCGGACGCTCCCCAACGTGCTGGCCCTGTCCGTGGGTAGGTGGTTGCTGAGCCGCACCCTCATGGGCGCACACAGGCCGCAGCGGCCCGGTGAGGGGTGTCCGTCAGAAACGCCCGGTGCCAGATGGAGGCGCGCTTCCTGGCAGGTGGCAGGTCGCAGTGGCCACATGCAGGGGTCTCCCTGCTCTGCAGATGGCAAGTGAGGCCGGAGAGAAGCTGCTTGCGGGCCAGACGGACGCTCTGTCCAAGCTTCCTGGGGGTGACGCAGGCTGATGGGGGGAGGCCGTGGATGGTGTGGGCTTGGGGGGTCTGTGCCGGTCAGAGCAGAGGCGTGGCCCAGACCTCAGCGTGCCTGGGGAAGGTGGCAGGCAGGGCGCCGGGCCGAATGACCCCCCCGGGGGCCAGCGGGACACACTGCAGGCCGGGTGCACAGAGAGGAGGGGAGGCGCTGGGCGCGTGGAGCAGAGCCTAGGCCGTTTCAGAGTGGGCGCCCGGGTCCCGGTGCAGTCAGGCCGCAGAAGCGGCCTCAGGTTGTGTGGTGGCGCTGTGTCAGCGGATCGGGTGTGAATGGCGTGTACGGTCTTCTGGAGGGTTCCGTGTGGCTCTCACCAGGAGGAAGTGAGTGGCCCGCAGCGGCACCCCGTGTCTTGCAGTCCTGCCTGCGCTCACGGCCTGGCTGCAGCTGAAGTGGGCCCGCTTCATCCGGCTCTCGGCCTTGGCCATCCTGGTGTTCCGAGCGGAGCTGAGCCTGTTCCTGGGCCTCGTGCTGCTGCTGCTGCTGCGCTCGCGGAGGGTGACGGTGGCGCGGGCTGTGCGCTGCGCCCTGCCGGCCGGGGTTCTCTGCTTAGGTGAGTGGGAGCCGCCGCGGCTGCTGTGACCGAAAGCGGGGCTCTGGGGAGAGCTGACCTTAATCCCCGGCAGAGACGAAATGTCTGCGCGCCTCCATCCGCGGGCCCTCCTCGTCCTGGCCGGGAGGGGCGGCTGGCCCCGTGTGGGGAGCCCAGGTCCCGACGCGCCATCCCCGTCCCCTGAGGCAGGTGGCTCGTGGCTTCCGTGCAGATGCCGCTGCTTCACGGGACATGTACCTGAGACCTGGGGCTCTGGGGCCGCTGTTCACGCCCCGGTGGCGGAGCCCGAATTGCTCGGTGGCCGTGTTCTTCCCTGAGGGTCTCCTCTGTCTCACCAGGCCTGACGGTCGCCGTGGACTCCTGGTTTTGGCGACATCTCGTGTGGCCGGAGGGAAAGGTGCTTTGGTACAACACCGTCCTGAACAAAAGTTCCAACTGGGGCGTATCCTTCTGCTGCGTCTGCTGGCCGGGGCGGTCACCCCTGGCCTCACTCAGGCGCCGCACCCCTGCTGTTGGGCGCCGTCAGGGTCGTTTTTGATGATAACCTGTAACATTTTGCCGCAAACGGTCAGCACGCGCACGGGGGGGTACAGCGTGCGGGCCCCAGTGCAGCCGTCCCGTGGGGGCAGGTTGCTCCGCGGGGGGCAGGCGGCCGGGGTCCCAGGTGCCGCAGGGCCGGAGCGCCTGTCGGCCGTGACTCGCTGGCGTGTGGCTCCTTGACCCTGCGCCCACGGACCTCGCCGCTGCTGTGGTATTTCTACTCGGCCCTGCCCCGCGGCCTGGGCTGCAGCCTGCTCTTCGTGCCGCTGGGCGCCGTGGACAGGCGGGCCCTGGCGCTGCTGCTGCCCTCGCTGGGCTTCGTGGGCCTGTACTCGCTGCTCCCGCACAAGGAGCTGCGGTTCATCATCTACTCCTTCCCGGTGCTCAACGTCGTGGCCGCCAGGGGCTGCGCCTGCCTGTGAGTGTCCCGCTGTGCCCGCTCCCGCAGCCACGCCGCACACGCTCACTGTCACACGGGGGAGGCGCTTAGGTGGACAGACGCTGCCGAGCGGGCGCCTGCGTTGGAGGGGGACGGCCGAGGGCGGGTCGGGCTGGCCTCACGCCCAGCGTGTCGGTCCGTCTGGTCCGTCGGGCCGCTGTCCACACGGCTGTGCTGACCGTCCCGGGCTCCGTCCTCGGGGAGGACGTCCCCGGAGTGGCCCCTGCCTGGGGTGGCCGAGTGGGCTTCAGCCAGGGGGATGGTCTCTGGGGCTGACTTCCCTGAAGGGACAGCCCCCCTCCCCCCCAGCAGAGAGTGGCACTGTTTGTCCGAGCGCATGGCGGGCAGGAGGGAAGGGGTAGGGCAGGAAGTGCTCGGCCCCGGGGCTTGAGGCCCACGGTGGTGGCCTGGGGCTTTCCGAGGAAGGGAGAAGGCTCCACAGCAGAACGTAGGTGCCCCTGAGGGGGGCGCCCGGGGTACAGGCAGGGCGGTCGAGAGGGGCTGCCCTTCCCAGGAGCAACTGCCGTGGCAGGAACAGGAGTGACGGTGGTGCGGCTGGGGGAGGAGGCCCCGGGGAGCCGGGAGAGGCCGTGCTCCCAAAGAGCCAACACCCGTCACGGGCAGGAAGTGCTGCGTCCCTGCGCCACCCTGGACACAAGCCCC
This sequence comes from Proteles cristata cristata, assembly GCA_017311185.1. Lineage (NCBI taxonomy): Eukaryota > Metazoa > Chordata > Mammalia > Carnivora > Hyaenidae > Proteles > Proteles cristata. The sequence goes on from JAESUZ010005379.1 coordinate 8,952, forward strand.
AGCCTTGGGGGCCCCATCTGGGCTCAGCGATGGGCTTGTTGCTGGAGGGACGTGCACCCGACCCGGGGGGGCAGGGGGGACGTGCACCCGACCCGGGGGGGCAGGGGGGACGTGCACCCTACCCGGGGGGGCAGGGGGGACGTGCACCCGACCCGGGGGGGCAGGGGGGACGTGCACCTTACCTGAGGGGGCAGGAGGCTGCTCAGAGCGACAGGCAGACACTACTTCAGGGTCGAGTCAGGAGGGAGGACTCTGCTCATGGAAACTCCCGGTATCTCAGGTTAGCAGAGCTGGGGCGAACCACGGACAGACTTTGCCCGAGACTGTGTGGTAAGGGGGGGTCTGTGAGCCGATCCCCTCTGAAACGAGGCCGCAGACTCCACAGGCCGGTGTTGCCGGGGGAGAGGGAACCCTTCCGTGAAACACACTCTTTCCAGGCTGAACAACTACAGGAAGTCTTGGCTGTATAAACTGGGCTCTGTCCTTGTGGTAGGACACCTGGTAGTGAATGCCACCTACTCGGCCACGGCCCTGTACGTGTCCCACTTCAACTATCCTGGCGGCGTGGCGATGCAGCGGCTGCACGAGCTGGTGGCCCCCGGGACAGGTGGGTGCTTGGGGCCGAGCGGGGCCGGCGGCAGCTCTGGCAGGGGGTCGGGGGGCCCGCTGGCTCACCGTTCTGACTGCGCACACGTGGCCATCCACAGATGTCGTCGTGCACATTGACGTGGCTGCTGCGCAGACCGGCGTGTCTCGGTTCCTGGAAGTCAACAGTGCCTGGAGGTGTGTTCCCGCCTTTTGTGACTGCAGGTGGTGGCGCCCCTCACAGCGGCCACGCGTGGGCTCCCTGGGGGCACACTGGCACCGGGGGCTGGCACGGGCCCACAGGTGCAAGGCCATGTTCTTCCCTCGCAGGTACGAGAAAAGGGAGGATGTGCAGCCCGGGTCGGGGCACATGCTGGCCTACACGCACCTCCTCATGGAGGCGGCCCCCGCGCGGCTGGCGCTCTACAGGGACACGCACCGGGTCCTGTCCAGCATCACGGGCACCACCGGGGTGAGTCTGAACCTGACCCGGCTCCCTCCCCTCGACGTCAACCTGCAGACCAAGCTGGTGCTTCTGGAGAGACTCGGCCGGCACCCTGGCAAGTGAGGCGAGACGGAGAGTCGAACGGGGGGCGAGCCTCGTACGGACGCCTCAGAGGACAGGCCGGGTCCTGCACGGCCACCCTGGACACTGCAGGGGCCCTAGGCCTTGCCCGGGGGCCTCTCCCTTCGGGGGAGATCGTGTGAGACTCTGTGAAGAGGTAACACGGGAACCCCGGCGCTCCCCTCACCCCCGCCCATGCCCCAAGCTGCGGGAAGAGCCTTCGTGGGCACAGGCGCACCGCGCCGACCCAGCTCACGTGAAATTTTGGGAATTTCGAGAGGAATGAGAATAAAATTTGAACGTTTCCTTATTAGAGATCTCCTGACGTGCTGTTTCTAGAGGCTGCTTTCACAGAGGCTGTGTTTTAAGTGGTGACCCTGGCACCTTTACATTTTACTGAACGAGAATCCAGTAGGTGCCCAAAGTGCACGTGACACGAGCAGACACTGAAGATGACGCAGGAAACGGGCGCACCGCACATGCACACGCAGACCGTGTGCGCTCACACCGCATGCGCTCCTGCCGAGCACACTTGCGCTGCACGCACACACATGCTACGCATGCTCACCCATGCACACGCACACCTCGTGCACAGACACACCACCTGCACCCCTACCTCATGCACTCATGCCACACACATGCACGCGCAGAAAGGATATTTTTTCTGAGCCGTTCGAGAGAGTGCTTACGGCCTGCAGCGGTTCGGCGTGTCCCGGGAGGGAGGTGACAGCATTTCCCACCTTAGCTGCTGTGTCTCCGCGGCCGCCGACGGGTAGTGTGTGCGGACACGTCCACTGGCCGCGCTTCCCCCAGCCTCTCCCCGACGGGCCCCTCCTGTGACTCCCGCGGCTGGCGCTTAGCGCTTCGCGATCTACAGAGCCGCTCCTGCCTTTCCCCTTTATCTACTTGTCCACGGGGTCTACCACGTGCGCGTCGCCGGCGTCTGTGCGGAGCCTGGCGTGTGCGCGTTGCTGGCGTCTATGTCTCACTCGTAGAGCTGATCGGCGCTCAAGCGTTGGTCATGGGGTGTCAGCACGCGTCTGTGGGTCGCTGCTGGGCCTTGACGGTCTGAGTCCCCCCGACTCCCCCGGTGCCCACACCGTGCCGGGTTCGCACGGGGAGCTGTCTGGGGTGACGTGTCATCGCTCCCCTACTTCCTGGCACGAGGCTCCGGGGCCCCTCCATCCCAGCCCGGAAATCAGCCATGTGTCCGGGGGCCCTGCCTCCTCTTGGGGGCGGGTGTAGAGACCTGGATGCAAAACGTGCATGTAGCTCTCGGGATGTCTGTCTCTAGGCCCTGTCTGGACAGCGAGGGTCGACGGGCACGCTTCCACGCACACGCACACCTGCGTGCACCTGTGAGAGGCCCACGCCCCACCGACACCTCCAGGCCCACCTCCGTGGGCTTGGTTGCCCGTCTGGCTCCAGACCTGTACCTCCGCCCCCCACACTGAGGATCGTCCCCAGCGACCAGGTTCACAGTCAAATGCCATGTGTGCAAGTTCCTTGGATCAGCCTGTCTTCACTGTGGCAGTTTTTCGTTTAAAATAGGACTGGGCTTGTGTCTTTACATTTGCCTCCAGTCTCCGGATCCGGTAAACGTGACTGCGCCTCAGAAACCGGGGCCGTGGCTCCCTCCCGCTCCTCCCCCACGTTTTCTGACTACTGTCCCCGTGTTCTGGTTGGTCCTTCTTGTGAAGATGTGCAGGTACACACAGGCTCGTTCCCTGCCCGCGTGCTTGCTGCAGCTGTTCCTTCTGGAAATCACTCCTCTTCTCAGACGTTCCGCCTTCGTGGAACCACGTACTACTTGGTGTGGACGAGCCGTGGTTGAGGCAGCCAGCCTCCTGGCTGCTGGCATGTTCGTGGTTGCCAGGACTTTGCAACTCCCAGCAGAGCTGCGTGAATAAGCTCACATACGTGTCCTTTCATGCTGTTTGAGGAGTGTCTGTATGATGCATTCCTACAGGTGGGAAGGCGAGGTCACGGAAGCGTGGACCCGTTCTGCTGGGTCCTGCCACATTGCCCTGCCCTGGCCTTGCTGGTCTCGTGGCGAGGCAATGGTGTCTTGGACGTGGCTTCGTTCCTCTTTTTTTTTTTTTTTTTTAATGTTTTTATTTCTGAGAGAGAGAGACAGCGTGAGCAGGAGAGGGTCAGAGAGAGAGGGAGACACAGAATCTGAAGCAGCTCCAGGCTCTGAGCTGTCAGCACAGAGCCCGACGCAGGGCTTGAACCCACGAACTGTGAGATCATGACCTGAGCTGAAGTTGTACGCTTAACCAACAGAGCCACCCAGGTGCCCCCATTTCTTTTCTTTTTTTTTTAATGTTTATTTATTTTGAGGCAGAGAGAGAACAAGTTAGGGAGGGGCAGACAGAAGGGAATAGAGAGATTCCCAAGTAGGCTCCCCACTATTAGCGCAGAGCCTGATGCAGGGCTTGCACCCATGAACCGTGAGGTCATGACCTGAGCCGAAGTCAAGAGTCGACGGTTAACCAGCTGAGCCCCCAGGCTCCCCTTTGCTTCATTTTTTCACAAGTGAAGGTGAGCATCTTCACAGATGTAAGAACTATCTGTTTTTATAAGTTGTCTGTTCATAGATTTTGTCCATTTTTCATCGGACTTGGACGTTTTGCTCTCATTTTGTATGTATCTACATATATACATACATTACTAGGGTATTTGCCCTTCATTTCCAACATAAGCTGCACATTCTCCATTTGTCACTTATCTCCAGACTCTGAGTGTGAAGTGAAGAGCCTTCCCAGGTGGAGGTTTATTGCCCATTTCTTGCCCGGCATCCTGGGTGGGAAGCTTTTCGCACAGTCAGCTCCACCGTGTTTTCTGTCCACGTCTGCTCGGTGTCTCTTCTGCATGTAGGCTTTGGGTCCATTTGGAGCTCACTTTTGTTTGTGTGAGGCGTAGGCCTTCTTTCCTCTTTCTCCAAGTGGCTGTCCACTTACTAAAGGCTCATCGTTGCCCCAGAGATGTGAAGTCACACACCGAACGTGCACGTTTCAGGTTTGGGCAACTATGGAGAAAGCTGCTCTAAACATCTGTGCGCAGCTTTTTGTGAGGACCCGTGGCTCCAGCTCCGTGGAAATACCAGGGAGCACGACTACTGTAAGGTAGGAGTATGTTTAGTTTTGCAAGACACGGCCGGGCTGTGCTCCAGCGTGGCCGCACCATCTGTGTCCCTCCGGCAGTGGTGCTCCACAGCCTCCCGGCACTCGGTGCTGTCGGCGCTCTGGATACGGCCCCTCTGAGGGGCGCGCGGCGGCCATTGTTTTAACGTGCGTTTGCCGGATGTGTGTGATATGATGCTTGCCTGGCGTCTATACGTCTCTGGTGTCCATCAGTGTCTCTAAGCCTGTTTTCCAACTGAATTGTTTCCTTGCTGTTGAGTTTTAAGGGTTCTTTGTATATTTTGAATATCAGCCCTTTATCAGATGTGGCTTTTGCGCAGGTGTTCTCCCGGCCTGGTCTCCGCATCCTCTTGACATTGTCCATCACGGAGCAGAGAATTTTAATTTTAACCCAGTCTAGCTATCAGTTCTCTCTTTCATGGATCGTGCCTTTGGTGTTGCATCTGAAAACTCATCTCCACACTCAAGGTCATCTAGGTTTTCTCCTGTCACCTTCTAGGAATTTTATAGTTTTGCATTTACATTTAAGTATGTGGTTGATTTTGCGTGATGTTTATGAAGGGTGTGGATCTGTGTTTAGCTTCTGCATGTGTGAGTGAGTGTGTGAGTGTGTGTGTGAGGCGTGAGTGGATATACAGCTCTGGCACCATTAGCTGCAGAGTCCATCTTTACTCCCTTGTGTTGTCTTTGCTCCTTCGTCAAAGATCACGTGGCTGGATTTATGGAGATCTATTTCTAGACTACTTTGTTTCACTGATCAATTTGTATATTGTTTTGTCAACACCACATCGTCCTGATTAACTGTAGCTTTATAGTAAGGCTTGAAGCGAGGCAGTGTCAGTCTTCCAACTTTGTTCTTCTTCAATATTCTGGTGGCTATTCTGGGTCTTCTGCTTCTCCATGTAAACTTCAGAATTGTTTTGTCGACATCCATAAAATAACTTGCTGAGATTTGATCAAAATTGCATTGATCTATAGATGAGGTTGGAAAGACCTGACATCTTGACAATATTGAGTCTTCTTATCTGTGAACATAGGCTGCCTCCCCAATTGTTTAGTTGATTTTGCTCATCAGAATTTTGTTCTTTTCCTCATTTAAATGTTGTATATATTTTGTTAGATTTATGCCTAAATGTTTCGCTTTTTGAGTGCCAACATAAATGGTATTGTTTTTAATTTCAAATAACACGTGTTCATTGGCAGCATGTAGGACAGAATTGACTTTTGTATGTTCACCGTGTTTCGTGGAGTCTTACTGTAACTGCTTAGTTCCAGAAGCCTTCTCGTCAATTCTCTTAGGATTTCTACGCAGATGATTATGTCATCTGTGAGCAAAGACCGTGTTATTTCTTCCATTGCAATCTGTGTACCTTTTATTTCCTTTTCGTGTCTTGTTGCATTAGCTAGCACTTCCAGTTCAGCGTTGAAAAGCATGGTGACAGAGGACATCCTTGCCGTGTACCTCATCTAATGGGAAAGTTTTGAGCGTCTCACCATTAAGTGTAATGATAGCTGTAGGCTTTTTATAATGGTTCTTTATCAAGTTGAGGAAGGCCCCCTTTATCCCTAGTTAACTGAGAGCTTTTTTTTTTTCTTTTTATTTATTTCTAGGAGAGAGAGAGCGTGAGCAGGGGAGGGTCAGAGAGAGAGGGAGACAGGACCTCTAACAAGCTCCAGGCTCTGAGCTGGCAGTCAGCAGAGCCCGACGTTGGCTCAAAAAACCCACGAACCGCGAGATCATGACCTAAGCAAAAGTCGGACGCTTAACCGACTAAGCCACCCAGGCGCCCCTTTACTGAGAGCTTTTGTCATGAATGGCTGTTGGATATGCTTTTCCTGCATCTCTTAATGATCGTGTGATTTTTCTCATTTTGTTACAGAACCTGGTCTGGATCACCTGCCCGAAGAGCCAGGTGGCACTCGGGGATCTTGGAAGGCAGGGGGTTTATTTCACACCGGTGGGCTCAGAGGAGCACACTCTCCAGAGGTGTGAGTCCCGAGCACAAGCATGGGGGACAGTTTATAGTCCAGTAGTGATTCGGTGCGCGCGGCAAGCGGGGCAGGAAGAAGCACCCGGAACGGGAGTCTTCAGTTGGGGCTGCAGTCTCCGCATCAGTCCTGTTTGCCACCTTGTAACAGATTTTTGCCTGCCGTCCCCCCTTTGACGACCCTTGAAACAGATCTAGGCTGTGTTAGAGGCCATCATCCTCATTTATTATGGGCTGGTCCTTTCCCTTAGTTCCTGGACTTTGGTTGTGACTATTCCCGCCTGGTTTCCAAAGTCTCCGAGGAAGATGCAGGTGCCCCCTTCTCGGCAGCGAGGAGGTCAGGCGCCCGTCTGTTCTGGAGGGCATCTCCTGCCAGGGAACTTATGTGGCTCTGCAGGGACACTCGGGAGTCGGCCACCCGTTAGTCCCACAGAAGAGCCTATGCCTCCCGTGCCAGTCCCTGTCCCTGGGGCTATTCCTGTCCCGAGGAGGACGGGTAGCCACACTGTGTGCGCATTTAACCTGGGCCTTAGGGCTGAAGGTTGACAAATGGGGCCCAGACTAGAGGCAACCAATACCAACAAAACACCCTACGCGTAAGAGGAAGGTGAGTGCCACCAGGAATCCTGCTGTCCCCCCAGCTTTCTGGAATTGGCAGATTCCCTCTGCCAGTCTGATGGCAAGGAGTAAGGATCGTCTATTCATTAGACCAGTGATTCCTCAAATTTCTGCCGCGCATAGACCAGCCAGCTTCCGGGCCGTGGCTGGAGCAGGGCTGAAGATCCTGAGACTCTAGAACTCTCTGGAAGGTCGCTTTGAGCCGGTTCATGGGACTTGGGTCAGTCTTCCAAGTCCGGGGCTCCTCAGGATTGGCCCTCTTGACTCTGGAGCAGTGGACCCATGAAGTGATGTCTGTGACCTCGAGGGCAGTAGGCATGGTCAGAATAAGGGCATGAGGCCCAGTCCACTGTGGTCTTTGGCCCCGTGCCCTGGTGAGAAGGGGGACACGGGATAGTTTAAATGGGAGAAACCGTGAGTTCCTGGTGTGCAGTGGACGTGCAGGAGTGCGATGCATCCACTCTCCTTTCCCTGAGCTCTGGGGCTGGTTTGTATAACGTCTACCACGAACGCAGCCCATTATCGCTGTGCGTTGTGGCCGGTGAGCCGAACCGGGGGAACAGTTTCTTCTTTGAACTGCTGGTGGGGGTCGCGGTGTGGATGAGGGGGAGCTGTGTCTACCTCCTTATTAGCTGCTATCTTGGCCACCTTGCCTGCTGGACGATTCCCTCGTGCTGCAGGGTCGTCTCCCTTCCGCTGTTCTTTGCCGTGTAGACCTGCAGCTTCTTTTGGAAGCCAGACAGCCTTGAGGAGCTTTGGTATTTCCTCCCTGTTTTTGATGGTCTTCCCCACCGCTGTGAGGAGGCCCCTCTCTTTGTAGGCGGCCCCGTGTGTGTGTACAGTAGCGAAGACCCCCCGGGAGTCAGTGTAGATCCCTCCTCAGAAGGTAGGAAGGTTACAGGGTTCAGTGTCTGCAGTGTTTTAAGAGTGACCCATAGATGCTCACAGAGGAGCCCCTGGTATTGTGCTAGCTGAGAGTTGGACAGGCATGAGAGACATGACCGCATGAGGGACCTTGACATTGAGTTCTTGTCCCAGGGTGAGTTTATCTGCCTCCTTAATGAGCAGAACTGTAGCCGCTAGTGCCCTAAGGCACGGTGGCCACCCTGCTGCCACTGGGTCCAGCCTGACAGGCGTGCTGCTGGCCGGTGCCAAGAGCCAACGGTCTGTGTGAGCACCCCGAGGGTGGCCTTTTTCTTCTCGTGCACAAAGAGATTAAAAGGCTTTTCTGTATTCGGCAGGCCCAGGGCTGGTGCCTGCCCCAAGGTGGCCTTTCTCTCTAGGAAGGAGGCTTCGGCCTCCTCTGTCCAGACGGGGCTCTCAATCCGGCCCTTACCAAGAGATGGTCGGGGGGTCTTGCTATTGCTGAGAATCGGGGGATCCAGATTTGGCAGAATCCCACAGCCCCCAGGAATTTTGCCCCCTTAGTTTGGGGCCAGGGTAGGGGGTGATGAGCTCCTTTCTCTCCGGGCCTAGTGCTCTCTTTCCCTGGGTGGGGAGGAAGCCTAAGTACCAGAGTTGCTGTGGGCAGATCTGCGCCTTTCTCCACGAGACCCGATACCCCGAGCCCGACAGAGTTGGGGGAGGGCCGCCATGCCCTCTGTACGGTGCTCTCGGGTATCGCGGGTGAGGAGCAGGTCATCCGCACAGGAGGGTGCAGCGTGTGGCCTTCCTTGGAAAGCTGGTGAGGTCTCCGGCCGGCACCTCCCCAGAGACGGTAAGTGAGGTTTTAAACCCAGTGGGAGGCGTGTCCAAGTCAGTCGCACCTGACGCCCTGTGTCCTGTTCGGTCCATTCAGGAGCAGACGGGTTGGCTCCGGGGGCCAAGTGGAGGCAGAAGAAGGCATCCTTTAAGCCGAGGCAGGTAAGCCAGCTGGCCGAGCCTGGGATCCGGCTGAGGAGGGTGCACGGTTCTGGGACCGCCGGGTGCAAGGAGACAGTCGCTTTGCTGCCAGCTCGTGGGTCGGTGTCCTCTTCCGGCTTCTTGACTGGCAAGAGCGGGGCGTCCAGGGCGATGGGCATTCAGCCAGGGTGCCTGCTTCTTTGGGTGTGGCCAGGTGTTCCTGGGTGCCTGCCCTTGCCTCTTGTGGGAGGGGGATTGCCACTGTCTCTGCGGTGGAGCCCCCGGGATTCACTCTACGGTAGCGGGCGGGGTGGGGGTGGGGGTTGCCCGAGGCCCATAGAGTGGGGAAGGCAGCCCTGAATTCGGGCAGGCCACTTGTTGGACCTGAGCACAGAACAGCCTCAAGAAAGAAAGCTTTCTTGTCTTGGATCCAGTTGGAGGCTGGTGCGTCCCGTTGGCCCAAAGGTTATTGGGGCCCCAGCTTTGAGAGTATCTCCCGGCCGAGGAGAGGAATAGGGCACCCGGGCAGGTAGAGGAGCTCGTGCTGTGTGCACCGTGTGGCCCCTGAGTTCGCGGTGACGGGCGTGGCAGAAGGGCATTGCTCATTTTCCTGTGGCCCCGAGGATGGCTGTAGTCTTGCCACGGGGGAGGGGGCCACGGGGGGGGGAGCACAGAGTGTTTAGCCCCAGTGTAGACCTAAAAGTCATACTTTCCTTTTGACCCCCTACCTTCATTTTGACTGTGGGCTCATGGGGGCCAAGAAGTGAGCCTGGTCGCCCTCAATCTGCACCTGTTCCTGCCATGCCTAGGAGGGCTTTTCTGCAGGGCTCTTCTGCGTGCCGGCTGGGTTTCTGGGACTTTCCCCGGTTGGGACACTCATTTTTTTAATGTCCTTTCTCCTTGCGGTCGGCGTACCGGTCCCTTGCTGAGGAGGTTCTGGGCCTCCCTCCTTTGGCGGCCGGACCTTCCCCATCCTTTAGTCTTGTGCCTGGGAGTCAAACGGGGTGTAAGTGCGGTGAGCCTCACATCGCCGCTCATAGTAACCCCGGGGGACTCCCCTTGCAGCTGGGCATTTTCATGGGCCTCTTAGCCTCTGCTCGGGTCCCCCGGGGAGAGCCTCGTGGTACCAGCGGCTGTGGGCCGGCATCTGGAGAGCGTCTGACCTGGCCAAGGGCACAGTCTGGCCGCTGGTCCGCGGGGCAGAAGGGCCGCCGAGTCCGGAGGCGGTGGGGAGACCGAAGGTGCTGGAGTGTGGGGAGCCACGGGGTTCATATGGTGGGGGCCAGATTGGTTCTTCCTCCGCATCACCGCTGAGAACCTGTGGAGGTCAGGGCTTCTGTTGACCTTCCTTGAGGCACTTTGTCAAGGCGACTAAGACCCTAGCCGGTCCCTGTTTGTTGATTGTACCCAAGGGGAAGGGTGTCGGCAATCTCTAACCAGAAGTCGATATACAGGAACAGATCAGGGTGACCTGGGTCCCCGGTGACAACATGCCAGATGTGGCGGACCATTGGGACATCTAAGGTTCCCTCTGAGGGCCATTCTGCACCCAAAGTGGGCCATTCTAACTCACATAGGGTCCTTAACTTGCCGGGGGTCTTAATTCCACAGTCTCCCCCTTTTTTTGCTCTGTCCTGACCCTATAATGTTCTCATGAGATGAAGTCACAAAGATGGGAGGGCGGGGTAGAGACCCCCTCTAATGAGGAGACCAGTCAGCTGCCCATCTGGCTGTGTCCTAAAAGAGCTTAGGTGACACTTAGCCGTAGTGGTCTCAGCTTTGTGACTTAGGATCGGAAACTATTCCGGTGCAGGCATAGACTGTATGCCGTTCACCACGGAATCGCAGATGGGCCCACTCAGATTCTCTGGGCCACAGATTCAGTCCCTACTGGAGGGCCAGGTGGGGCTGCACACTTGCCCACACACTCAGACTGGATGTTAACACGTTCCCTCCCTGGGAATCCCTACCTGTGAGACCTCTAAAAGGTCTCCAGGAGGCGATCAGGCTCCCCTAACACCCTGACGGGTGGGTCTGACTGGGTCAGGGGCCCCAGGCCTTACTGGTATCCGATGTTGGGTCCAGGTCCTCACCTGCAGAGTCTCCTCGAGTCTGGTGGAAATGGCAGAGCGGGGCCGGCCTGAGGTGAGCGGGAGGCTGCACAGTATCAGGCAGGGCCCGCCTTCTCCGGTGAGACTCCTCGTTCCATCACTGCCGCGCCATTTTCCCAGTGCGGTTGGGTTTCCTGGTCAGGAACCAAATGTTACGGAGCCTGGTCTGGATCACCCGGCGGAAGAACCAAGCGGCACTCAGGGACCTTGGAAGGCAGGGGATTTATTTCACACCGGCGGGCTCAGAGGAGATCACTCTCCAGAGGTCTGAGTCCAGGGCGTAAGCAGAGAGAACAATTTATTGTCTGTTACTTATGCATTCTGCATTAGTAGTAATGTGGCGCGTGCGACAAGCAGGGTAGGAAGAAGAACCCAGAAGGGAAGTCTTAGATTGGGGACTGAGATTTCCCTATCAGTCCTGTTAGCCATCTTTTGTTTTTTTAATTTTTAAATGTTTTATTTATTTCTGAGAGAGAGAGAGAGAGAGAGCACAAGTGGGGGAAGGTCAGAGAGAGAGACACAGAATCTGAAACAGGCTCGAGCTCGACGTGGGGCTTGAACCCACGTACCGTGAGATCATGACCTGAGCCGAAGTCAGACGCTTAACCGACTGAGTCACTCAGGCGCCCCCCCCCGCGTTAGCCGTCTTATAACAGATTTTTCCCTCTCAGTTTAGCCTATTGATCTGATGGATTACATTCCTGATTTTCGATGTTGAACCAGCCTTGCATTCCTGGGGTAAATCCCATTTGGTCATGGTGCATATAATTCTTTTCATACATTGTTGGATTTGACTCGCTAATATGTATATTTTTGAAGATTTCTTCATCTTTGCTCATGAGTTTTTTATAGGGTCTTTCTCTGGTTTTGGTTTTAGGGAAACACTGGCTTCATAAAATAAGGTAGGAGGAATTACCTGTTTCTATCTCCTGGAAGAGGTTGTAGAGAACTGGTGTAATTTCTCCTTAAATGGTTGGTAGAATTCACCAATAAACTAATCTGGGCCTGGTGCTTTCTGTTCTGTAAGGTTATTAATTGTTGATTCAATGTATTTAATAGATATAGGCCTATTCAGATTGTCTATTTCTTGTGTGATTTTGGCAGACTGTGTCTGTCAAGAAATTGGTTAATTTCATCTAGGTTTTGAAATTTGTGTACATAGTTGTTCATAATATTACTTTATTAACCTTTTAAGTCCATGGATCTGTAATGATGTCTCCTCTTCTGTTTCTGTTATTAGTAATTAGTGTCCTTTCTCTCTGTTTTCTTAGCCTGGCTACAGGCTTATCAATTTCATTAGTCTTTTTCAAGAACCAGCTCTTGGTTTTATTGATTTTCTCTACTGATTTCCTGTTTTCTATTTCATGAATTTCTGCTCTGATTCTGTTATTTCTTCTGCTTACTTTGGACATAATTTGTTCTCCTTCTTCTAGTTTCCTAGGAGGAAACTTGGATTATTTATTTTAGATTTTCCTTCTTTTCTAATATATGTATCCAATTCTGTAAATTTCCCTCTAAACAATGTTTTCACAGCACTGCACAGATTTTGAAAAGTTGCATTTTTATTATTTTCATTTAGTTCTCAAGTATTTTAAAATTTCTCTTGAGATTTCTTTGCCCCAGGAGTTGTTTAGAAGCATGCTGTTTAATCTCCATGTATTTTGGAATCTTCCAGCTGTTCTTCTGTTATTTTTAGTTTAATTTCATCATGGTCTGAGATCAGACATTGTATGGTGTTTAGTTAAAAATATTTTTTTATGTTTTATTTATTTCTGAGAGAGAAAGTATGAACAGGGGAGGGTCAGAGAGAGATGGAGATACAGAATCTGAAACAGGTTCCAGGCTCTGAGCTAGCTGTTAGCACAGAGCCCGATGCAGGGAGATCATGACCTGAGCCGAAGTCAGACGCTTAACCAACTGAGCCACCCAGGTGCCCCTTGATTTCTTTTGATTACTGTTAGCATGGCGTACTTTCCTCTATTCTTTACTTTTAATCCATATGTGTCTTTATACTTAAGGTGGGTTTCTTGGGGTGCCTGCCTGGCTGTCATTAGAGCATGTGGCTCTTTTTTTTTTTTTCATGCTATTTATTTTTGAGAGACCAGGGGGCAGGGGTGAGGGTCAGAGAGAGACAGAGACACAGAAACTGAAGCAGGCTCCAGGCTCTGAGCTGTCAGCACAGAATCCAGTGTGAGCTCGAACTCACAAGCTATGAGATCGTGACCTGAGCCAAAGGCACCCCTAGAGCATGCGACTTTTGGTCTCAGGATCATGAATTCGAGCCCCACGTTGGGTGTAGAGATTACTTAAATAAAACTTAAAAAAAAAAAAAGTGGGTTTCTTGTGGGCAGCATAGAGTTGGGTCTTGTTTTTTTGTTTTATCTACTCTGAAAATTTGTCTTTTAATTGAGCATTTTGTATGATTCTGTTTTCTCTCCTTTTTAGCATATTGGTTATATTTCTTTTTTTACTTTTAAGTGGTTGCCCTGGAGTTTACCATACATGTTTATAGCCAATCCGAGTCCACTTTCAAATCACACTGTACCACTTCCTGGGTGGTATGAGTGCCTTATAATAACACAATAATCCTAATTCTTCCCTCCTGTCCCTGTATCTCTGCCAACACTCATTTCTCCTATACATAGGTGTGCATAAGTGTGAGTATGTGTGTCTCGTGTATATAAACATACATAATTACTCATTACTGATATCATTTCAGACTTAGCTGTGGGATCAATTAAGAGTAAAATATTGACTTTTTACTTCATCAGTGATCTTCCTTATTTTATGTAGTTATGAGTTTCTGACTTGTTTTATTTTTCTTCTCTCTAAAGAACTTCCTTTAACATTTCTTCCAAGGATCTATACTGGAGACAAATTCCCTCAGTTTTTGTGTGAGAAAGTCTATTTCTCCTCCATCTTTAAGAATATTTCCACGGCGCACAGAGTCCTGGGTTGGTGGGTTTTTAGAGTATTTCGGTGAACTTTCTTTGTGCTTGCATGTTTTCTGAAAAGCCAGATATGGTTCTTATCTTTCTGTATACTTCTTTATACTCCCCCACTCTGCTTCTTCAGGGTTTCAAATGAATGTGTGATTTTCTATAATTTGGGAAGGAAATTTAAAGGTGTAGGTGGTTTTTTTGCTTTCTGGCTCCATGGTCCAGTGTTATGTTGGGGACATTCTGTCACCACTTCAGGAATTTCTTCTGTCCGGCGGCCCCCCCCCCGGCAGGCGCCCCCGTCACCGCATGTTAGACCTTCGTGGTCGTCCTGTGGTCCTCGCGTTTGTGGTTTTGTGTTGTGTTTTAGTCTTTCTCTGTTTTTCAGTTTTCAGGGATTCTTGCGGCGCATCCTGCAGCCTGGAGATCTTTGCTCGGCCACGCCCAGTCCAGCGAGACCCCAGAGGTGTCCCCTCCCTGCCACCGCGTGTCCGCTCTAGCACCTTCCGCCGCTCGGTCCCCGCCCGCGTGGCCCGTCCGCTCCCGCCTGCCGTCTGCTTCATCCGTCAGCCTCAGTGTATCGACCGCAGCGTTTCTCCAGCTCCTCTGGTCGCTCCAAGGTGCCGCCACGTCTGGTTCTCTCTCCCAGGCGCGTTTCTTGCCTCTGAATCGTGTGAGGGGCCTTGGAATTCTCCCGACGGCCGGACGTGCTGTCCCGGGTGAAGTCGGCTTTTAGTGCACAGTGGGGGGTGTGTGTGTGGGGACTCGTGCTCCCCAGGGTGTTGCTTGCCTCCCTCTCCTCGGAGCCGGGACACGCGTCCGGAGGGGCTGGGGTCGGGTGTTTCCCTTCCCTGAGGAAAGCGGGGAGGCTCTGGTTAAGCAGTTTGCCTCGAGGGCAGGCCTTGGTGAGAAGAAGGGGCAGGAGAGGCTCCAGGTATTTGCTGCGGGAAGCTGAACCTGGCCGGGGTCCTGGGGAGCGACCCCACTCTGTTGTGGGACCTGGCGGCTGGATCTCCCGAGGCTCTTCCCTCTGAGCTGTGGCCTCTGAGCCCCCGCAGTCCATCAGCCACAGCTCCCGCGGCAGCTCCTGCCCCCAAAGCCGAGACCCTGTGTGTTGAGTCGCGGGCATAGCAGTTTGCTGGGTCGTCCCTCTTCAGACCCCGATTTCTCAGCCTGACCCGGTTTTCACCTGCATCTGCTGGTTCGGGCTACAACTTCTACGCTCCATGTGTGGGACCCAAGGCCACGGTCCAGGGTGCCTTGTTTTTCTAACGTACCAGCGTGGTGGGGTTACAAACCATCGTTACGACAGTTACCGGTGTGCCTACCTTTCATGACTGTTTCTTCCCACAGCTTCCACTCCTGCCCACGTCCTTCTCTTCACCGGCGTGACCCCCGGAGAAGGTCAGCTGGTCACACGCTGCCTCAGCGTCTGAGTACCGAGAACATTTTCATTCTCCCTGCGTCTGGAAGGGCAGTTTTGCCAGATGCAGGATTCTCGATGGGCAGTTGTTTTCCTGCAGCACTTTGGGGGCAGCAGCCTGGTGCCTTGTGTCCTGCAGGGGTTCTGGGGGAGGCCTGCTGGTGACCGTGTGG
Organism: Proteles cristata cristata; assembly: GCA_017311185.1. Lineage (NCBI taxonomy): Eukaryota > Metazoa > Chordata > Mammalia > Carnivora > Hyaenidae > Proteles > Proteles cristata. The sequence goes on from JAESUZ010005379.1 coordinate 24,342, forward strand.
AGGAGCTTGTGTGTGAGGACACTCGCTGCTCCAGGACATCCTGTCTCCTGACAGTTCGATTATATAACGTGTCTTCGCGTGCATCTCCTTAGTTCACCGCATGGGGAGTTCACCATGCTACTTGGATGTTCGTGTTCGTGTTTTCCATGTTTTCGTCATTCTGTTTTCCAATGTCTCTCTTTCCAGGACCCCACGATGCGCATGGTGGCCATCTTGCCTGTGTCCCATGGGTGCCCTAGAGTTTGTTCGCTGCACTCCTGTCTTATTGCCTTCTGTTTCTCAGACTCGCTAATTCCCACTGTCCTGCCTTCTAGTTCACATATTCTTTCTTCTGCTTATTCTGCCTCTGAGTCCATCCCATCGATGGTGCGCTGCAGTCATGGCGGTTGTCAGCCCCTCATCTCCTTGTGCTTTGTTTTTAGGTCTTGTATCTTTTTATTCCATTTTGTTCCTACATCACCTTCCTGGCTTTCTCCACATCCGCATGTAGTTCTGTGAGGATCTTCGACCGTTAAGTCTTTGTCCAGTAGATCTACCATCAGGTGTTCAGAACTGAAGTCCAGCTGCTGTGGACTGTTTCCCCTTCGAGCAGGTGATACTCTCCTGTCTCTCTGCCTCGTGGTGGGATATTTTAACCCACTAGTGCTGTAACTCTGAACTCAGAGTCTTCCCCTTACCCAGGGTTTACTGTTTTGGGTCATTTTTGGATTTTTTGATGGTTGTAGGCTGTCTCAGTACCAAGGACTACCCAGCCTGGGGTGTAAACTTGGTGCCTTCTCATGTCCTTTCTGAGCCTTTACCTGGAACAGCAGGGTCACATTCTAACACCTCCTGTATGTGTGATTGCCTTTAACTGCCCTGAAGGTCGCTTCAGAAGAGGGGGGGCTCGCCGCATGGCCGCCTGCCTCTGTGTCTTTGTCTACACCTCCCTGACCAGGAGTAACCAGCCATTAGAGTATGGGCCTCTGGTACTTGGAGGCTAGGGTCCATTTCCCAGCCTGCCTCCCACTAGCTGTGTGCAAGCTGCTCTGGAGCAGGTGCACAGCTGCCTGCCAGGGGCCGGGTGGGGGTGGGGTGGGGCTGCTCCTGTGCTCAGAGCAGACGCTGCCCCGAACGAACACAACTGTCCACGCCTTCACTGGGAAGTGCAAAGCTTCAACACTCTCCTGAACTGCAGAAGCGCCACTGCAGACAGCTGTCCTGGCACCCATCTGCTGTCTCCGGGGGACCCCTCTCGCTTTGCCGCCGGCTTCAGGAATGGGTGTCCTGATGTCCTGTTGACTGTGTCCTCCTGGTGGTTGACTCCCTGTGCTCCTTGTGGGCTGGACATGAGTCATCAGGTTTCAACAAATTCAGGGTAAATCGTTTTGGCGTGAGCACCTCCCAGGTGAACTGCAGCTGCTGCTGCACTGGGCATGCGTGGGGTGCCCCCCATCCCAGTGGCGTGGTGTTTGTTTCCACGGTTACAATGGTTATTGGCAGATGCCGCCGTGGGGGACAGAAATCTGCAGCTCCACCACTTCCCTTCCTGAAAAATCCAGAAACTATTAGGGACGGCCCAGCCAGACCACCTGCCACAGAGGAGTGAGGGAGCCACCAAGGCAAGGCCCGCGAGGGACGCCGGGTCAGGTGCCTGAGGAGGGAATTGCTCCGGAGGGCAGCCTGGCACCCAGCGTGGAGGCCACACAGAGGAAGGAGAGTTCCCATGGGGTGGGGGGGCGTGGGAACAGTGGCCCGACGTGAGGGTAGGAGGGCATCAGGGAGAGGGGCCACATCGGGTCCCCCCCAGAGACAGGGGCACCTGTCAAATGAGTGAACGTATTAAGGGTAATCCGAGAGAGTGTGAGAAGGCGGCTGTACGAATGCGCAGGGAGAAAACCAGAACGAACCCTGGATGTTAGATCGGAACTGGTGATGCAGAATCATGGTTTTAGTGTATTAGACATAGAAATAAATACAAATGCAAATGCGCATTTGGAGAAGGAAGTTTTGCAGAAAGACGATGGCCCAAAGGACACACAGACCAGACTGAGCAGCCCCCACTGTCCAGACCCGAGAAAACGTGTGCAAAATAGTGGGAGTAACACATAGCTTATAAATGATGCCGAAGACCCTGGGTCCACTGACTAAAAACGAGTAGATTTAAACTTTTATGAGGAATGGGATGTTACATCGTCTCAAAGAGCCTCCGCACAAAATACTTTTTAATTACTAAGAAAAAACAACGTGCAGTGAGATCGGTGGTGCTCCCTGCACCAAGTGACTGACCAGGTGTGTAACGAGGTAAGCGTCTGCAGTGGTGGCACCAGTGAACCCCGCGTGCCACCTGGAGGACACGGTGGCCGCCACACAAGCCCCGCTTGAGGGACAGTCCACAGAATGGCCACCTATTGGCACAAGTGCAGAGGTAGGGGACGCTGAGGAATGTTCCAGATGGAAGGGGCTGGGGGGCAGGTCAGCTCAATGCAACCCAAGCTGCAGGGCTGGACCCTGTCCGCACGGCCGGCCCAGGGTGCACGGACCATCCTGGTTCCTCCCCTCAGACCTTCCGGGAGGGGCCGCCCCCGTCACGGTGAGCCTGTGACTACGGAGAAGTGGTGCGCAGGCCCTCGGGGGCCACGGGGCATCGGGCCCGCAGCACCCTCCCAGGTGGCTCAGGCAGGAGACTCTTCCTATGGCGCTTGCAACGAGCCCGCGGGAGTCAGATTATTTTCAGATGAAATCATTTTTAAAAACTAGTTTGCATGTTACAGATTTTATGAAAACCAGCTTATAGTCAGGGGTTTTCACTAGAACCAGCCGCGCACAGGAGTTATTAAAACTGGACAAGGTGGCTTGTGCAAAACTCCAAGGCTGGAGGGAGGTGGCCCTGGGGGCAGCGGTGGCCCAAAGTCTGCGCCAGTCGCGGTCGCAGCCACTGACGACCCGCCACTGCCTCTGTGGTGCGGTCAGTTCTCGTGGCCTGGCCGGCAACGCCAGGAGAGGCCATTTCTTTTTGTTTAATTGATTTACCTATGTATTTTTAATATACATCTAAGTTCACATATCGTGCAGTAATGATGTCAGGAGTAGAATCCGGTGGTTCGTCCCCTGCGTTTAACACCCAGTGCTCATCCCAACACGTGTCCTCCTTAACGCCCCTCCCCCATCCCCAGCCCCTCCGGCAACCCTCAGTTTGTTCTCTGTATTTAAGAGTCTCTAATGTTTTGTCCCCTCCTTGTTTTTATATTATTTTTGCTTCCCTGCCTTTCTGCCCGTCTGTTTTGTATCTTACAGGGTCCCATGCCGCTTCTACAGGGTCAGAGGTAAACAATACGAACAAGAGGCTGTCTGAAGTATACATACGACACAATTATGTGCCCCAAATTGATCTGTGAGTTCAATTAAACATCAATCCAAATACTGTTGGGATCGATTTAGAACTTTCAGAGCACAAGTACCTGGGAAAACTGAAAAGCCGAGGGGGGGTGACATGAAGATCAGGCTGCGGTGCCGGGCGCAGGGGAACAGACCGAGCGTGGACAGGGGTCCAGGAGCTGCCCGGGGCGTGCGGGACAGTCGCTCTCTGGAGCAGCTTTCAGTCCTGGAGAAAACGCCTGAGTCTCGATGGGACCTGCAGCCAGGGAGTCCCCGCTCGGGACACGACGCCCGGGCCTGTGGCAGCCATTCAGAAAGGGACGGAGCAGAAGCCCAGGCCCGGAGTCCCGTGGCCCCAGAAGCCTGTGCTGGAGACCCGTGCCCGCCAACAGCGCGGGGCGGCCTGTGCAGAACGGGCATGCTCCCGGGGGGCTGGCACAGCGCCAGGGCCAGCCGCCGGCAGTGGGGCCCGGCGGTCCCCATGGCACAGGGGCGCGCCCCACCCCCGCCTCGTCCCGGGCCCCACCCAGATATCACTCCGGCCTCCTCGCCGCAACTCACTTTGCTAGGTTAAAATTCAGCAGGTTTATACACAGAAGAAACTCTTCAGTTTTGGTGACTGCAACCAACTGAATGTTTACTGAACTGTAAAGTCCCCAAGTAGCACTGGTTCTTCCTCAAGGACACAGCTCGGCGCCGACGGAAAATGTCACAGGAAAAATTCCCCGGCACAAACCAACCTACGTCACACGGTGTCTGCAAGGAGGATGAGGCGTGACCGCATGGCGTGACGTTCGAGCACAGGACGAGGGGGGTGGCCGTGCCGCAGGGAGGGGTGCCACCGAAGAGCCCCGGCGTCCAGCGAGGGCCCAGAGATGGGCTGGAGCTTGCCAGCACGGCCGCGCGTACGGGAAGGGGACGGGCCCGTGACAGTGACAGCAGCGGGACGCCATCACAGCGTGGGGCCGCTCTCCTCCCTCCTCGGTGCCCTCAGCCTTCACCCCTCCCCCTCACCTTCTTGTTAACCAGGGGGCTCAGCAGTGCCTCTGTGAAGGGTGGAGGCCGGCCCCTCGCTCCTCCCCCTGCACTGCCCTCGTGTCCCTGCAGCACCTGAGTGCCCGGCCCTGGGCAGGGGAGAGGGAGGCCTTCTCAGGCTTCTTCCTGAGTGAACTGGGCGTCAGGGCGGAAGAGTGGCCAGCATGGGGCCCGTGTCCACACTGAAGCTCACGGTCCAAGCTGGCCATGCTCTGGTGTGTTCGGGAGTTCCAAGGACTGTGTCGAACACCGACGTCCCGCTCTCCGGAAGCGCTTCCTGCCTGGAGACGGCCAACCGCTGTGCATGACCCGCCCCGCCTGGCAGCCGCCACCGCGGCCCATCTGACCAATGGGCACTTCCCCGGTGGTCAAACCCCACCGTGGGCCGAGCCTGCCCCCGTCTACTGTTTGCTTGGCTATCCCTTCTGTTCTGTTCCTTCCTTACCCAATTCTGGAGTAAAGTAATTGTTAAATCTTTTTTGTTTTAAGTTTATTTATTTATTTGAGAGACAGAGAATCCCAAGTACGCTCCGCACTGAGCCTGATGTGGGGCTCGATCCCACGACCCTGGGATCGTGACCTGAGCCAAAACCAACAGTTGGATACTCAACGGACTGAGCCTCGTAGGCGCCCCTGAAGTATTTGTTAATCCATTCCTCTCCTGGTTAGTTCTGTAAACATTTTTATTGCCTTTAGTGTTTGTCTTTGAGATGATGTGCATCTGAGTCTTTAGAATCAGGTTCCTTTACCGCCTGTGGGGCCGTGAGCGCACTGCGCCTTCCTTTGCAGCTGCCGCCTGTGTGGCGAGTGTTTAAGTCTGACTGTACTTCAACCCTGGAAAGATGTTACTGGTCCAAAGGGTCGTCATCTAGATTTCTACTTTTTACCCAGAAATGTTCTTCCTTCTTCCCTCTGGGGCTGCGGGCCCTCCGTCCGGAGGGTTCCCTTCCGGGGATCACAGGGGAGGGCTTGGGGGGGACAGATTCTCTCAGCCACGCCTGACTTCCGCCTCATCTGAGGCTCCCTTTCCAGGAGCGGGAGCTGGGCTGGCAGTTACTCCCGTGGACCCTCCACGGACGTGCTCCACCCGTTGACAGCCCCGCGGCTTCGGTTAGAAAGTCCCTCTGACGGGGAAGGTGTCTTTTTTCTCTGCTTTTCAGATTTCCGCTTTGTCTTCGGTTCCCGGCACTCGGCTGTGATGTTTAGTTTTTAGTTTATCCTGCTTGGGGCTCAAGGCACCTGACATGGACGGCTGAGGTCTGGGTCAGCTGGGCACGGCTCAGAGGGGCCTGGCAGCTCGGGGGCAGGTGCTGTTCCAAGAAAACCTCCCGCCGGCGGGCTCCGATGAGCAGGGACCGCGTCCCCTTTAACCACTGGGCCCCTCGGTCACCGAGCGGGCCGGTTACATCCTGCAGGTATGCCGTGCTCCCTGGGCGCACAATCCACAAAGCTCGGGGTCCCCCAGTTCGAATAACATTCCCTCTCAAGACAGAACCTTAAGAAAAGCAGGTCAGCAGGTGGCCCCTCCTGCCCGCAAGCAGCCCCGCAGCCAGGACCGCTGGGCCGAGTCCCCCTCCCTCCGCAGCCCCACGGCCGACTGGACTGGGCTCCAAGCGTCTCCGGGGCGGAGCCCTGCTCACCGCATTGGGAGGCTGTCCCAGTGGGGGACGGGGACGGGAGGGGACAGGGACACACGGCCATCCCCAGCTTGTTGTCCCTGCGTGGACCCTCCCAGGCGCCAACACTTGTCCCAGATTCCTGCCTGCACGCACGTGGGCACACGGCACTCCTGCCCCTGGTCGCGACCCCGGCCCCACCGGGGCCCCGCTCGGCTCCCAGAGCCCACCGGCCGCATGCTGCTCTGTGTGTGCAAAGCAGAGGCGCAACGGCTCCTTCCGGGAAAGCCGTGGGCTCCAACTTCGTAGCATCCGTGCCAGCCTCCGGGACTCACTCGGAGCCTTGTGGGGGAGGGTCCCGGCCGGGCTGGGGAAGGCTGGCGAAGGCCTCGGGCACTCTGTCGTTTTCAACGCGCGGGAATTCTTGCGGAAACCTCAGCAGCGCGATCCCCCGGCGTGTCCCTGGGTGGCGCTCCTGGGACATCTGCACAGAAGCTGCCATCAGGAGATGTGCGCCACCTCGCAGCTGAGACGTGCGGATGGGTGTGCACGTGTGCTCAGGCCACATGTGGAGCTGAGCATGTGCTGCCCGCCAGGCTCTTCTCTCTCGCACCAAACGCGTGACAGCTCACAGTGGCCACAAGGCCTGGAGGTCTCACCAGGTGGTTCCCGGTATCAGAGACGCAGTTGTGAGAACCGCGTCTACGCCTCCCCACCCCCCCCACCCCCGACCCCGCCTGGGGCCAGGATGGAACCGACGTCAAAAGCTGCCTGTGAGCGGTTCCCCAGGCAGAAGGGCCCTTCCATCTCCCCGGGAATAAAAGCCAGTGTTCTCCAGCGGAAAATTGCAAATAAAAAGTTTAATTTCAGAAACTGAGTTCGCCGTTTATAAATACACTAAAACATAGTCAATGCAAATCCAGATTAATAATAGGTACAGGTTTTTAACAAAACAATTTTTCTAAAAGGTCACAGGCAAATGAGTGACTTGCTTCATCCAGAATATTTAATTGGTTTGAAATAAGAAAATGAACCCTTTTCTAGATGTTGAAGCAAAAACTCTGAAGACATTATCATCGTTAAAACAATGTGACATTGACGCTTCGTTCTGATGTCCTTGGGATCCTGAAACGCCGTGTGATGGCTGACTCTTCCCTATTCTATATATAAAAAAATCTAAACACCTAAGGCTATTCTCACAACTGCAATATAACAATTTTCTTCCCTGTTAATAAGCCATCTCTTCTAAAAAGAGTTTTATACATAATTTGATCAGAGTGGGTCAGCGGGGTCAGTGCACAAATTTCAGAGGAGAGCGTCGTGGTGTCAGGACACCAGGTCCGAGGCTCGGGCGCCCCCGACAGGACCGCTGTGACCTGGCCACTGCGTGTGGCCAGCAGCAGGCGTCCAGAGGCTCGCAGCCGGCAGTCGGGGCCTCTGAGCGAGCCGACTGCGTAAAACCTGAATGAAAAGCATGAACCAGAACCCTCTCTACCACATCACTACACAGCCAACGTCGCAGGACAGCTACGCTTAGTTTTGTCTTCAAATGCCACACCTCCGTTGCAGTAAACAGGTATGTTCCAGAATATTCTCTGTACTCCTCGACACACTTTATAGAGCCTGCAGTTAAAAACTGCTCAGCCGGGATGGCTTGAACTCCACCTCCTATTTACAGATTTCATTAAACAGCCACAAAAGCTGTTTGGTTGAATTAAAGCAATTTTTTAACTAAAATACAGTACCTGATTTGTGGTTTTTACATAATTGAATAAAAAGCCTAGAGGATAAAATTGTTTACATCTTCTCTGCCAGTCTAGTAAAACAAATCATTAACCCCCAACTTTTAAAAAACTTTACAGTTACAAATGAAACCCTAATCATCGTATTTCATGATCGGCAAGACAGGCCCTCTGTAGCGGCCCGAGAGCCCGCGGTGATGCCGGCCTGCGGTGCTGGGAGTTAAGGCACACGGAGACATTACAGTGAAGCTGGACGGTGAGGCTCGTGCCGCCTCAGGGTGCCGGCCGCGGCGTCCCACGCGCCCCCACCCCCGCCCCCAGAGCGCGCCACCACCCGGGGACAGACAGCTGGTGCGTAATAACCAACAGTATTTTCCGTCCGGTGGCTCCAAGGGGAGTTTCAATACTGAAAGTATATTAAGGGAAGATTCACTTTCAAAAAGATAAGTTTTTCAAAATGTTCCATCGTGAGCCGGGACTGGCCGAAGCCGCCGTTCTCGGTGGGTGTGCTGAACAGCCTCTCAGAAGGGACGATGCTTGGGGGGCAGCCCAGGAACCTGACGGCCAGAGCGGAGAGGCCCGGCCAGGCCGACCTCTTCAGGTTCCAGTAGGTGAGGGGGTCACAGCTGTGTTCGAGCACCTCCTCCTCCAGGTAGGCCAGCACCATGTCCTCGGGCACCTTCGTCTTTTCCCTGGGGCCCTTCTTGGTCATCTTGGCCACGAGTGACCACAGGTTTTCCTCCCCGACCGAGTCTTTGGAGGGGGAGCCTGGGGCGCGCCCATTGGAGACGGGCGCCTCCTCTGAGGTAGAGTTGAGCTCCTCCAGTTCCCTGATTAGATCCTGCTTGTACTGCTCCGCCTCCTCTTCCGAGAACAGGGAGGCCTTGTAGCGAGGGTCCAGCAGCGTGGCGAAGACGTACCTGGGGTCGTGGAGCGCGGCGGCCAGCCGGCTCACCATGGCCTCCTTCAGAGACTTGAGCATGGTGTCGATGCCCATCGTCTCCTCAAAGAGCATCTCGATCTTCCTGTTGAGGATGTGGATCATGGGGATGACCTGGCCGAGCGTGGACGCGTGCGCGCTCATCTCCCGGCTCGCGGCGTCGAAGGGCTTCAGCGCGTGGCACACGGACTGCATGACCTCCCACTGGTCACAGCTGATCAGCTCTCTGAAGTTGCACTCGATGGACATCTCGTTGACGGCCCGCTTCTGCTCGATGAGCCGCTCGAGCATGTGAAAGGACGTGTTCCAGCGGGACGGGACGTCCTGGAGGAGGTGGCGCTGGGGCAGCGCATACTCCTTCTGCAGCTCCGCCAGCTTCTCCTTCGCTTTGGGCGACCGATGGACCCGCTCGCAGATCTTCCGCGCGATGCTAAGCAGGTTCTGGACCATCCGCTGGCTTTTGATGGCCTCGCCGACCACGAGGTCGACCGTGTGGCTGAAGCACTGCACGCTCGCCCGCTCCCCTTCGCTCAGCGTCTTCCCTATGCTCGGGTTGTCGGTGACCGTGATCCCGACCTGGAGGCCGGGGGACGTCACCCAGGCCTCCCACCAGCACTCCAGCTGCTTCCTGATGCTGTTGCCGCTGTAGTCACAGTCGACCTGGGACACGTCCAGCAGGGCCGAGCAGTGGCGGTCCTCACGGTACGGCCGGGCCGACGACGCGAAGGTGACCCAGTGCGCGGTGAGCGTCAGGTACTCGCGGGTCTGGTTACTCATCCAGATTCCAGACGTGAAGTGGACCACGCCGCTCTCCGCCTCCTTCAGGTGGGACAGAACTACCTGCTTCACAGTATCGTACATGCCTGGGATGGCGGTCCGGGAGAAGTAGGAGGGCGGCGGCAGGGAGTACTGAGGTTTCAAGTATTCGAGCAGCCTGTTAAAGCCAACATTGTCTACAAAAGAATATGGCTGGAGGTCAAGTGCAATCATTTCGGCTATGAGACTTGTGATTTTTTTGGCAACTGGATGAGAATCGTAAAACTTCTCGGCGGTGTCATCCAAGGAGGCGGCTCCCGCCAGCTCTGCGCCCAGGGGCCCACGGAGGCTGGGGGAGGGCGGCCGCGCGGCCCGTGGTGCGTCCGTCTTCAGCGCGCCGCCGTGGAACCGCTGCAGGTGGCGCAGAAGGCAGCTGGTGCCCAGGTTGGTGGGCTTCTTCCCCCTGCTTATTGTGCGGCCGCAGTGCAAGCACACGACCTTCGTGGGGTCTGCGGAGCAGACGGAGAAGTGGTTCCACAGCTTGGAGGTCTTTTTGCTGCTAATGGGAAATAGATTGTGTTTTGTGACCATCGTTGGCAAGCCCGTCAATTTGGAGGAGGAACTTTCTGCAGAAGCCAAGGTAGCGTACGGAGAATTGGCCAAACCCGCACCCAGCAAGCCCTTCTGGTTCCCCACGACCTCGGGGTGGCGTCTGTAGAGGTGCCTCATCAGACAGCTGGTGCCCACGTCGCCCCGCTTCCCCCTGCTGATGGCGCAGGCGCAGTGCCTGCACACCGCCTTGAGGCTGTCCGTGGGCGCCAGCGAGAAGTGGTGCCACACCTCCGACTTCAGCCTCTTCATGACCTTTTTGTTCTGCTGGAACACGGCCCCGGACTCCCGCAGGCCGGGGCCCAGCCCGTCGCCCCGCAGCTTCTCGGGGGAGGACACCCGCGAGGCCTCGCCCACGTCGTCAGAGGACAGGGCCGACGCCTCCTCCGTCAGCCCGTCTCCGGGGTTCGGATGCCCCTGCAGGTCCTCGGCCGGCCGGTCAGGGGACGTGGAGGGGGACTCCTGGACCAGCGTCCCGGGGGAGGACGACACGGAGCCCGGGCCCCCCTCCGGGGCCGGCAGGGCGGGCAGCAGGGTGGGGGGGGCTGTGTACGGGGGCGGGATGCCCGAGCCCCCGCCGTTCTCCTGCAGCACGATGGAGCGGTGCGCGCGCCACATGTGCCTGATGAGGCAGCTGGTGCCCAGGTCCTTCCCGTTCTTCCCGCGGCTGAACTCGTTCATGCAGTGGATGCACACGGCCTTGGAGTTGTCCAGCGGCGACAGGTAGAAGTGCTTCCACACGGCAGACCGCCTCCGGGAGCCGGACGCGCTCTTTGGGAGCGGGGCGTTTTTCTCCAGGCCGTTCTCCGGGGCCTCCTCACAGTGGAGGGCGGGGAGCGGTGGCGGCACCCCCGGGGCCTCCTCCCTGCAGAGCTTCTCGGAGGCGGATGCGTCGGAGGGGACTTCCTCCGAGGAGACCACAGACTCCTCCGCCACGTCATCGGGGGAAGGGACCTCAGACGCCAGTTTGGGGGCGAGCTTGATGGGCGAGAGCACGGCGCCCGGGGCCCCGGTGTCGGTGGGCGGCGGCGGCGGCCGCAGCGGGGGGGCCGCGAGGGGGGGCAGGGTCGGCGGGCCGCCATTCTCGGGGACGAGCACCGTGGGGTGGGCCCGCCTCACGTGCCTCATGAGGCAGCTGGTGCTCAGGTCCTTCTCGTTCTTCCCGCGGCTGAACTCCTTCATGCAGTACGTGCAGATGGCCTTCGTGCTGTCCCGCGGGGAGATGAAGAAGTGCTTCCAGGCCGGAGACTTCTTCCGGGAGCTCACGCCCCGGCCCGACAGGAGGCTCTGCGTCACGGCCTCCATGGCCACGTCGTAGAGCGTGCTGCTGTAGTGGGAGAGCAGGGCCCCGTACTCCTCCTCCTCACAGCCCCGGCCGGCCTCGCCGGCCCCCGCCCGCTCCCCACCGCCGTCCGCCCGTTGTCCGTCCTGCTCGTGCTTAAGCTCCGCTCTTTCCAAACCGTGACTCGTGATTTGAACAACATCTTCCTCTTCTATTTTAAAATTTACTTTATCGGAAACAAATTCGCCATCCCCTTGGGGATGAGGTTCCTGGTTATTCTCCATGACTAACCATAACTATTCTGGCTGCTTCATCGTGTTACCTTAGGTGGGTAAAAACCTGATCCGAAGGCTCATTTGTGCCCCCACACGTATTTATCTTCGGCTTTTTCAAAACAATGCCATGTTCCGAAGCGCGTGCGAATGCGGCTGATCACAGACCTGACTGCAGAAGAGGGGCCTGCGACCGGCGAGTGCACCGTCTCATCTCAGGGTGCGGGGCACCGCCTGCCAGGGGCCCCGGCGCCACCCGCTGCTCGGCAAGGACACCTGCTGCTGCACCGCAGACCTGCGACTCATCCTGCAGAGGGGAGCGCCGTCATCTGGACGGCGCGCTGACTCTTGTGCATTATCTAGAAAAGAAGATGAAACGAAGGTTAGCGCTGACCTAAATCGTACATTTCAAATCTACGTGCACAGAAAAAGTTCCGTAATGGTAAGTTAAAAAAACAAAACAAAACTTGTTCCTTGACGTTTTATAATCCACTAGTACACGGAAAATACTCTAAAACTGCAAAATGAGCACAAGATAAAGATATGAATTGACAGTCCAATGGCTTCTTCATTCGGGGTTGCGGGACTGAAACACCCTACGATGGCAGAAAAGGCCGCTGGGCCCCCGGTACGAGGAGCCGCTGGAGACCCGCTCTTTCCCGGCTCTGCGGTAAGAACTGATACGCAAACTGGGGACTGACACAGCGAACCTGTCTGGTCATCAGGTCACAGACCCAACACCGAACGGAACAGACAAAGTGGCGACTCCCAGCATCTAAGAAGGGAGGGAAGTCCGTGAGGGCTGAGCAAGCGTCCGCTCCCTGGGCGCTGTGGAGAGGCACAGGCTCTGGGCCGGGCACCGGGCACCTTGCTGGGCGTGTCGGCCCCTGGGAACCAGCACACTGAACAGATGCCAGGAGCCGGTCTGCAATGGTGAAGGCAGGCGGTGAGCAGGCGGGGCGGCAACAGGAGGTGGGGTCAGCACACAGGGCCGCGGTGGACACGTGGGGCACACGTGGGGCACACGTCGGGGAGGCGGCAGCTAATGGAAAAGCACAGGAAGGCGGCGTATGCACCATGTAAAAGCGGCCCCCAGCAAAGCTACAAGAAGCTTATTACTTTCTTCCTACAGCAACCAGGGGTTTGTTATAAATACAAGCAGCAAAGATAACTTGAAACTACACATAAATCAAAACCAGAAGAGCCTGTAGGAGGACAAACAGCAGATTCCCGACGCTTTGGTTCAGCCAGCCCCCAATAAAACCAACAAGGAGAAATCAAGGAAGTGCGAAGCAGAGACGCTGTGGGAAGAGAGGGGCGTGTCACACAGGGTGGCCACAGAGGCCCCGGGCCAGGGAGGACCAGGCCCCTCATCGACCCTCAGCCAAACTGGAGCTGCCTGGGCTGCGGGGGCCCTGCCTCGCTGGGAGGCCCACGAGGCTGGGAGCTGGTACTGCGCTGCAGCAGCATCCGAGCTGCCCACGGAGATGATGGGGTCACTGTTTGGCCCCAGACTTACTCCATGCCTCCAGCATCCATGCGGACACAGCGTCCTTGGCCACCTCGTGCCCAGCCTGCCCACCCGGGGCCAGCACAGCCCGGACGAGGCCGCCGACGGGCACAGAGTGCCCAGAGTTCACCATGTGGCGCAGTGCCAGCCAGCAGGGCCTGTGTTCTGGCACCTGGCGAGGAACACTTCATCCCTGTCACAGCAGCTGCAGGGCAGCCCCGAGCCCTGGGCTCTAGCTCTGCGCCGGCCAGGACCAGCTGGCCACCTCAGGGCCCCCCCACCCCGAGAGGCGGACGGCCCTCCTGCTGGGTGGGGCCTCTGGCCACGCGCAGTGGGGTTGGCAGGATGTGAGCGCTGAGAGCCACCCGGTCAATTCCCCTGCTCCTGGCAGCCCTGCACCCCTGCCCTGACCGGCTGCCTGGCTCTTCCACACAGACACGGACACCGGGCAGGGGTGGAGCTGGGCCCTGCCGCACAGACCAAGGCTGTCCACGGGCAGTGCCCGCCGGCGGCCACACCAACCACGTGAGCCATCTCTGAGCGCAGCAGCCAACGTAGCAATGCCGGTCCAGAAGCCGTTCCGAACCAGCGTGCTCCTGAGAGCAGACGGAAGCGTGGATGATAGTAATGCTGGAAAGATGGACTCGTTGGAGCCCGGGGGGCAGAGCCGGGAGCCCACGCCCTGGAGCAGGGCCCTCACCAGAAGCAGACACAGGTCTCTCAGATGTCCTCCCACAGAATAAGTCCCACAAAGTTCGGCCAAATGGTCAGAACAAAGAATAAGCTTATGGACCAGGCTCCGTAAGCGCCCGGGAGCAGCCACGAGGGCTGTGAGGCAGCACAGGGTGCAGAACAATGAGAGCAAATGCATTTCCAGAACGCTGGGCGTACGTACACAGTTCACACGTCCAATTACATGTAAAACACAGAGAACAAAGAAAAATGAGCAAAAAATAAGACACTATAAAATGAAAACCCAGACTTGGAGAAGACATTTTAAGTATTAGGATTACAGGCATATGTAAAATCAAAACACGGATGAGACACCTGCCAGGACGGCTGAAATCAAAACGAGAATGACGAGGGACAACAGCATGTGGAAAAATAGGACGCGCGCCCACCGCCCGCAAGGCTGAAGACGGTGTGGCCCCTCAAAAACCGCCCCTCAAGCTGAGGGTCACCACGTGGCCCAGGGATCCTGCTTCTGTGTAAATACCGAGAGGCAAAGACATGTGTTCACTCAAAACCCTGCACGTGAAGGGCAGCAAAGCGTGGAAGCCCACATGTACACGCACGAGGAGACGACACACGCGACGCTCTCCTGTAACGGCAGGGCCACACTCACCACGCTGCGGATGCGCCTGACGAGCTGGAAGTCATCGAGCTGCGGGAAGCCAGACGTGGAAGACGGCACACTGTGTGCCTGACTTCCTAGCACGTGTTCAGAGAGAGACGGAGCAGGGGAGCGGAGGCCCGGGGAGCGGAAGCATGACAGCAGCACTGCTGAGTGACTGAAGTTTCTGGAATCAGACGGCTGCAACCTCACCGATATACTTCACAAAGGTTTATTTGATGGGGTGTGTGTGACATCTCAATAAAAATTATAAGTAAAGAACTACAGAACTAAAATAAACATAAGGGAAACAGGTGATTAAAACCAGCTGAAGGAAAAAATAATAAACTGAAGATGGATCCAAAGAAATTCCTGAGAAGGCAGCACTGACGCGGAAGCAGACGGAGGAGTGGAATGTGGGGCCAGGCACTCGGGCGAGAACCAGGCGGGGACAGAGTGGTGGTGTCTGAAAGGTTCCTGACAGTGTCCAGATGAAGGACAGATATGAAAATACACGGAAGCATAAAATACACCCGATGGACTAAGTGAAGCAATTATTCAAATTTCAATCCAAACAGAAAAATTAATGAAAGTGAAAACCGAGGAGGGTGGGTGAGAGACGCTACGAGGTGGAAACATAAATCTGAAGAATTAGGAATGGAGACAGCTGCAGAACTGTAAGCCGAGTGAGCATCCGAGTCTGTTAAGAAGGTATTTATCTGGAGAGTGAAAATGGTACCGTGATTAGGTCTTTATGTTCAAGTATTTATAGATGAAATGATATGCTGTTTGGGTTTGGCCTCAAAATAATCCAGTCTGGTGCGGGGGCGGGCGGAAGATACACTGTCCACACAAGGACAACCACGGACCAGGCACGTGGCAGCGGCCACTGGCTGCGGTTTAATGCTTCCACCTGTGGATGTGGTTGAATTTCCCAGAATGAAAAAGATTTTTTTTTTAGCATTTGTTTTTGAGAGAGCATGAACGCAGGGGAGGGAAGGCGGGAGGGAGGGAGGGAATCCCAAGCAGGCTCCATACTGTCAGTGCAGAGCCCAGCATGGGGCTCAAACCCACAAACCCTGAGATCATGACCTGAGCTGACTATCAAGAATTAGATGTTTAACCGACTGAGCTACCCAGGTGCCCCCTTAATGAAAAAGAGATTTCAAAATTATAGACCAATAACTCTCATAAAAGTAAATGAAAATTCACTTTAGAATGTTAACAAGTCAGATTCAGTAGTAAACCAAAAGTATAATGCACCAGGCCTGAACAGGGCTAATCCAGGATTGCAAAGTTCCTTTAACATTTGAAAGTAAGTCCATACGATTCGCCACAGCAAGGAGAATGAGCAAAAACTACCATCATTTCAGTGGATGCAGAAAAAACACGGGATATAATTCAACACCCATTCACAATAAAAATTCTCAGCAAACGAAAACCAAAAGAAAACTTCACTAACCTGATGAAGGGCACATAAACACAGCCCACAGCCAGGGTCGCCAGTGCCCACGGACAGAGCCTGAGCGCCGCCGTCCCGACATGAGAGCAGGATGGGCATGTGCTCTCCTCGGGCCCAGGCGGCGCCGCACCGGCAGCAGGAGCCGGAGGAAACCAAGGACGGGTAAACGGAAAACGTACACATAAAAGTGTCTTCGTTCATATTACATGTTTGTGTGTAAAATCCTAAGGAATCTACTAAAAATAATAATTCAATTTTAAAAATTATGAGAAAGAAAACAATTGATTTTCTATAGTCAAATAATTGAATAAAATTTTTTAAATTCCACATTTGACACACAGAAACATAAATGTGTAGAGATAACTTGAAAAAATATGTCTAAGACCTGTGCACTGAAAACTGAAACATCACCACCTAGAGGGAGTTCATGACTTGGAAAAGCCAATACTGGTGACATATCAGTATTTCCGGAATTGATCTATAAATTCAATACAATTCCAAACAAAATCCACATATTTTTTTGGCCATAGCTGATAAGCAGAGTTGAACATTTATACAGAAATATAAAGAACTGGGAATAAATAAAATAACCTCCCTCCTATAACGCAGGGAGGTGAGGGGTGCTGAGCCCCACATAGTCAAAAATCTGCATGTTAACTTCGGACTCCCCCAAAGCGACTAGAGTGGCCTACGGGTGACTGGAAAACACAGGGGACCCTGAGCAACACGGGTCTGAAGGGCACGGCTGTACATACACACAGATCTTGCCACTAACTACACACAGCACTGGCAGCGTACGTCTCTTCCTTGGTGTTTTCTGAACATTTCCCTTTCTCTAGCTCACCTTACTCTAAGAATGTGGTGCATAATAAATGTAACACAAACAGCCGAGGAGCACCCATTTTACAGGTTATACGTGTTTTGAAAAAGAACGGAACTGGAGGACCTACAGGGAGCCCCGCCCCCAGCCACGAAGGGGCGGGGCTTACCCGTGCTGGGTCCACAACCAGCCACCGGTCAGACCTCAGCAACCGCGTTCTGCAGCGCGGGACTTGACGAGGGAGAACAGGAAGCAGGGGCCGCGACGCAGGGCACGGACCGGGACGGTCAAGCTCGCCGCCCTGGGCACAGGCTACCGCGCGGGGGTGGGGGGGGCCGGACCCTCCGTGGACCCAGTGACCCCACCGTGTGGTCTGGCTGAGATCTGCACTGAGAGCCCAGGAGATCCGTCCCCGGTTCCCTACTGTCCTAGGCTGGTGACCTGCGGCGGTGTAAGGACACCGTTCTCGGAGCAGCAGTGGGAAAAGCTGACGGGAGAGTCACCGGCCGGGAACATGTCCCCAGAGGAAACGGGGCGGGAACCCTCAGCAGGAGGCCGAGAAGCTCCGCAGCAGGCAGAAGAGGGGCGCACTGCAGCTGACGTGATCACACCCCTGCCAAAGGAACGAACAGGCCTGGGCACCCAGGAAAGGAGAGCTCAAAATGGCTGACATCAAACAAAAATTACCAGGTGCGCGAAAAGGCAGGCAAACAAGACCCCTAACCGGGAGAAAACCATCAGTAGAGGCAGATCCAGCTATGACACAGATAAGATTAGAAGAGCATTAAAACTGGTATTATGAATATAATATGTAATTGGAGGTAAACGAAATGATAAACACGATAAGGAGAAACTATAAGTGAAATTTCTAGCGACGAAAATATACTATTTGAAATGAAAAATATACTAGATGGGGTTAATGGCCACTTATACACAATAAAAGATCAATAATTATTAAGACACAGCAATAAAAATAAAACAAGATGAAACAGAGAAAGAAAAAAAACTGAGAAATTTAAAGCCTGTGCATTGGGGCACCTAGGTGGCTCAGTCAGGTGAACGTCCAACTCTCCGTATTAGCTCAGGTCCTGATCTTGAGGTCATGGAATCGAGCCCCACAGAGGGCTCCACACTGAGAAGAGCCTGCTTGGGAGGCTCTCTCTCCCACTCCCTCTGCTCTTCCCCTGCTCATGTTCTCTCTCTCTCTCTCTCTCTCTCTCAAAATAAACTTAAAAAAAAAAATCAAACAACCTTGTGTATTAAATGACATAATTGGATGAAAAGATGCAGAAAGAGAGAAAATATTTGCAAATCATACCTCTGATAAGGAGTTAATACCCAGATAAACAAAGAACTCCTACAACTCAACAAGAACCCAACTCAACAAGAACCCAACTCAACAATGGGCGGAGGCCTGGACTAGACTCTCTCCAAGAAGACGCACAAAGACGCGCGACATCATTAATCGTTACAGGTGTGGCAAACCAAATGTACAGGGAAGGGTCACGTCGCACCCACCCGGCTGGCCAGTACTACAAAACAACTGTCAGAAAGAGACAGAGAAAAGGCGTTAACAGAGGTGTGCGGAAATTGGTTGTTTCATGGCTTTTGGCCGTTTGTGTCTCTTCTTTGTGAAATATTTGCCTGAGCTTTTATTGGTCTAAGTGTTTCTTTTCTTTTTTTAATGTTTGTTTATTTTTAATTTTTTTAATGTTTATTTCTTTGAGAGACAGAGCACTAGCGGAGGGAGGGTCAGAGAGCGAGGGAGACACAGAATCTGAAGCAGCTCCAGGTTCTGAGTTGTCAGCACAGAGCTCGACGCGGGGCTTGAACTCACAAACCATGAGTTGGGACGCTTAGCTGACTGAGCCACCCAGGCGCCCCTTAATGTTTATTTATTTTTGAGAGAGAGCACAAATGGGAAGAGTGGGGGAGGGACAGACAGGTGGGGGACAGAGCGGGCTCTGCACTGACAGCAGCGAGCCCAACGTGGGGCCTGAACTCAGGAACCATGAGATGAAAACCTGGTATGAAGCCGGCCACTAAACCAATTGAGCCACCCAGGTGCCCCCACTTTTTAATAAGAAACTTTATTTTACTTTATTATTATTTTTTAGTAATCTCTATACCCACCTGGGGCTTGATGTCAGGACCCTGAGATCAACAGGCTGGGTACTTCTGAATCATGAGTTGGGAAAGTTCTCCACAAATCTGGAAATAAGCCCTTTATCCAGTATGTGATTTGCAAAGATTTTCTACCAGTCTGAGGCTTCTTTTTCTTAGTAGCGTATTTTGAAAATCAAAAGCTTTTTAGGGCGCCTGGGTGGTTCAGTTGGTTGGACATCGACTCTTTGATTTTGGCTCAGGTCAGGGTCTTGTCGTGAGAGTGAGCCCCGGGATGCAGGATCAAAACCCTCGAGAGCCTGCTTGGGATTCTCTCTCCCTTGCTCGCTGCCCCTCCCCTGCTTGTGCATCACATGCACACGTGCTCTCTCAAAATAAATAAACTTTAAAAAAAGAAAAAAAGGGGCGCCTGGGTGGCTCAGTCAGTTAAGGTCCGACTTCGGCTCAGGTCATGATCTCATGGTTCGTAGGTTCGAGCCCCATGTCAAGCTCTGTGCTGACAGCCAGCTCAGATCCTGGAGCCTGTTTCAGATTCTGTATCTCTCTCTCTCCATGACCCTCCCCTGATCACGCTGTCTCTCTCTCTCTCAGAAATAAATAAAAAACATTAAAAAAAAAAAAGGCAGGGGCTGCAAGATTGATTAAAAAAGAAAGACTAACTGCCCAGAAGAAACACACTCTAAACATAAAGACACAAACATGTCAGCAGCCAAAGATGGAAAAGGCGCCCCAGGCTGATACTGATCCACAGAAAGCTGCAGTGGGCACATGACCATCCGATGGAGACTGAGAGGGACGCACCGCGGACAACAGGGAGACTAGGGGTAGTGACAGAGGGCCAGCTCATCAGACGTGCACACCGGCCAGAACTAAAGGGAGACTGGAGCGAGTCAAAATTACAGAGATTCCAACACACCTAATGCAACAGTTAACTCCAGGAGCAGAGAAAATCAGAAAGCTAACAGGAGCTTTACGGACACTGTACCACACGCCCTAATTGATACGTTGAAATGTCCAACCAACAGAAACAGAACACATATCATTTGCAGGTACACATAAAACATTCATCAAGATCAACCATTCCCAGGACAATAAACCTCCATGAATGTGAAAGGTCCCTGACAATAAGGGAACTGGATGAGAAACCAACAGAGAGATGCCTAGAAAAATCCAGAATATGTTCAAATCAATAGCTCTTCTATATTAAGCCAAATATACAAGGTCAGAGACAAAAATCACATGGACAGCGAAGCAAATTTAATCCCAAAGAAAGCAGAGAGAAGAAAACCACAGAGGAAAGACGTGAAATCAATGAAATCAAACCCTGGTTCTTTGGACAATCAATGCAATTGACAAACTTCTACACGGACAAAGACAGACCTCACCACCAGCAGGAACGAAGGAGGGAAGCGTCTTAGGCCTCACAGACGGGAGGGTAGTGAGGAAGCACACGGATGGCTGTGTATCAGCAACTTCTGTGAAACAACCCCTGGAAGAACACGTTACGGAAACTCAACAGAGACGACCCAGATCGCTCTTTAAAAAATTAAGCTTGGGGGCGCCTGGTGGGCTCAGTCGGTTAAGCGTCCGACTTCGGCTCAGGTCATGATCTCATGGTTCATGGGTTCGAGCCCCATGTCGGGCTCTGTGCTGACAGCTCAGGGCCTGGAGCCTGTTTCAGATTCTGTGTCTCCCTCTCTCTCTGACCCTCCCCTGCTCACGCTGTCTCTCTCTCTCTCAGAAATAAATAAAACATTAAAAAAGAAAATTAAGCTTGTGGGGAGGGGCGCCTGGGGGGCTTAGTCGGTTAAGCGTCCGACTTCAGCTCAGCTCACGATCTCATAGTCCCACATGGGGCTCTGTGCTGACAGCCTGGAGCCTGCTTGGGATCCTCTCTGCCCCCTCTCTCAGCCCTTCCCCCCCCTCAAAAATAAACAGTAAAAAAATAATAATAAACTTATAGTTAAAAACCATCCCAAAAAGAAACTTCTAGGCCTAGCTGGCTTTACTGGTGAATTCTACCAAACCTTAGAAAACAGTACCAGCTCTACACAAACTCTTCCAGCAAATAAGAGAGATTTTCCAACTCCCTCTGAGCAGCATTCTCCTGACGCCAACACCAGCAAACACACTACAGGAAACAGATGCGTATCCCCCTGATCACAGGAAAACCTCAACAAAACTTAGCAAGTTCTAAAACTTCAGCAAATAGGGGCACCGGGTGCCTCAGTCGGGTGAGCGTCGGACTTCGGCTCAGGTCATGATCTCGTGGTGAGTTCAGGCCCCACGCTGTCGGGCTCTGTGCTGACGGCTCAGTGCCTGGAGCTGCTTCGGATTCTGTCTCCCTCTCTCTGCCCCTCCACCATGCATACTCTGTCTCTTAAAAATAAATAAAACATTAAAAAAATTAGCAAATTAAATGTAGCACCGCATATGACAGCTAACACGCCATGGGTCAGAGGAGTATCAGCAGATAAGACACAAACAGGACAGCGGACGAAAACGATGGTCGCATTAGATCTGGCACGTTTTACAGCACTTGTGACCCTACTCATGACCAGCGTGCTCAGCAGAGCAGAAGACAAGCCCTCGGCCTCCCGAGGACACTGGGGAAGAGCCGCTGCAGCCACCACGGAGCAGGGAGCCACAGCGTGCGCCCTGCAGGTTCCGAGACGCGGCCACAACGCCCGCCCCTGAGGCCACGCTGCCACTGCCACCGTGACGGAGGCAGGGGACGCAGGCCGGAGGCAGGGACGAGGTAGTGCCGCCATCCTGCGGTCACCCTAGGGAAAGGCAGGTTCAGGATGAGTGCGCCTCCCCAGACCCCCTGGCTCCGCAACCCGGACAGTGCTGTTCTCTGTCCCCTCCAGGTGCCGCGGGGGTCCCCTCGCCCTCCGGGACGGGAAGGGCCCAGATCCTCTCCCTCCCGGCTGATAAAACATTAAAAAAAAAATTATTTTAAAATAATTACGAGACAGAGGAACATGTTTAAACACCAGAGTGGCGCCTGGGTGGCTTAGTCGGTTGGGCGTCCGACTTTCGCTCAGGTCATGATCTCGCGGTTCGTGGGGTCGAGCCCCGCGTCGGGCTCTGTGCTGACTGCCAGCTCAGAGCCTGGAGCCTGTTTCAGTCTGTGACTCCCTCTCTCTCTGACCCTCCCCTGCTCACGCTGTCTCTCTCTCTCTATCCTAGAAATAAATAAAACATTAAAAAATTAAAAAAAAAAATTTGGTTAAAAAAAAAAACACCAGAGTGACAGAATCAGCAAAGGCCAGGTTATAGGAAATTCTTCAGGAAACAACCCAGTTTCCTTAATAAACAAACTATACTTGAATCCTGACCTGAACTAGCAAAAGTCATAAAAATATTTTTTAGATAATGTGGGACATTTGGATACCAAATATTTGATACTAAAGATTATAATTAGTTTAAAAACTGTGATAAAGGTATTGTGGATACAACTTTTGAAAGAATGCCTTCTTTTCTTCTTTTTTTAAAAATAATATCTATTTATTTTTGAGAGACAGACAAACAGTGTGAGCAGGGGAAGGGCAGAGAGAGAGGGAGACACAGAATCTGAAGCAGGCTCCGGGCCACGAGCCGTCGGCACAAAGCCCAACACGGGACTCGAACTCATGTTCAATGAGATCATGACCTAAGCCGAAGTCGGCCGTTTAACCGACTGAACCACCCAGGCACCCCAAGAATGCCTGTTTTCAAGACACTTATTGAAACACGTCCTGGTAAAATAGGATTTCCGGTATTTGCTTCAAAATAACTGAGTGGGGGAAACAGACAAGCGAATGGCCATGAGCCGGTAGCTGCCACAGCTGGGTGAGGAACACGTGTCCTAACCTCTCCCTCCGGAACAATTATTTTAAGAAAAACAAAAAAACCCAAAGAAACAATTACACGGACTGCTGACTTTCCAAGAGAAGCAACGTGAACCAGGAGACAAAGGAATGGTATCTTCGAAGTTCTGAAAAAAAGCCAAACCAGAATTCAATACTCAGCAGAATATTCCTGCAGAAACTGATCTAAAATAAAAACACCGTCAGGCAACGCAAGCACAGGGTGTGTCACAGGCGGCCGGTACTGAAGGGACTGCAGACGGGGTTCCTTCAGGCAGGAATGATGGAACCCCGCAGGGAGGCTCAGTGGCGTACAGTGAAAACAAGAATGGTGTGGCTGAAGAGCCGGTGCTCCGTTCGCCCATCACACCTGGGGGCCGGCGCTTCTAGAAACTGATCAATGGAATTAACTAAAACCATCAAGACACTCGCACACCTACACGCACGCACGTCGTGAATAAACTCGCAGTTCTCACTGATGGCTCCGATCTAAGCCTAACACCACAGATCCTGCCAGCCTCCCTCTTCTGCATCTGTAGCTTCTTTCTCCAACAGTGAGAAATCTGGCTCCCCTGATCCTTCAAAGATTTACTCATTTGCTCAGTCCTACAACATCCGGAAAGTAGTTTCAGGATACTAACACTTACCACCGAGGAAAAACAGCGTTCAAAGTAAAGACAGTAATTTATAAATGTTTGGGTCTGGGATCGTGGGTTTAGCACTGTGTCCTAGAGTTTTTTGGGTCAGTCTTCCCTCTTAAGTGTATTTTATTCCCTTGCAATGCAATTAGCTTCACTTGTTAATGTCGATAACACAGCACAGAACTAGAAGAGAAAAACCAAGATCTTGAGGAGGACGTCGTCAAAGAGGCAGAATCAACAAGAATTTCCTCATCTCTAAAACACAAGCACAGAGAACAAACGAAGAGCACATACGAAGCCTGTGAGACAGCAGATCTGTACCAGAGAAAGCGGCCCGGGCACGCGACAGCCCGGCAATCCCAAAGCCACAGGGACAAACCCACAGGTATCCAGCGGACGTGCCGAGGACGGGGTGGCTGCCGCACGACGAAGCTGATGTGTGTCAGCGGCCCACGGGGAGGCCCACAGAGGCTGGAACGGAACAACCAGCCAGAACTTCCTTCCAGGGCAAGGACCTGCGTGAACTGCTGGGAACTGACTTAACTGAGCAGCGTGGGGAGAAAAGCAGCCAAGGGAAGACAGCGTCGAGAAGGGGCCTCCGAAAGCCAGCCGCTGCTCCAGAACATCAGGACCAGGGCCCCTGGGACCCGCGGCTCCGCGGGAGTCCAGCCGGCGCTGCTGAGTCGTCCGAGCCGGCCTGGCCAGATGCCGGGGGCGGGGGGACTGGAGGCTCACGACAGCCGGAGCAGCTCTGGCTCAGAACATAACCTGCGATGCAGGAACTGCCATCGTCCTTCCCCGCGGGAGCTGCAGAAAGTCCCCCTCCACAGCACCACGGCTACCTGACCTTTGTCACAGGTCCCTGGAAAAGCCCCATTCACAGGGCATGGCTGTTATGTGACTTGAGAACTCGCTTTGTGAGAAAAACCGTGTCCCCAGGAGTCTGTGGAGAACGCACAGCTCCCAAGCCTGCAGGGCCAGCAAGAGCCTGGCCAGAGGTTTACAAGGAAGACCTGGAGAACAAGGTGCGTACGGGGGGCTTTGAAAAGCTCTGACCAATTCCTGGGGACGCAGAAGGACACGCACGTGCAGGACGGTGCCCGGGCCCAGGAGAGACCGGGGCGGCCGGCCCGCTCCCTCCCCCCGCTGACCCTGAAGCGCTGAGTGAGCAGGGGGTGAAGGTGAGGGCGGGACGCTCAGGGACAGATGTGCACACACAGCCTCTGGCAGGGCCAGCGGCCACACCGGTTCCAGGCATTTAAGGAAACCTCTGACCAACCCTCAACTGACCACCACGCTCACCGAGCAGAGTGGACAGAGGCCAGATGCAACAAGGGACACACTTTCTAGAATTCGTTGAGGAAAGCCACGGGAGAAATAAACTAAAACAAAACAAAACTCCAGCCATAGAAACAAACACAAGAGGGAGGAGGATCTGATGTCCAGTTTTCAACAAAACTGAGAGCATCACAAAACACGCACAGAAGCCGGAAAGCATGGCCCACACCCGGGGGGACAGCAGCCCCAGAGTGTCCCTGAGAGGACGCAGCTGTAGGATTTACTAGACAAAGACCTTTATTTAATGCTTTTCTTGAGAGCGATAGGGGCGGTGTGGGGGAGGAGGGGCGGAGGGGGAGGGAGACACACAATCTAAAGTAGGTTCCAGGCTCTGACTCGGGGCTCAAACTCACGACCTGCGAGATCACGGCCTGAGCCAAAGTCGAATGTTTAACCGACTGAGCCACCCAGGTGCCCCACTAGACAAAGACCTTAAATTGGGCATTATAAACGTGTTAGCTGAATTAAAGGAAACGATATATACAGACGAGGTGTAGAACAATATGTAACATCTTATCAAATAAATACCGACGTCCAGAGAAAAATGCTGAAGGAGAACCAGGCAGAAGTTACGGGATGTCGAAACGCAGAGCTGCAACGGACACAGTCACTAGAGGGTCCAGAAGCGGGCCAAAGAGCCAGCAAACCCGACGGCACGTCAGTGAGAAGAGCCGGGCTGGAAGCAGGCAGGGGCGCAGAAGACTGAACAGCGGCACCCCCCACTCCCTGCCCTGCACTGACAGTGGCCCGGCCTGCGAGCACTGGCCCAAGAGCAACCCCCGCTTTCCAACAGCCAGGAAACACGCATAACTGCTTTCAAAGGGCTAAAACTATACAAGTGCCCTTCACCCACAATGCACTTAGAGTCTAAAACAATAGGGGCGCCTGCGGGGCTCAGTCGGTTAACCGTCCGACTTTGTCTCAGGTCAAGATCTCACGTTTCGTGGGTTCAAGCCCCATGTCGGGCTCTGTGCTGACAGCTCAGAGCCTGGAGCTGCTTCGGATTCTGTGTCTCCCTCCCTCTCTGGCCCTCCCCTGCTCATGCTCTCTCTCAAAAATAAATAAAATATTTTTTAAAAAAGTATAAAACAATAACAAAGGGAATCTGAGAAATCAATAAATACTTGGAAATAAAAGCAAATTTCTTTTATTTTTATGTTATATTTATTTCTGAGAGAGAGACAAAGAGAGACAGCGTGAGTGCGATAGGGTCAGAGAGAGAGGGAGACACAGGATCTGAAGCAGCTCCATGCTCTGAGCTGTCAGCACACAGCCCGACGCGGGGCTCAAACCCACGAACCTGTGAGATCATGACCTGAGCCGAAGTCGGACGCTTAACCGACTGAGCCACCCAGGCGCCCCTAAAAGCACATTTCTAAATAATCCATGTGTTAGAAAGAAATTACAAGGGAAATTAGAAAGTATTTTCATCCAAATGAAAGTAACACGCCAAAATGCAGGAGATGCTAAAGGGCTCAGAGAGAAATTCATAGCTTTAAACACCTGTGTTAGGAAAGGAGACGAGCCTCAGATCAACGATGTAAGCATTTCTTTAAACTCTCCATCCAAAGACAGTGGAATAGACACTGTTTTCAAGTACACATGGAACATTCTCCAGAATAGAGAACGTTCAGCCACAAAATGAGTCTCAGTAAGAAGCTAAGACCATACAGAAGGTTTGACTATGTTTTACACCTGAAATTAACATTATGCTGTATATCAACTAACTGGAATTTAAATAAACACTTAAAAAACCTAAAGTCATACAATTCACATAAAAAAACTAATAAGCATTCACCTTAAAAAAAAACACAAAACCCCAACAAGTCTAGACCAAAAAAAGCAAAAAAGAAGTTAATAATAAAGATTCGAAAGGGTATTAGTGAAACAGAAAACAAAAGATTGGTACAGAACATCAAGAAAACCAAAAGTCAGGGGCGCCTGGGTGGCTTAGTCGGTTAAGAGTCCGACTTTCGCTTAGGTCATGATCTCGCGGTTCATGGGTTCGAGCCCCGCATCGGGCTCTGTGCTGACTGCCAGCTCAGAGCCTGGAGCCTGTTTCAATCTGTGACTCCCTCTCTCTCTGACCCTCCCTTGCTCACGTTGTCTCTCTCTCTCTGTCCTAGAAATAAAAAAAAAAAAAAAAGAAAACCAAAAGTCAGTTCTTTTAAAAGATCAAGAAAACTGACAAATCCTTAATTTATATGACAAGTTGCAAAAATGTAGGAAATTACCAATGACTCCTCACAGATTAAATCAAATACAACAATACAAGGAACAACACTCTACCAACAAATTCAGCTCAGGGGAAACAGAAAAGTTCCTATAATTGTTACCAAAAGTGACCCAAAAAGAATTAGAAGACTGGAATAGACCCATATATAACAAGCACAGAAATTGAACTAGTAATTTAAAATCTTCCCGGGGCGCCTGGGTGACTCGGTCGGTTAAGCATCCACGGTCCATGGGTTCAAGCCCTGCGTTGGGCTCTGTGCGGACAGCCTGGAACCTGCTTCAGATTCTGTGTCTCCCTCTCTCTGCACCTCCCCACACATACTGTCTCTCTCAAAAATAAATAAACATCAAAAAAAATTTTTTTTAATCTTCCCACAAAGAAAACTGTAGGCCCAAATAGCTGTACTGGTGAATTTTATCAAACATTTACAAGGAAAATGCTACCGACACTCCATGAATTCTTTGAAAACAGAAGAGAGGTGCCTGGTTGGCTCAGTCGGCTGAGCGTCCAACTCTTGACTTCAGCTCTGATCACAATCCCATCGTTCGTGGATTCGAACGACGTGGACAGCATGGCACCTGCTTGGGGTTCTCTCCCTTGCTCTGCCCCTCCCCCCACTTGGTTGTGTGTGTGGGCTCGCGTTCTCTCTCTCTCTCTCTCTCTCTCTCTCTCTCTCTCTCAAAAACAAACAAACGTAGAAGAAGAATAAAGATAAAGACTAAGCTGGAAGCACCGTAAGAACAAGTAAACTCCACAACTAATCACTTAAAGCAAACAGAAGAGGAAGGGAATTTATTTTCATGAAAAAGAGAAGGACTAAAGAGCACTCCGGAGGAATGGACTGGAAGCTGGTAAAGACCCCACCCACCCGCGCACCGGAGCCCCGCCCCACCCCGCAGGGTCCCAGCGGACAAAGCAAGGGAACAGAATACGGAAAACTTAAAATCCTTTCCTGAACTACAACCTGTGAAGCTACATCCCGATGGAGCAGGCCGCGTGACGAGAAATCCACGCTTAACAACGAACGCTACAACAGAACGGCATTCGGGCCAAAGACTAAGTCACTTATCTGGGAAAGAAAGTCAAATTCTCATGCATTTGACAGCAGCGTTTTTCGCAGAAGACACGAGAACACCACACTTAAGACACTCAAGGGAAGAAAATGTGAGCCGAGGGCTTTATATCCAAACAGACTTTTTAAGACATTTTTTAAATGTTTATATTTATTTTTGAGAGAGAGAGAGAGACAAGAGTGTGAGCAGGGGAGGGGCAGAGAGAGGGAGACACGGAATCATAAGCAGCTCCAGGCTCTGAGCTCTCAGCACAGAGCCCAATCTGGGGCTTGAACTCACGAACTGTGAAATCACGACCTGAGCCAAAGTTGGAGGCTTAACCGACTGACCCCCCAGAAACTATTATTGGGGCACTTGGGTTCAAGCCCCATGCTGGGTGTAGAGATTACTTAAAAATAAAGTCTTTAAAACTCATCCAATATGTTTAAATCTGAGTTCATGAGGCACCTGGGTGGCTCAGTCATTAAGCATCTGACTTTGGCTCCGGTCATGATCTCACGGTTGATGAGTTCGAGCCCCGCGTCGGGCTCTGTGCTGACAGTGCAGAGCTGACTTGGGATTCTCTCTCTCGTTCAAAAATAAAAATAGGTAAGTCAACAATAAAATCCTCAACTGATCGCCTTTGGAGGAAGACAGAAAACGGATTATTCTGAAAACTGACAGAGGGAAGACCCAAGCATCTACCCCCGCGTCCTGTGGACTGGAGCGCTGGTAACGGATGGCGGTGACAGGCCCCGCCTACCGGAAGCCCCGCGGACACGCGAAGCTGCTTGTCTGGACTAACGCACGGCGTCCGCACGCTGCCGGCTGCCAGCCTCAAAGCGGAGGGAGACGCCCGGCAGGTGCTCCCGATGGAACACAGCGTGGCCGCGAAGGGGTCCTGCCGAGGTCAAACCCGACCTGACTGAACCTCTATATCCAACTCCTCCTTTAGAGGAGACCAGACAGACGACCCCACGCAGGGGGACCGCCATCGGCAGAATGAAGACTGCGAGAACCCCAAGTCCAACCACAAAAAACTTCCATCATGGGAGGTGGGGGCGAGCTCCAGAGGATCCCGAAGCGTCACCCGAGTAAACAGCAACACTTAATTCGGACTTGGTTCGCGATTCGGTCACAAAACCACGAAGACAAGCGAGGACGGACTTGCCATCCCCAAGTGAGGCCGGCAGGTGCTCTGGGGGGGGTGGGGGGGCACGGACGAGGCATCTGGGAAGCCAGCAGAAGTTCATTTCTTGGCCCAAGCGACGGTCACAGAAGCGTCCACCTTATAACAACGCATCGAACCGTACGCTTACTTCCGCGTCTGTGTCCGCACTCTACTTCGAAGTCAGAAGGGTTTAAGAAAGGCAGACGGTACGAAACTACAGCGAGGAGGGTGTTGCAGTGTTGGTTCTGGGGCCACAGACTGGCACAAATGGGAGAGCCGGGGACAGACCCAGGCACACGGCCTGCACACCAACGGTCGTTGCCAGGGACAGCGACAGCAGCGAGGAAGGGGGAGCTTTTAAACACACGGTGCTGGGACAAGCCCATCTCTCCATGGAAAAAATGACACCTGACTCTTAATTCACACCATCCCCTCAATCCACGCCATCCCCCCAATCCACGCCATCCCCTAAATCCACGGTTGTGCTAAAGGCAAAACAATAAAGAGCATAATATGGAAAAACATCCTTACGACCTTGTTTTAGGGCAAAACAGAACTATTGAGGGAAGATGGACAAATCAGGCCACATTAAAACTAAGACTTAAAAATCAAGGAAATACAAATTAAATCCGTAACACCACACACACACACACACACACACACGCTGAGCCGATAGTGCCCGGCGCTGGTGAAGGCCTGTGACACACGAGTGCAACCACACCAGAGCAGGCCTGTGCACCCGGCAAACCGGAGCCCCACATATGGGGTTGCGTGAGCACTCACAGGGGCACGCCCACCGGGTGCCTGGACACTTACAGCAAAGGACAAATGCAAAACGTTCACGGCCGTCGTCACCGTGGTCAGAAGCCGGCTCCTGACCGCAGGTAACACGCGCGACAGATTCACGAGTGGGACATCCCACAGCCACGACAACAAACAGACTGTCATATCCACTACCGTGGTGAGCAGGAGCCAGACACAAAAGAACGTGCACACGTGACCCCCCGTTTATGACTGACAGTGGTACAGGCCGGGAACATGATGAACTTTGGGACTGGGGAGCGTGGGGGGACCTGGGGCGAGTGTCCATCTCTTGACCTGGTGACGATTCACAGAGATGACCACTTCTGTGAGTGTGTGATGCGTCACGACGGAGGACTTAAACGCTGGGAATCACCCACGCACGCCCGGCGGCTGCCCTCGCAGCACGGGGGAGGCTGGCCAGGACCGCAGGGCGCGAGCGGGCGCCCACACAGACATGTTTCTAGAAGGGGGTACACCACTTAACTGCAGCCATCACGACTTTCACTTTCTGTTTCATATGTATTTTACATATCCCTCTGTTGCTTGACTAATTTTGTGCCTATTATTTCATAATCATAAGCAGCAATGATGTTGCTAATTTAAGGGAACCACCGCCATCTGATCTAGCAGCTTTACTACTAAAGAAAATCAGCTTCTCCTACTATTTCCGCACAAACTAAAGGGAAAAAAAAAGAAGCATGTTATCTTTGGATTTCAAACCACAAAAGGATTATGCTGCCGTGGTGGTTTTGATCCATTTGTGTAGGTATAAAGGACAGTTAGGTTTCTGCCCCCCACCCCGGGAGGGGAGATCTCTGGGTGGCGTCTGGGACCAGTTACCCCCATGGTTCTGACCCTCCTCTCCAGCAAACAGAAATAGGGTGAAACGCATGACACATCAAACCCAGGGTCCTTCCAGGACAAACCTCGTCACCCTTCCATGGTCACCGCTGCCGCCACTCGCAGCCCGGGCCCCGAGACAGGAGGCACCCCCACTCTCTGCAGCCCCCG
The DNA here is from genome assembly GCA_017311185.1 of Proteles cristata cristata. NCBI lineage: Eukaryota > Metazoa > Chordata > Mammalia > Carnivora > Hyaenidae > Proteles > Proteles cristata. The sequence continues at coordinate 55,304 of JAESUZ010005379.1, forward strand.
GGTTACCTGGATGCTGACTGAACACCAAGCCGTTAAGGAACTGGCACCCCCCCAATGGTGCTCACGGCAACCCCAAATTCTGACAACCCCAAATTCTGACGTGCGATGGGAGGGAGAGGAGGAGGAGGGGAGACGAAAGAATGCGCCCCAACCAAAGTTCCTTTGATTTGTTTCATGGTTTTTAGTTTCAAAGACAAAAATACCAAAAAGTAAAAGGTAGGTTCCATTCCATAGGCTAGAAAAAGTCAGATGTACAGAAGCACCAGACGCGGAGAAGCTGCCGCTCTATTCTTTATCAAGAGGACGAAAGAAACCACCTTCCACCTGCGGCGGCGGCACGGAGGCGGAGGAAGCGGGCGAGCGCTCGGGAGCGCGGCTGCCGGCTGTCACACCGGCCACTCACTAACACAGCCGTCTGTTCACTGATCTCAGACTCTCAGGGTACCCAACACGTCCGTTTTAGTATTTTCCCACTGTTCACATCCACACTGACGCGTATTAAGCGCACACCACTCCGAGACACCGGGTCTCACCGGGGCGGACTGGCCGACGTGGCGCAGAGACAGCCTGTGCTAGGGTGCCGCGACAAGGCTTTGCGGGACCACACGCTGGGGGGGCATCCGGAAGCCCCCCCCACAATCACATCCTTGGACCCAGCAATCCCAGCGCCAGGACCAGACCCCGCAGATGGCCCTCCGCCAACACACAACAGCACCTGCCTGAGGCTGGCACCTGGAGAGCCTCTCAGACACCCCTGGGGAGGTCGGGCACGTTCACAGACATGCTCAATGAAAAGGCGACACACACACACACACACACACACACACACACACACACACACACACAGCGTAACAGCGCTCGCCACCTTTAATGAAAGACCAGCCGAGTCCACGAGAGATACACACATGCGTGTGGCGCTTGGTTTTTCAGGATAAAGCAGAAACAGGACAGCTGCCTTCAAGAGTGGAGAGACAGAGACGGGGTGAAATTTCTGATCCTATCTTTCATAGGATTTGGGCTTTTGAGCCACGTAATTATTTTGAACGTAAAATTTAAAAATTCCAAATCTGAAACGAACAAACCTAACTGTATATCAAATGAGCAACATAATTACAGACAAAAGAATATTCATCAAGAGTGTTGTTTTAAAACACACTACTTTATTCACAATGTGCATTAACATCAATAAAAAACCCTCAAAAACAAGAGCACCTTAGGGGTGCCTGGCTGGCTCAGCTGGAGAACATGGGACTCTTGACCTCAGGGTTCTGAGTTCAAGCCCCACACTGGGTGTAGAGATTACTTAAAAATAAAATCTTTGGGGCGCCTGGGTGACTCAGTCTGTTGAGCTTCCGACTTCAACTCAGGTCATGATCTCACAGTTTGTGGGTTTTGGGCCCCGCGTCGGGCTCAGGCTCTGAGCTGTTAGCCCAGAGCCTGCTTCGGATTCTGCGTCTCCCTCTCTTGTACTCTGCTGCTCTTTCTCTGTCTCTCTCACTCTCTCCAATATAAGTAAACATTAAAAAAGATTTTTTAATATTTTTATTTATTTCTAGGAGAGAGAGAGAGACAGCATGAGCAGGGGAGGATCAGAGAGAGAGGGAGTCACAGACTGAAACAGGCTCCAGGCTCTGAGCTGGCAGTCAGCACAGAGCCCGACGCGGGGCTCGAACCCATGAACCGCGGGAACATGACCCAAGCGAAAGTCGGACGCTCAACCGACTAAGCCACCCAGGCGCCCCTAAAAATTTTTAAAAAATAAAACCTTAAAAACAAACACAAAAGCACCTTAAACTTACTTAAGTGGTTTCATTAGTAGCAGTAACCGAGTATTGTAATATTACAACCCTATTTTATGTATACTTGTCCATAAAACAAATAAGTGATTATCATTCTGCACATGGAGCCTGCTTAGGATCCCCTCTCCCCCCACCTCTCCCCCTCTCTCTCTCTGCCCCTCCCCACCCCGTGAGCCTGTGTATGCTCTCTCTCTCAAACTAAGAAAATATATATAAATCAAAAAAATTAAGTAAAACCTTAATACGATTTCAAATTTGTACTGAAAAATTCAGTATGAACTTACAATGTTTTAAAAAAAATGTTTTGGGGGAGCGCCTGGGGGGCTCAGTCGGTTAAGCGTCCGACTTCGGCTCAGGTCATGATCTCACGGTTCGTGGGTTCAGCCCCACGTCGGGCTCTGTGCTGATGGCTCAGAGCCTGGAGCTGCTTCAGATTCTGTGTCTCCCTCTCTCTGCCCTTCCCCTGCTCATTCTGTCTCTCTCAGAAACAAAAACATTTAAAAAATTAAAAAAAAAAGTTTCATGGTTCTGCCCATGAGACAGGCGCTTAGAGCAGCCATCGTACACGTGGGGGGGCTCATCTAGCACCGAGGTCTCGGCTTCTAAATTCTTTTCTGCGCTAAAAGGGAGCACAGCAGCTCCGGCGCAATGACTGATGGCAGGTCAGGAGAGGGACCAGAGAGGTGCTCTCCTAAAGATGCCGTGTGAGGGGCAGGAGGCAGCTTGCGGGGTGCACCGCTGCTCAGCGACAACCACGTGAATGTCAACACAAACAGAAGCCGTTAATGGACTCCAACGCAATGAATAAATAAAAATGCATCGGTCTGCGCTGATACTCAAAACAGGAGAAGGAAAAACAAAAGCATTTGCCACGGTGGAGACAGGACCGTCCACCCCGACAAGAGGGGATACAGGGAGAGGGACTGGCGTCTGTCCCCTCTTCCCGGGATGCCCGGGGCAGAGGGACACAGATAAAGTCGAGAACATCCGGACGCCGGCCTCAGCAGCAGAACGGCGGAGCAGGCGGTGTCCCCCTGTGGAAATGCGCCACCCGCCTCTGACCCCCTTCCCGCCAGTCACTGGGGACAAGGGAGACGACAGCACGTGAACAGATTCTGAACACGGGGCTCTCACAAGACCACGGTCCCAGGCTCTTCAAGGGGTCACTGCCATGGAACACAATGGGGGGGAGAGGGGCGTTATTGCAGAAGAACAGAAAGTAACGAGGTGTGATGCACTGAACGACACAGAGTGGACTCTGGTTTGGGGAAACCAGCTACTGGGGCGACGGAAGCATCGGGACAGCCGGCCCGCGGGGGGGAAAGAGATCACTGTGCCGCGTCCTGGACGTGACCGGTGACGGCGCTGCTGGTCACACAGAAGGGTCTCCTTTTGCCTCTTCTTTGGAGAAAAGGACATTCAGGGGTGAAGCGCAGGAAGGCATGTGACTTCCCCTGCCGAAGCGCGGCCAGCACCAGACGGGCAGAAGGCAGCGGTGACCGTGACGCTCCGGCCAGCGCTCTACGTCAGAAACTCCACAGTGTGGCCGTTAAAACCCAAGCCAACCTGTGTGCAGCTCCCAGTGAGCCGTCCAGCGCCCAGGATCCATGAGCCGCAGCGACAGCCCGCCTGGTTCACACCTGGACACAACCGTCTTCCCCCAAGGTCATAAGCTAGGATCGGTCCCCACGGGAGAGTCGCTTTACACACCCGAGCACGAGCGACCATAACCGACGCGTCCTGGGGGTGGACGCAGCACCACGCGCCTCAAAGCCGCGTCCCACCGGGCGGCGGGGCTCACGAAGGACGAGGCTGCTGCAGTGCCAGCTCCGCGCACACGGGGGGCGGGGGGGGCGAGGGCAGAGGCGGCCGCCAAGGGTTAACTGCGGAAACCAGCTCCAGAGCCCTTCCCGTGCGACGGGGTCAGACGCGGCGATAAGGCTACCTTGGCAACAGGGCGCATTCCAAAGCAAGCGAACAGACCGTGCTAAGGGCAGCCGGTCCCTGGTTCTGTCCCTGAAACGATCTGGGTCACAGCCCAGGGCTCTTTGTGTGGTTCTGCTCACTTGCTTTGTGGGTCCCCTTTACCCAACACCCATACCCACACCTGCCCCGCCCCCGCGGGGTCCAGGGCAGTCCCACGGGGGACAGGCTGAAGTCGCTACTGTGGCCGGAAGCTACGGCGGGTCCTGACTGAAAGTGTCCTTCCACCCACAGGACGAGGAACATGGCCTGTGACAGAGAAACCGGAGCCGTCCCGGAAGGGCTCTCCCCTCCCCCCCGAACAGAGAGCAAGCGGCAGACCACGAGGTGAGGACCAGTTCGTGGTGGCCATGGATGACATTCAGCCCCCAGGCGGTCCCTCTGTGGGGGCACAGAGCAGGTGCAGGGCCCTCCGGATGGAGAAGCACAGAGGGCCCCCGGGTGGCCAGCAGGGCACAGCCCACCTCAGCCCGGTCCCCAGGCCAGGAGCCTGGTTTCTGGGACACGCGGACCACGGACAGGCCTTCCCAGAGCAGGCGCCCAGAGGAGCGCAGGCGGCTGCAGACGCGGCGGGGCCCGCAGGACTCAGGCTCAAGCAGAGGGGCCGGCTTCTCCATCCACCACGCCGCCCCTTCTTCCCTGGGGGCTCTGTCTGTGGCCCCAGACCCTCCAGGCTTGGATTCCGTCCAGGAAGGCGTCTCCTGGTACATACTTCCCAAACAGAAACTGCCATCACCTCTGCCTGCACCTGCCGGTGTTTTCTTGGCTGGACCTTCTTTTCTGGTTTAAGTCTATGACCAGCATCACGGCTCAGGTCTCCGGAGCCTTCTTTTCAAAAGCACTACTGCCCCCAGCAGGTAGACCCCTGCCAGGTACGGCGTGAGAGGCCAGAACACCTCAGTCCAGCCGCTCTGTCTCTCCCAGGCACCCCTGCCTCAGACACAGGGAGCAGGAGAAGGAAAGGCTTCATTTTTCTCAGAGCGATGCTTCCAGAACTTGAACTACCAACAGCACGTCATCAAACAACTAGCAAGGAAGTGGCGTGAGCTACTTCAGAGTGAAGAACACTCCGGGTGACGGAAGGTGGGGCGAGGGAGAGGGCGGGAAAGACGGGGACGTAACGAGGCTGAGCCCCGGAAGGGGAGAGGGCCAGACCCCTGTGGGGGCCAGAAACTGAGGGGAAGGCAGACACGGGGCGGCAGGACGGTCAGGGCCATGGCGCGCTGTGACGTCTCCACGCAGCTCAATCAGTGGAACACAGAACGGAAAAGGAGCACGGACGCTTACAGCTTCTGTTCTCGAGTCCCGGACTTAAACAGGGCCTGAACACCAAACAGGAATTAGAAGAACGGCAGTCGAGGGTGCGAAACATTGTGTTTTGTGCAGAGGACGCAGGTGAGGAGTCGAAGGGGCTGCTCGCCGAGCATCCGAGGCCCGGACACCAGGTCCGGCGACGCATCACGTGATGCACCTGCTTCCTGCCTCTCATAGGGCGGCCGTCACCGCGAGGGAGCGCATCAGACCAGAGTGCGGAGACTGCAGGAGCCGGCGACACCGCGACCCGAGGTGCGGAGGGGTCTGCACTGGCCACGACCCCCCACTCCGGCTCTATGCCCCCCCGATGTGCTTGGTCTCCAAACTCTGCGCTGGACGGGGCCTGGATCGCAGGTCCACGCACTACCTCGCTCAGCAAACACCGCGTGTCAGCTGCACCGCAGACTCGGAATCCCATGAGCTACTCCAACAACCTACTTTAAATCTTCCTCCAAGGCGTTGGGACATTGCTTCCGCAGCCTGCGTCTTGTACAAACCTCCTTACTTGCACATAGTGACGTTAGAGAACAGAGTTCTGGGGCCCCTGGGGGCTCAGTCAGTTAAGCATCCGACTTCGGCTCAGGTCATGATCTCACGGTTCGTGGGTTTGAGCCCCGTGTCGGGCTCTGTGCTGACAGCCCAGAGCCTGGAGCTGCTTCGGATTCTGTGTCTCCCTCTCTCTCTGACCCTCCCCTGCTCACGCCATCTCTCTCTCAGAAATAAATAAAACATTTAAAAATTAAAAAAAAAAAGAGAACAGGGGCGCCTGGGTGGCTTAGTCGGTTAAGCGTCCGGCTTTCGCTTAGGTCATGATCTCGCGGTTCGTGGGTTCGAGCCCCGCATCGGGCTCTGTGCTGACTGCCAGCTCAGAGCCTGGAGCCTGTTCCAGAGTCTGTGACTCCCTCTCTGTCTGACCCTCCCCTGCTCACGCTGTCTCTCTCTCTCTCTCTCCTAGAAATAAATAAAAATTAAAAAAAAAAATTTACCAGGAATAACCAGAAGAAGCGGTGTCGGGAAGGGGTCAGGGTTAGCTGTCAAGTGATCACCTGTCAGGTAGACGGAGTCCAAGCTCCCTTCCCATACAGGAGGCTAACCGTGTCCCACGAAACTTCCTGCAGATGCTCAGAACTCTTACCTCCCACTAGATCTTGTGGGAGAAAATGGGAAGCGGACATGCCCCGTGGGGGGGGGGGTGAGCACAGGGAGGGGCACCAACCCCCAGGGAAGCCCTGAAGTTTAGCTCCTGTGAGCGCGAAAGGAAACTTTGTTGAGTGTGACCAAAATAAATTTGTAAGTGAAATCTGGCTTATTCAAAGTACTTTTTGAAAAACTCCAACTAACTCCTTCCAGGCCTCCTCATTGTATCACCACGATACAGACAAAGCGACAAATATTAACATTTCTCATGAAAAGTCACCAGGATGCCCTTGCCTTAACGACCTGGCCGCAGAAAAGCCTGAAGAGGATTTTTTTTTTTTTTTTAAACCATGCCCTCGATTTGGTCAGCGTTAACTTCAAAACAAATAACTTCCCTTTTTCACAAAGAGGAGAATGCCAACAGAAGCCAGTCCCAATGCTGGCGGAGACCGCTTCCAGCGAGGCGCGCGGGGTCCCCCGAACGTCACCCCGAACCCGCGGGGGCGCGAGGGGGCCGCGGGCGCTGCGGGACAGACACACACGGCCGAGCCCGGGCCCAGACCAACCACTACCACTGGAAGCCGTGTGGAATTACGCTTTGCCGTTGGATTCCCACCTTACTGATGAAGGTGGGGCGGCGGGGCCGGGACGCGACGACCGAGGGCTCCGCAAGCACGCGCCTCCTCAGACACGGAGACGGTGACCGTCTCTTCCTGGAAATACCCCTGAAGACGAGCAACACTGAGAAAAAAAATCCCAAATGCGATTTGTAGGGCAACTCGCCGTGGCGGCGGGGGCCAAAGTGCCGGGGAGAAGACGCGCCCAGGACCCCGGCCCCGCACCCCGCACCAACTTTCTACCACTTAAGGTGTTTTGTCAACAAAATCCTGCCGTCCGGAAAACGCGTCTCGGGCGCGACCGGCCCGGCCCGCCGCACGCCAGCTGTCAGCCGCGGGGCCGGGGGGCGCAGGGCGCGGGCCCGAACCCCGAGGGCGGGGATCGGGGCCGGGGGTCCCGGGGCCGGGGGTCGGGGTCAGCTCCAGCCCTCCGGGCACCGCGGCCGAGTCGGGAGCGCGGGCGGGGTCCGGGCCACCGCAGGCCGCGCCCCCGAAGCCGCCCCCGGCCCGGCGCAGACAATGTTGCGGCGCCCCCGGCCCCCAGGCCCGGCGGCGCGACCCCCGACCCCGCCTCGACCGTCGCCCCCTGCCCCCGCGCGGACCCCGACCTCCGACGGCGCGCCGGGACGGCGGGCCCGCGGCGCGAGCTCGCGGCCGAGGCACAGCCCGCTCCAGCCGCCCGCCGCGCACTCACCGCGGGCGCCGGGCTCCGGGCGGCGCGGCTCCCGCCCGGCTGCGGACGACGGCCGGCGCGGGCGAACGCTCCCATTCATTAGCCGCGGCTTTGTCTGCCCCCGCCGGCCCCTCCCGCTGCCGCCGCCGCCGCCCCCGCCCGCCGCCCGCGACGCCGCCGGACGCTGCGCCCCTCCCAGGGCCCCGCGCGGCGCGGGGCGGGGCCGGGGGCGGGGCCGGCCGGCCGGGCGGCACCAGGGAACCCAGGCGCGGCGGACTGGGAGAGCCGGGGACCACTGCGCAGGCGCGGTCTCCGCCCCGGGCCAGGCCGGGCCGACTGCGCAGGCGCGCCCCCGCCCCCACCCCGGAGTGGGCCTCCCACGCAGGCGCAGTCTGCGCGCGTCGGCCCCGTCCCCCGGGCTGCTGCGGACAGGCCTCTGAGGCCCCGATTCCACACGCCGGCCTTGTGCCCCGGCCCCGCTAGGCCAACCGCGCAGGCGCAGTCCCCGCGCGCCGGCCTGGTCCCCGGGCCGGCCTGGGAGACCGCACAGGCGCAGTCCCGGCGTGCCGGGCCCGCAGGCGGGTGGGCTGCCGTGGGGTCTGCGGGCGGTGGCCGGTTCCGCGGCCTGCGCGGCGCCCCTGGCCCCGCAGCTGGTGGCCTCCCGCCCGCGGTGCCCGGCGCCCAGCCTGCCCAGCAGCAGAGCCGCGGAAGCCCGGGGCAGGGAGCCCATCTGCGGCGGGCGCGGGGCCGAGCTTCCCGCGGGGTCCGGGGCTCGCCTTACCCTGGAGCCGCGCGGAGCGTCTCCCTTCGTGCGCGGGGCTGCGAGGGCTGCCGCGGCTTCGTGGCCGTGCGTCTAAGCCCTTAAGCCTTAAGACGATAAGGCGCTTCCACGCGCGGCCCACTCACTGCAGCACAGGGATTAAAACAAGCCCTGCGGGGTCCGGGCGAGACCCCCGGGCGGCGCCCTCCCCTGGGCCGGCCCCGGGGTGGGTGCGCCCTGCACGTGGGATGTGCCGTTTCCACACAGGTCGCGCCCACGGGATGTACTTTGTTGGAGGCCGCAGCTTGCGTCGTGCGGACGTGAGACAAGCGTGCACTTTACGAGGCTAACCGATGAGGTGAGTAGGCCCGGCGCCCCGCCGCGCCCTCCCCGCCGGCTCCTTCCGCTCCGGCCGGGGCTTGACCTCCGTGACTGAGCGCGGCCCGGCGCCTGCCTCTCACCAGGCCCCAGGGGCTGCGGACCGCCGTCTGTGTGTCCTGGCCGCCCGGCAGAGCCCTGCCGGACGCTTGTGGAGCGCAGGGAGCAGCGCGCAGTGTGGCCACCGGCCAGACCCGGCCAGCCGCCCGCTCCGTTCGCTTGGTTCCGTTTTTATGGTCTCGGAGCTAAGAATGTTTTCCCACTTGTCAGTGGCTGGAGCAAAATCAAAATAAGAACGATATTTCATGACGTGTGGACATTACAGGAGATTGAAACGTCGGTGTCCTGACGGAGTCGTCCTGGAGCACAGCCAGGGCGCTCGCTCACGCCCGGCCCGCGGCAGCCTTCCCAGCGCACAGGCCAAGTTCAGGAGGCGAAACGGGCACGTGACGGCAACAGCCAGGAGTATTTGCTCTCTAGCCCTTTGCAGAAAAAGGGGTGGACTCCTGCTCCGGATGAATGAACAGCCTTCTGCCTCCGCCCTGCTGTGGTCACCTGTCCGCCGACACCCTCGGGCGACTGTCTCACTCAAAGCCAGAGTTCTTACAGTCGCGGTGAGCAGGCCCACACTGCCCTCCCTCCCTGACTTGGCTCCAGCCACACTGTCCTCTGTGCCTCACCTCAGGGCCTTGGCGCTGCCTGTTCCCTCCGACTGGAATGCTTTTCCTCAGTTGGGGCTACCTCGCCCCTCACCTCTTCATATCTTCACCCAAATGTCACCGTACTAGGGAAGCTGTCTCTGACCGTTCTCTGTGAGGCACGTCTGTCCCTCCCCTGCCTCCCGGCCTCCGGCGGCCCCCCCCCCCCAGTACAGTTCACACTCTGAGAGCATAGGGCCTTTGTCATTTGCACCATGTGTGACGCCCAGCAGGAGAAGACCAAGCAGGTCCTGAGTCGTGGCAGAAGATGTTGACTGAGTCCCCACGACTCCCGGGAGTCAAGCTAGGTGTGGACATGAAAGGTTCCCCTTTTGGAATGGCAGTCGCTCTTTCCTGGGGGACTGACTGACCAAGTCCACCCACCCTCATGCAGGTCAGCAGGTGTGGCTCACTTGGACCCTTCCTAGAATGACTGAGTACCTACAGCGGCCGTGTAACTTAATGCCTGAGCGGGACACGCTGGCCGTGAAGTCGAGTGCTACTGACCGTGAGGCCAGCACCAGCAGAAACTGGAGCTGTCCCAGCGAGTCAGGATGTGTGGTGGCCGCAGTGAACAGCTGTGTCCATTCATGTAATAAATCTTTGATGAGCACTTTCCACCCTCTGCAAGACCAGGGCAGGGTCGAGAGGTGAGGGGGTGGTGGCAGGTGGACACCAAGCCTGGCCTGGGGGGCGGGTGCAGTTGGGCACTGACACTGCTGAACCCCAAAACTCTCTACTCCAGAATTGACGCCCACACGGGTGCCCCCCATCTGGATACCGCCTCTCCCCCTGGGTCCAGGTGTCTCCATGGCTGCTCTCCCCAGGACCTCTCAGGCCTCCCGGGGTGGAGGCTGGAATGGAGTTTGCAGGGCCCCCCGGGACCAGCAAGGGGAAGCCCCTGCGGCCACCACCTGTGAAGTGTTCTCAACACCCCTGTGCTCTTAGGGGCGAGAGGACTCCAGGCCCCTAACGTAAATGTGTGAAGGTGTCCCCACAGTTTGCCTCCAGGGAATCATGGCCTGGAGTGACCTTTCTCTGGGGGTAGATGAGCTTCCAGAAAGCCTGCCACGCAGCCCTGGAACCTCAGAGCTGCGCCAAATGGTTCTTGTCTTGGTGACGATGTCATGATGCTGCCAGCCTGGGGAGCGATGCGGCCGGAAACGGGCAGGTGCGGGAGCCCCGGGCACAGAGTAGGTATGTAAGGAACACCGGCCCTGGGTGCCTATCGCCGATGTCAGGGCAGGCGACCCAATGTGCCTAAGGGCCGCTGCCCAGCCCCTAGCCCCAGCCCTGCCGCTGAGACCTCGGGGCTTCCCTTTCCCCACTCTCAGGTGACGTGACGGGGCGAAGCAGGAGGGTAGGAGTTGTACCTGCTGGAGCCCCCGGGCCTCCAGACCTGCTCCTCCCTCTGCTCTGAGGGCGAACGGGCCCTGTCCACGTGGAGGCCCCGAGGAAGAAGACACCAGCTGGCTGGGAAAGTAAGGACGAGGAAGTGGCTGGGAACAAGCCCGGGGCGGGGGCGCCTTCATTGGAGTTTGGCCCCTTCCTGGGGTATAGAAGAGGAGGGTGGAGGAGCATTGGGGATGAGTGTCAGACCGCTCAGGGTGCGGGGAGGTGCTGAGGTGATGGGCCCGGGGGTGAGCCATGCCACCTCCAGCGGACACCGCGGGGGCCGAAGGAGAGAAATCCCAGAATTGGCAAGGGGCCAGGGCAGGCAGGAGCTGCGGGGGCAGCAGCTGCGGAGCTTACAGCAGCACCTGCCAGGAGGGGCCTTGCAGCTGGCATGGGGTCCTAGGGGGCGCAGGACGCATCAAGCACCGAGGCCCTGGGGCAGGAACTGGCACCTGTGTGAATGGTGAGCCGAGCAGGATGAGGTCAGATCAGAAAGGGGCTTGAGGGTCTCCTAAGGCTGGGGTGGGCAAGGGTCTGGGGAGGAAGAGAGAAGGTAAGACTGGATGGTGACATCCCAGGGGAGCAGCTGTGGCTGCTGCTGGAGCGAGCGGAGGCACCCAGGAGGCTCCTGGATAAGAAGGGGCGCGGTGCAGGGGGCTCAGGTGGATACATGCGCTGGCCCTGGCCCTCCTGCATGGAGGACCCAGCCTGAGGGAGCTGGCTCTGCTTTATCTTCCAAGGTGGAAATGGCTTTGGAGTTTATGGCCATTACTAGGGTTGCCAGATTTAGCAAATACAAGTACAAACATTGCATGGGACATCTTCATGCTAAAAAATTACTTAGTTGAAATTTAAAGTTTTACTGGGTATACCGTATTTCCTCTAGCAACCGTAATCACTACAGGTATAAACAATCCAGCCAACACGAAAATAAAGAAAAAGCGAGAACTCTACAATCCCAACCCAAAAGGATAACTTCGAAAACAATTCAATGTGTATCTTGCCCAGGCTTTTTTACACAAGATCGCAGATCGAAAGAACAGAAAAGATTTTGCTGTGTGTAGTCTTTTCTGGTCTACTGATTTCACTTAGCAAAACATCGACTTCCGTGTGAAATCAGCCCAGCTGTGTCCAGCTCCCTGTCCGGAACCTTCTCGGAGAAACCTGCCTGCTCTGACACCTTGTCAGGTCCCTCCAGTTACTTCGTCAGAAAACATTCTTAGCAGTGGAATTTTTTAATTGAAAAGTTTATGGGGGTAATTACAGACTCCTATGCAATTCCAGGAAATAATGCTGAAGGACCCCTTGTTAGCTGGACTTACCCAATGGTAACTGACGTTCTTTAAAAGGATAGCGGGGGCGGGGGAATCTCAGCCAGGATATTGACACTGATACGGTTCACCGACTTTGCTCCAATTTCCCCAGTTTTACTTGTCCTAATGTATGTATCAAATTCTGTACTTTTATTTTTATTTTTTAACATTTATTTTTGAGAGACAGAGTGAGACAGACTGCACGAGCACGGGAGGATCAGAGAGAGAGGGAGACACAGAGTCTGAAGCAGCTCTAGGCTCTGAGCTGTCAGCACAGAGTCCGATGCGGGGCTCAAACTCATGGACCTCGAGATCATGACCTGAGCCGAAGTCGGAGGCTTAGCGGACTGAACTGCCCACGTGCCCCAGATTCTGTACATTTTTACCACAGAAGTTGGTTCGTGGATCCACAGTTAAAATGCTGAAGAGTTGCAACAAGAATTGCCCGTGTTGCCGTCTTGTAGCCACCTCCGTCCTGCCCCTGCCTTCTCACTTGTCCCTGGGAGCCACTAATCTGTCCCTGTTCCCAGAATTTTTGTCACTTTAGTACTCCTCATAGTGAATGATCTTCTGGGATTGGCTGTTTTGCTCAGCACCACTCCCTGGAGATCCATCCACGTTGTTGCCTATATTGATACTTTGTTCCTTTGTACTGCCCAGTGGCATTCCATGCTGTGGATAGAACTTCTCACTTGCACCAGCGCTTGAGAAGGATGTGTGTTCTGTTGTTTGGTGGACTGCCCTATCCCGTTGGTGTCTCCGAGTTCTGCTCGGAGTGGGGTATGGAAGCCCCTGATTATAATTTTAGATGGGTATTTCTCCTTTTAACTCTATAATATTTTGCTTTATGTATTCTTAAACTCTGTTATTTGATGCATACATATTTAAAATCATTATGTCTTCCAGCCGGATAAATCCCTTTATCTTACATAATGCTCCTTTCTGTTCCCGGTAATTTTCTTTGCTCTGAAGTCTAGTTTGTCTAATTTTAATACATGGTAAAATACCTGATAATATAGCATATGATGTACATGATATTATAATATGTAATAAATAATATACCATGGCCACTCCTACAGTTTTACTAATATTTGCATTCTATATCTTTTTTTTCTTCTTTTACTTTTAACCTACCTACGTTATTATGTTTGGAGTGAGTTTCCTAAGCTCACTCGCTGTGATCGTATAGTGGTTAGTACTCTGCGTTGTGGAGTGAATTTCCTATAGATAGCATATAGTTGAGTTATGCTTTTTTTAAGTAGGTTCCACAACCAATGTGGGGCTTGAACTCATGATCCCGAGACTGAGAGTTGTGTGCTCTACTGACTCAGCCAGCCAGGTGCCTGAGTTGGGCTGTAATTTTTTTTAATCCACTCTGACAGTCTGTGTTTTAATCAATGTTTTAGACCATTTACATTATTTTTTTGACATACCAGGGCTTAAGTCTGCCATTTTATTATTTGTTTTCTGTTTATCCACTCTCATTCCTCTCTCTCTTCTTGCTTTATGGGATACATAAACATTGTTTAGATTCTGTTTTGATGTGTTTATGTGCTTTTGAGCATAACATTCTGTAAAGCTGTCTCAGGGGCTCTCTTGGTATTATAGGGTGCCCATGTAAGTTATCACAGTCAGTTGATTCCATTTTAGCATTTGGATTCAAATGTAGAAACCTTACTTCCACTTAGCTCCCTTTACCATCCCCACTTAAAAATATATAATTGTCTAAATTATTTTCTGAATATATTTAGTGCCACATCAGATAGTTACAAGTTTTGTTTCTGCCATCCAACATAATTTAAGACACTCATGATAAAAAGGATAATTTGCTACATTTATCTCTATTTTACCTATTCCATTGTTCTTTCCTTTCTGAAGTTCTGACCCTTCTCTTATCATTTCTCTTCTGTTTGGAGAATTTCCTTTAGGTGTTCTTAAAGGCAGTTCTGTGAGGGTCAATTTTTTTTAGTTTTCTTTGTCTGAGGTTTTTGTTTTCCTTTTGTTCCTGAAGCATGTTTTCACCTGACATAGAATTCATCAGTGACAGCTCTTTCCTTTTCAGTCCTGGAGAAATGTGCTACCTCTGGGCTTCATGGTTTCTGATGAAAAAGCCGCTGCTGTGCCAGATCCTCTACGCTTATCAGCAATGTGCTGTTTCTCTCTGCTTTCAGGATTTTTGTCATTGTCATTCGTTTTCAGAAGTTTGATTATCGTGTGTAGCACAGATTTCTTTGAGTTTATCTCCTTTGGGATTCGCCCAGCTTCTTGAATGTGTACATCCTTGATCAAATTTGGAAAGTTTCTGCCATTAGCTCTTCAGATATTTTTTCTGCTTTACACTTTCCCTTCTTTTTCCGGGTTCCTATGATACAAATGTTAGGTTTATATATGTATATATATGTAGTCCCACTGGTTCCTGAGGCTTTGTTGTTGTTGTTTTTCAATCTATTTTCTCCCTGTTGTTCAGATTGGGTAATTTCTATTGTTCTGTCTTCTAGTTCATGGAATCTTTCTTCTGTCATATCCATTATGCTATTGAGCCCATGCAGTAATTTTCAGTTCACTAATTTCCTTTTTTTTTTTTTTTTTGCTAATATTTTGTATTTTGTCATTTGTTTTTACGTAATTTATAATTATTTGTTGAAGCATTTTTGTGATGGCTGCTTTACAGTCCCCATGAGGCAATTCCAACGTCAGATTCATCTCACTGTTGGTGTCTGTTAATTGTTTTTTATTTCAAGTATGAATTTCCTGGTTCTTGGTATGACAAGTGATTTTTAAAGTTGTATTCCAAACAGCTTGGATATTATGTTCGAAGACTCTGAATCCTATTTAAACCTCCTATTTTAGTCGGCAGTCAACCTGTTTAGGTGTAAGCACATCCTGGCCTATTTTCATGGGTTGTAGTTCCAATGATAATTTAGTTTTTAGAGCCCTGCATTCCTCTTCTGGTCTGTTTTGTTTATCTGGTGCCACTGCAGCTTCCAATTGATTCTGCTGGTGCTGCAGGGATAATTCCCCCAGGCCGCCCAGAGCTGGCAGGTAGCTGTGTGAAAGGATGGATCCTGGTTCGGTGGGGTGGAGAGTAAGTACTTCCTCAGTCTCTGCCAGCTCCCCCAGGGGAGGATAGTTGGGCTTCCCTCGGCTGCTTGGGGTGTGGGGGGCCAGGGCAGGAATACAATAGGCCTGGGCCGCCTCCTGCCACTGGTTTGTCTGGGGATGATGGACCTGGACAGCCTTCTGCTGGATAATGGATGGGAGGCTCCAGGCTTCTGTGTTATGCCTCAATCCGAGGTGCCCAGCCAGACTGCTTCCTTTTCCTACCATTCAGAGTCCTATAATTGTCTGCTGTATAATCTCCTCATTTTTTTATTATTTAAAAAAATTAGGGGGTGTGGCTCAGTTGGTTAAGCATCTGACATCAGCTCAGGTCATGATCTCATGGTTCGTGGGTTTGATTGAGCCTGGAGCCTGTTTCAGATTCTGTGTGTGTGTCTCTCTCTCTGCCCCATCCCCACTCATGCTCTGTCTCTCTCTGTCTCAAAAATAAATAAACTATAAAAAATTAAATAAATAAAAGTTATATTAGTTGAGGGGCGCCTGGGTGGCTTAGTCGGTTAAGCGTCAGACTTTCGCTTAGGTCATGATCTCACGGT
>JAESUZ010005380.1:0-26154 GCA_017311185.1 Proteles cristata cristata
CCACACATGCTCTGTCTCTCAAAAATAAGTAAATGTTAAAAAAAAATTTTTTAATTTTAAATTCAGAATAGCCTTAATTTTACATGATTCTAATATCCCTAGATGTTGGACTTCAATTTACATAATATGCTAAGTATTCAGCACAGATGGAGCAAATTAGAGTAGATCCCAAGTTTAATCTCTCTTCACTTCAATTTCAAGTTAGTAGTGATGATAAACACTTTTATTTTACATAGTTCTTTTCTGAATATAAAATGGTATTGATTAAGTGTAGAAATTAGAGGAACAGAGAGAAATATAAAGAAGTTGGTGAGAGTCACTCATACTCCAACCGCTGAATTGCTCTTGGCACCTTGAGACATAGTCTCCAGTCGTTGGTGGTATATATGTGCATGTAGTTGTCTTCTGCTGGTTACCCATAGTATAATTTGGATTATGTATGTTGTTCGGTTATATGTGTTGGGTACCTATTGGCTGGCTCTGGGCTCTGGAGGTGCAGCCAGGAACAGGCCAGGCCAAGACCTGTTCTCAGGAAGCTAGCATTTGATGAGGAGGAGCAGACAACACCCCATCAAATCTCTCGTTATAGATGGTAGTATGTGATGAATACAAAACAGGCTATAGGGAGATAGTGGCGGAAGTGGCTTCTTAGATAAAGTTGTTGCCTGAAAATTTTGGTTTGTGTAAATATTTAACCAGGGATGTGAACACTGGCATCCTAAAATGTATGTACACAGTGTTCAGTCACTGATTTTAGTTCAGCTTCTCAAATGACTTGTTAGCATATTTTGGGTGTGAAAAGGAAGTGCCAGTCTTTATCAGCCTGCTATGTGATGAGAGCTGGACACCATCAGTGGTAGCAACAAGAGCCATTGTGGCTGTGGTCTGGACTTCCTGAGCTCACAGTCCAGAGCCCGTGTCCAGTAGTTAGTGTACACCCTCCTGGCACTGTAGCTGGTGAGCACCTGTACCTTGGAGGTGATAGCACTGAATGCCTTCTGTGGGTTCAATTAACTAAGACAAGCCTGTTTTCAGTAACTAAGTTTCCACATTTGTGTATTTGAAAAGAAACTTAATTTTTCAGATACTGGAAGATTTGGTTTATGAACTCATTGTAAACCAGTTGAAGCAGCATCAGAATACGATGGAGGACAAATTTATCGTGTGCTTGAACAAAGCTGTGAAGAACTTCCCTCCGCTTGCCGATAGGTAGGATCTTAGTCCTGGTAGATGTCCTGTTGTAGGGGAGGATCCAGGACTGCCCCTCACTCATTGGCCGTATCCACTGGTTAGGTTCATGAACACTGTATTCTTTCTGCTGCCGAAATTTCATGGGGTGATGAAGACCCTGTGTCTGGAGGTGGTGCTGTGTTGTGCGGAGGAAATAACAGATCTCTACTTACAGTTAAAGAGCAAGGATTTCATTCAACTCATGAGACATAGGTGAGTGTAAAGCCAGCCTTGTGTTCTCAGATGCAGCTGGCTTATAAAATTTTGGTTGATTCAACTGTCTTCTTCAACTCAGAAAGAACTTGTAGGTTTTCATAAAATATGTATTAGTTACATACACGACTGTGTATGTGTGTACATCTCAAGATAGATAAAATAAACTTAAATTTGCTATTTGTTCCATTTTAATCAGAATTAAAAGTGATGGGGCCTGACCCTCCTGCCTTCTCTAACCTGGCACCTTGGGGAAGCCACGTCTCAAGTGTTAACTAAGGCTCTTTTCAAATTTAAAATGCATGGTTTTGAGTGTACCATTTTTTTTCCAGCTGGGAGGCTTCCATTATTGGTTAAAATTGTTTATTTTCAAAATCACATTATACTATTAATTTTTTTAAAGCTTATTCATCCATTTTGAGAGAATAAGGGAAAGGTAGAGAGGGAGAGAGAGAATCCCAGGCAAGTTCTGGACTGTCAGCGCAGAGCCTGATGTGGGGCTCTGTGGGGCTTGAACCCACGAACTTGAGATCAGGACCTGAGCCAAAATCAAGAGTTGGACGCTCAACCGACTGAGCCACACAGGCACCCCCACATTATACTATTAAAATAAGTCCTAAAAGAGATGCTGTTACTGACTTACAATATTTTTATTTCTCTGCACTGTTTTCCAGTCTTGCCTGTGTACGTATTTTTTTACATAGGAATAAATTATTGATAAATGTATCATGTGCCAGTAACAATATATGTTATGGCATTATTGTATCCTTCCTTAGACATTTACTGATTTTCGACTGCATGGAAAGCATTAAGCTGGGTGCTATAAGGAGGAAAAGATACATAAAATTAGGAAATAGACGTGCATCTTACTAGGAGCTTAGACTACCCTTAACTCGTTGTATGACCTGCCAGGTGGCCTGACTAGAACTTGAAATCATTGTTTTAAAATCATGAAATCCTTTAGATCTAGTTTATTTTGTTTGACATTTCCGGGTTTTTAAAAAATGAACTTTTATTTTGGAATGACTTAATATTTACAGAAAAGTTAAAGACAACACAGAAGATTCCCACATACCCTTAACACACTTTTTCCATGTCACATAATTGATATATTTGTCAAAACTAAGAAATTAACATTAGTACATTACAGTTTACTAAACCAGACTTTATTTGGATTTTATCAATTTTCCCACTAATGTCCTTTTTCTATTCTAGAATCCAGTCCAAGACACCACATTGAAGTAATCTGTTTATTTTTAATACTCTAGCTCATGATAAGTTTTTAGGATGTAATTTATTTTTTTTGTAACAAATGTTGAAAAACAGAACAGCACAAAATAGGAAAAGTTACCTGTCATTTCTGAAAGTATAATAAAAATTGTTAAATTTGTGTGTTTTTAAAACCCTCTGTTACTGTAGAGATGATGAAAGACAGAAAGTGTGTTTGGACATAATTTATAAGATGATGGCAAAATTGAAACCAGTAGAACTCCGAGAACTTCTGGATCCTGTGGTAGAATTCATTTCTCATCCTTCTCCAGTGTGTAGGGAACAGATGTATAATATTCTTATGTGGGTTCATGACAATTACCGGTAAGCTCTACATTAACATTTTATGTTATTTTTTCTAGGGAGCATTTGGGTGCCTGTAGCAATCTGGAGAAGATGATAATAAATAACAAAACATTCAAACATTTTGAAACATGATTACTAATTAAGACAAGTTTATCTTAGTATATGGACATGTATCCTTATTTTAATTCATTTCATGTATTTGTGGGAAATATTCAGAGTGTGCAGTTGTTGGTTGAGTTCATAGTGTAATTTGTTTTTATAGTTTTCCCTTTAAGACCTGAGAAAATTAAGGAAATGAACTCTGTGAGATGTCTTCATCCCACGGACTGCCACCACACCACTTCCTGTGGGGTTCGGGCCCATCCTGGGACCTCTCAGCATTCCTAGGGAAACTCTGCAGCCCCCCCTCCCTTGGCCCACCCACTCTGCCCATGCGTGTGAGCCCTGTCACACTGCACGGTGGGTGATGACAGTCACTTGGATGGGCCTTCAGAAGCACCAGAGGAAGGTTCAGGGTACGTCTGTATTAGGGTGGGTTCTGCTGTGACTTGGGAAGTTAAAGTTCCATGGGAAAAGTCACATCCTTTTACTTTAATCTGGATGGGGTGGAACAAAAGTGATAGAAGACAATATCAGTGTTTTGTCATTTTGTTATTTTTCTCAGAGATCCAGAAAGTCAAGCTGATGAGGACTCCCAGGAAATATTTAAGTTGGCAAAAGATGTGTTGATTCAAGGATTGATCGATGAGAACGTTGGGCTTCAGTATGTACTCCTTGAATAATAAGGCCAAGACAAATAAATTTAGGGATATTTCTTCCTAGACTAGCATTGAGTATTTGTCAGCGGTTTTAGAATTATATTTATAGTATTAGCATTTTCTCTGCTTTCTGCATTCATAATGTTTAATGAAAATGTATTAATGTTCTAATCACATTAAGACTTAAAAATTCTGACAAGTGATTTTGATAAAAAAATCCTTGAGAAAGTGTGGATAAAGCTCTCTGCTCATGCAGTGAATTAAAGTGCTTCAAAATAAAAAAATCTGTAATGACGATTTTTATGTTTCTCATTTAACTCAAATAGTTGAGATCACACTATGCATATTAATATTGAAAGAAATGTTTGAAACTCTAGAAGTAGGAGGAAACTATAATCATTGTATAGAGAAATATAAGTGATGATTGTTTTCCTCTAAAATGTCTACTTTAAGTTTTATCAATGTTTTATCAAGTACTGGTTATAAAAGAAGGGGCATAAACTTTTTTTTTTTTCTAGGAGAAAGAGAGAGAGAGACAGCGTGAGCAGGGGAGGGTCAGAGAGAGAGGGAGTCACAGACTGAAACAGGCTCCAGGCTCTGAGCTGGCAGTCAGCACAGAGCTTGACGTGGGGCTCGAACCCACGAACCGCGAGATCATGACCTAAGCGAAAGTCGGACGCTTAACCGACTAAGCCACCCAGGCGCCCCGGGGCATAAACTTTTTGTATGATTCTATATATCAGTTAATTTTCCATTCTGCCACAATCCTAAACTCATTTTTGCTTTTCAAATTGTATTTGGATTTCACAAGCATTCATAAATTTTAAAGCCTAACCCGACTTTTACCTAGTTTAAGTTTTGAATATTTTATGGCACTAATTTTTGGAGTGAATTGTTTTAGCAAGGCAGTGAAGGTTTTTATATAATTTCTTAAGGTGTTTTCTCAGCTTCAAAATAGTTAATATGATATACTCGTCATTGAAAATGTCCCAGATAATAGAGATGAGAATAAAATCATCCAGTTTTTCACCTCTTGTTATATATGCTGAAGTTTTGGAATATTCCCTTCCTTTAGTGCATATTATTGTTCACAACTCATATTATACTCTTGATACAATTTTGAATGTGGTTTTCCTCATGTTAAAGTTTATAGAGATGAAAAACTGTCTTCTCCACATGACATCATGTGTAGGGCATTCTTTCTCATTACCAATATCTGAGAAATCTCTTCTCTCCGCTTTTCAGATTAATTATTCAAAATTTCTGGAGCCATGAAACTAGATTACCTTCAAATACCTTGGACCGATTATTGGCACTAAATTCCTTATATTCTCCAAAGATAGAAGTGCACTTTTTAAGTTTGGCAACAGATTTTCTGCTTGAAATGACCAGCATGAGCCCTGATTTTTCAAACCCTGTGTTTGAGCATCCTCTGTCAGAATGTGAATTTCAGGTGAAGTACTTATCTCTATAATAATAAATATTATAAGCTTCTCCTATCTGTTAGTCAGCAAACATTTTCTTTTTTCTTTTTTTTTTTACAAATAGTTTATTGTCAAATTAGTTTCCACATAACACCCAGTGCTCATCCCCACAAGTGCCCTCCTCCATGCCCACCCCTCCTCCCCCCCCACATCCACCAGTCCTCAGTTTTTGTCAGCATTCAAGAGTCTCTCATGGTTTGCCTCTCCCCCTTTCCCCCACCATTTCCGCCCTTCTTCTCCCCTTGGTCCTCTGTTAAGTTCCTCCTAATCCTCCTATACGTGCACACATATGATATTTGTCTTTCTCTGCCTGACTTATTTCGCTCAGCATAACACCCTCAAGGTCCATCCATGTTGCTACACATGGCTAAATCATTTAATATAAACATTTTGAACATTTTTCCTTTATATAAATTTTTTCATGTTCCGTTAGTTCTAGAAGTAGGATTGATTTGAATAATTACCATGGATATTTTATGATACTGGTATCAGAAGTCATGGATCTTAGTACCAGTAAGTACTTAGTACTTAGTAACAGGTGAAAAATTTACTGCTTGAAGGAGCGGGTGGGGTATTTTCCTGCTTCCCAGATGAGGGCACTGAGGCTCAGACACCTGAGCTGCCTCATCGTCACCAGTGAACAGATAGAACTTCTACCCAGTGTCCCTACTCTGACGTGCTGTCTCCCTGGAGGAGCTGTCCAGGTCCCTAGAGGGTGAGCACGTGGAGGCTCCAGGTGTCGTCCCCAGGATGATGCACCCTGGTGTCATGCAGTGCGGCTGGTGGCTGGCACTGCTCCAGGTGCGGCGCCAGTGCAGTCTGGGCACGCAGTGACATCCCCTGGCCATCCTGTTTGCAGATGGCAGAAGCTCCTTTAATTGGCTGACCGGGAGCAGTATTGACCCGCTGATGGATTCTACGGTCTCTTCCTCGGATTCCTCATCTTCCTACTTGCTGTTTGCCCACAAGAAGAGTGAGAGGTCACAGAGATCACCCTTGAAGTTTGTGGGGCCAGATTTTGGGGAAAAAAGGCTGGGCCTTCCAGGGGATGAGGTGGATAACAAGATGAAAGGTAAAGTAAGCTTGATGAAATGTATGTTAAATAATTTAATGTGGAGACTTAGGTAAAGAAAGTACATTTCTGACTGCATTCACATTTCCTTGTGACCTGTAAATAAAACCATTAAAATTTAATTCAGAGGTGATCTGGCTGGCTCATCGAGTAGAGCTTGTGACTCTTAATAATGGTGTTGTGAGTTTGAGCCTCACATTGGGTGTGGAGGCATTTGCCATGTGAGGAATATTTGAAGTTCATAAAGTATGGTGGGGGGCACCTGGATGGCTCAGTCGGTAAAGTATCAGACTCTTGATCTCACTGTGGTGAGATCGAACCCTACTTTGGGCTCTGCACAGACAGTAAGGACATTGCTTGGGATTGTGTTTCTCCCTCTCTTTTGCTGCCCCTCCCCTGCTCACACACTCTCTCAAAATAAATACATAAACTTAAGAAAAGTTTTAAAAGTGGTGAATAATCCTTGTTGTGATACTATTTATTCTCATTGAAACTTAAAAACTTGAAATTGTAACCTAATTAAATATCATCATTTTCAACCAAATTTTGTTTAATTTTTCATTTCAGTTTCTTTTAATTATTTGTATTAGAGTAAGACATGTATGTCGTTTATAAAGAGTCAAACCCTTTTCCAAAGCTTGTTAGAAGAAATAGTAACCCATTTACTCCTGAAATCATTATTGTGCTATGTGCTAACTAACTTGGATGGAAATTTAAAAATAAATTAATTAATTAATTAAAAAAGAAGAAGAAATAGTAACCCTCCATACCCATTTCCCCAGTTCCAGACACAACCACTTACATCCATCCATGTCTCCAAACGGTACTGGTATATTACCACCCTGCCTCTTTTTCCATTCCAGTGTTAGTCATTCTTTTCTAGCTTGCAGTATGGACATTGAGGATTTGGCCCCAGCTTGTCCTTTACCCCCACCCACCACACACATACTCACAATGACTCCTGTGCTTTCATCCTCCAGCCTTATATCTTCGTCTTGGTTTCTTCAGTCCTCTTCCTCTTATTTTGACTACATAAATATTATTTGTGTTCAAGCCATAGTGGTACTGTGATTATTTTTCCTTTCTCGTACAAAATTTTTTCCGGGCATTAATAATTATCTTAGCTTAAATTTCTACATATTTATCACTTGAATTCCTCTGAGTTATCTTTTATGTGTCCCAACATATAAATGTTTTATCTTAAAAAAAATCTTTCTTGCTGCTTTTGAGGCCCCCTGTTCAGCTGCTTGCTCTTGGAGTCTGTTCAGCCATGGTCTGAAGACTGCCTCCTCATCCTGAGGGTCTCTTCATGTCTCCTGGATCTGTCTCTTCTTCCTTGGTTTGTTCCTTCTTTTTGGTGGATCACCACCTCAAGTAGCTTTCTGAGAAAAAAGGGTCATGTTTCATAAGCTTTTAGGTTTTCTTTTTTTTTTTTAATTTTTTTTTAATGTTTTATTTATTTCTAAGAGAGGGAGAGACAGCGTGAGCAGGGGAGGGTCAGAGAGAGAGGGAGTCACAGACTGAAACAGGCTCCAGGCTCTGAGCTGGCAGTCAGCACAGAGCCCGACGCGGGGCTCGAACCCACGAACCGCGAGATCATGACCTAAGCGAAAGTCGGACGCTTAACCGACTAAGCCACCCAGGCGCCCCATGCTTTTAGTTTTTTTTTTTTTAAGTTTACTTATTTATTTTGAGAGAGACAGACCTGGATAGCAGACCTTCTGGATTATCCTGGAGAGAGTGTGAGCAGGGCAGGGACAAGAGAGAGGGAGGACTCCGTGCTGTCAGCACAGAGCCTGACATGGGGCTTGCACTCACTAAACTATGAGACCATGACCTGAGCCGAAGTCAAGAGTCAGACGCTCAACCAGGTGCCCCAATAAGCTGATTTTGATGCCGTGATGCCAGACGCTGCTTTTGATCACACTCCCACCTTCTGGGTAATTTAGCCATAGAATTCTGAGTGTGAACGTTTAAACAGGATTTCCTAGTCCCCAGAGCTGAGTTGGGAAACCTGGAGGCCTTCTTTGTGTTGATGCTTTGTAAGAATTGTATCTTTCCTCTGCACGAGATCTTAGAATCCTCTGTTTTAAGTGAGTTTTAGGAAATTTCACAAAAGTGTCGCATGCAGGTCTGTTTCAGTCCATTTTTCTGGGCACAGGGAGGGCCTTTTCACATTGCTAACTCATTTTCCAGTCTTGGAATATTTTTTCTTGGATAATTTTGTTGATGATTTCCTCATCCCAGTTTTTATATTTGGAATCCTGTTGCTTGGATAGCAGACCTTCTGGATTATCCTGGTAATTTTCTCATTTTTTCCGTTTTGTTTTGTTTTCTGGGAAATCATTTAAACCTTACTTTATAATTCTTGCTTTTAAGTTTCCATGAGCTTTTTATGTTCCCTGAATGCCCTTCCAGTCCTTGATCCATGGTTGCAATTTCTACCCTTGTCTTTTTGATAAATGATAATTTTTTGAAAAAAAAATTTTCCCAGGTAGTCTGCTTTCAACAGTTGCTCTTTCCCTATTGTTTATTTTCATTTCTATCTTTCATGTTTGAAGCTTTCCTCAGAGTGTCCGGTGACTTGGCTTTCTGCTTGTACTCCCAGCAGGAGCACTAAGAAGGCATTTGGAATAGCTCCACATTGGGAGTGTGGAGGTCAGCCTAGACCAAGACATGGAAGCTCCTGATGTGTTGCTATTCTGGTCTGTGTTGTGCTAGTGGATTCCCCAGACGCAAAGTATCCACTCTGTTGCCTGCCGGCTTTAGGCCAGGGTGCCAGCCCTCTTCGAGGCCATGCAGGAGGAGGCAGCTGCAGGTTCCGGAAGCCTGTGGCTGCTGGTGGGGTAACTGCTCTGCCTGCAGCCATGCTGCCCATGCACCCATGAGCCCTGTGTCCTCGCCCAGGCCATCCATCTGCAGAGTGGGGGAGTATTGCTTTCTGACCACACCTCCTACTGCGGCCTCACTTTTTTCCTTCCCCTGCAGGTGCCAGGTACTGCTAGGCCCTGAGCCCTCCAGGTCTTTGTCATTGCTTTGTCCCCCATTCTCTGCATGGTGGCAGTGGGCTCAGGCTGCGTTAGTGACAACTTTCTATTCTCCAGCTTTCAAAGCTGGTTAGTGCTCTCCTGTGCTGCTCTCTGTCACTAAAACAAACAAAACAGAACAAGTAGATGAAAGTAAAAAATGGAGATAAGCAAACAATTTCCACTTTTATTTAGGAGATTCTAGAAAGCAGATAAAGCCAACTGCGAATTGGCCATCTGTAACAAACCTGTTTTATATTCTCCAGGTGCAGACAATTGGGCAGAAATATTAAGATTACGCAGGCGATTTTTAAAGGACCAGGAAAAGCTCAGCTTGATTTATGCCAGAAAAGGTGTTGCTGAACAAAAACGAGAGAAGGTTTGTATCTGTTTTGAGACTTTGATTGGTCAGAAATATTTGCTTTCTATCAAAGGATATATACTAAGGAAATAAGCTTCCCATCAGATATTCGTTCCGAAACAAAATCACAGAAGCAGCCACTATATGAGTTAAAGTTACTTCTGAACCAGAGATGAGTCCTCTAACGCAGATGTAAAGGACAGCCATGACTCACTGATGAAGTGGGAATCTTGGAATGGGAGCCTGTGGGTAGTCCCATAAGTCTGCATGTGGTGTAGTTCACGGGCACTGGCAGGACCTCATCCCTGCCCCTTACTGACCTTGGGCTCTCAATGCAGCTTGGCTTTTGCTCTTCTCTGTGTATAGGCTGGCTTTCTCCATGTGGTAGAAACACAGCCTCCAATCATTCCGGAGTCATCTTACAGCGTTAGCCTCTGGGAGGGATTGACCAGAGCCTGACCCACCTCGGGTCTGGGGCTGCTGTGGTGACAGGCGTGAGGCCACATTACAGCCAGCCACTTTCATGGGGGAGCCTGGATGAGAGGGAATGGTGAGCGCAGAGAAAGGGCTGGGCAGGTTCAGTATCTGCTGAAAGCAGTGACTTGAGAGGACCTTGTGTGGCATGAATTAAACATTTCTCAAAATGTGAAAATAATAAAAGAATTTGTTTAGCCATAGCTTCAGTACTACTTATAAATCAGTAATTATGACAAAATTACTTATAAATTGGTAATTATGACAAAATTTTTAAGAAAGATAAGATGATGAGTTAGATACTGGCTTTGTATTCATTCAGTTTAAATCCTCAACCACTTAATTAACTTTCAAATCTGAGTATGAAGTGGCTGAATGGTTCCATATAGTGTCTGTGGTAAGAAAATATACTTTTCATCTTTCTCCTGTCTCTGTAAGTACAACTGTTCTCTTGAAGAAGAGTTTTCAAAGAATCAGTGCCCCAGGGTCATCCCACACTCCTCCTCACCTGAAGAGCATTCTCTTTGCCCACTCAGAGAAGTAGCCACAGACTCCTAATTAAACCTGAAACGTTGCTGGGCTTGCCTGCAGGAAATAAGAAGCAGACTATGAGCAGAAGGAAGATAAAACCAGGATTGTTGGATAGAAATCACAGGGAGATATTTTGGTCTGATATAAAGGAAATCCTTTCAATAATAAATGTGGAATGGCCTGTTGTGTGGGGCCGTGCATTCCCTCTGGCACGGGTGCTCTCATCTGAAGTGGCTGACCTGTCAGGAAGAATGCATGATGGTAATCAGGCGTCTGAAGGCCATGCACTGTATTTGTTGGGAGCATCATGCTCAGTGCAGGCACTACTCTGAATGCTAGTGGCACAGAGGTGAATATAAGGTAAGCACTCGTGGGGCTACAACCCAATGTGTAAAACAGAACAAAGCAAAAACGAGTTAACATTATAACGTGCAGTGTTGGAAGTTAACCAATGTAATGAGCACGTGGGGAAGACTATGAAGAGGAAGTGGGAACGCAGGCCTCTTTGAAGGTGGTATCTGCAGTGGGGACCATGAGTGACAAGCTATGGAAAGGCATCCTAGGTAGAGACGAGCAGGTCCCACAACCCTGTGTGGTGGAGTGGGGGCAACTGAAGGGTGGCTGCAGGTCAGCCTGGCCTGAGCAGATGAGCAGGTGTTGGAGGCCATGGTGATCTCACTGGGACTTAAGGCCAAGATTTTTCTGAGAAGAATTAAAAGGAAATACAGAGCTCCTGGGTGGCTTAGTCGGTTAAGTGTCCAACTTTGACTTAGGTCATGGTCTCATAGTTCATGGATTCTAGCCCTACATCTGGCTCTCTGCTCTCAGCACAGAGCCTGCTTCGGATGCTCTGTCTCTCCTCCTCTTTTTCTCTCTCTCAGAAATAAACATTTTTTTAAAATAGGAAATACAGCCTGCTGAGATACAGCTTTTAAGTGTTAATTCAGGTTCTCTGAGTTTAGATATTCACATTACTCTGTGATGAATATTTAAGTAATCTTTTTACTGTTCATTTGACAGTGATTTTTATTTTGGATTTATTGTGTACCATAGATTGGTAAACTGTAGTGACCAAACCATTTTGGATAAAAATTGTCATCAAGTTCACCTTTATGTTAGGGATCATAGTTCATGTACTGCTTATTTTTTAAAATAAGAATTCTAATCTTCCTTTTTTGGTTCTAATGATTATAGGAGATCAAGAGTGAGTTAAAAATGAAGCACGATGCCCAAGTCATTTTGTATAGAAGTTACCGGCAAGGAGATCTTCCTGACATTCAGATTAAGTACAGTAGCCTGATCACCCCCTTGCAAGCTGTGGCCCAGGTTGGTCCTCGAATGCTTCATCTTTTGACAGATAAAAACTATTTAGCAGTTCCAGAGATCTGTGTGTTAGAAAAACTGGTTGATGCTATTCTACAACATAATTGAGGTGTTGATTTGTCTTAAACAATGGATTTGGTTAAAGACGCTGGTCCAAATCTTGGCCCTAAAACTTCTTTTCATAGGTGCAACTTACTTAGAGTCATCTAGAAGATAGCCCTGCAGTTAGGGTCCTTGTCAGGACACTTCATGCTCTGAGCCACTGTGTCAGGAGCAAAATCTATTTTTCTTATCAGTAATGTTGGTCAGTGAAATAATGTATAAAAAATTATTATAAACTTTAAAGTGCTAAGCCACTTAAATCATTGCTTTTACAGGATCCTTATGGTGGTGGGGGAATCCAGAGAGTACCAGTTTATAGGTGGGATTAGTGTTCTTCCTTGTCTGTTAATTTTCTTAATAGCAGAAGATTGGAAATATTTTTCTAAGTCATTAGGGTATACAAGTATTGAGAGTGAATGAAGTTTCTAGCTGAGTTCTCTGACAAAAACAGATACATATTCTCTAAAAGGCTAATTAAGATTCTTTTGACTTTTATCAAAATAATTTTTAAAATTGAAGAGTATTATATGGCATTGAGAGCATATGGCATTTTGCTAGGTGCTAAAATATAATGCCATATTTTATGTAATTAAATTTTCATAACCAATGTTACATTTATATCTGCATAGCCTTTTATTCTTTTTTAACCTTTTTATTAAACCTAAATAATTAAAGATTGCCAGGAATTTGCAAAAATAGTACATAGTCCTGGGGCCCCTAGATGGCTTAGTCGGTTAAGCGTCCGACTTTCGCTTAGGTCACGATCTCGAGGTTCATGGGTTCAAGCTCCGCGTCAGGCTCTGTGCTGACTGCCAGCTCAGAGCCTGGAGCCTGTTTCGGTCTGTGACTGCCTCTCTCCCTGACCCTCCCCTGCTCACGCTGTGTCTTTCTCTCTCCTAGAAATAAGTAAAACATTTAAAAAAAAATTAACAAAAAAAAATAGTACATAGTCCCATGTACCCTTCATCCCCACTGGTGGTATCTTATATAACTGGAATACATTATTTCGATCTAGAAATTGACATTAGAACAACAGTATTAACGGGGCTGTGGTCTTACCATTTTTCCCTGCATTCGTGTGTGTGTGTGTGTGTGTGAGAGAGAGAGAGAGAGAGAGAGAGAGAGAGACTGCAATTGTATTGTACACACTCACTCATGAAACCACTATCAAACAAGATCCCTTGTTTGTTTCGGAGTGCTTTCACATCTGTCTCATTAGATACTTCCAGTGATTTTGTGACATAAAGGCTGTTGTTATACATACTTACAGATAAAGAATTGAAGGTTAGCAAAGAGTGAACAATATGATTTAACACAATATGCCTTGGCGGGTATGGAACTAAGACAGACCCACCCCTGTGTTTTGGTGCCTGGCCCTGTACTTTTCTTCACCTCCACTATTTCCCAGTTTTTCTAGTGCCTTGCACACAGGTTTTCACATCACTGCCTCAGAAATGATGCTGCCACCTGCTCCCCTGGGCACATTTACATCTGCCCATGTTGGAGAGGTGTGTGGTGTGTACCGATGGTAGCAGGTCACAAGCCTGACGCTGCTAGAGACCCATGTCCAAGTAAGTTCATCTCATTGGTGTTTGGAAAAAATTAAGGTGATAAATATTGTTTCCAAAAAATGACTAATTTTTTTTCTGTTCTTTGAGGAAGAATGTGTTTCCTTATATTTCTCAAATTCCAGTAGTACTTTATTTATTCAACTGTTATATGTGGATGCCGGGGACTGTTATAAGCACTGAGGTGCAGCTGTGGACCTAACACACAAGCCCTCCTCCGCCGTCTCAGGGGCTCCCCTTCATCTTTCTCTTGCACGTGCGAGAATAAGCTGTCACGGCAGATCTCCAGCAGCAGCTTTCTGTTGCTCTGAAGACGTTATTTATCTTAGTCATCACTGCGTTATTGTAACAGCAGGAGCATCTGGGACTCCCCAGGAAATGAGGGAATTTGGGCATAAGATTTAAGAATTGGGGTTGTAGACCTGGGAGCCTGTCTGCCACAGTGAGGTGGAAAATTAGCAAATGGTAGATGTGTGCACATCCCTGAAAGACCAAGCTGAGGCATGTAGTAACTGTTTTCATGGAGTGTAATTACAGGTGATACTTATTTTATTCTTTTTTCCTAATCTGTATTTTCTGATATTTTACATTGTAACCATGTAACTTTCTATAAGACAAATACATTACTTAAAACAAATCACAAAGAACAAATCAAATTGTACTTTTATTCAGACAGTTTTCTCAAGTAAAATAATTTTAAATTTTATTCATGCATTCATGGCTTCATTTAAAAAATACAGACCCTGCATGCCAGAGACTGTTCTTAGTACTGCTGTCATAGGCACAGATAAGGGGTACTGTTCCTGTGGTCATGGAGTGTGAGGGTTAAAGCCGTAAAAGATGGCCTTACAGGTAGCATGCTGTTAGAGCTGAACCCACCAAACATGAAAGCACAAAAATGGCTACAGATGGTTTTTTTTTTAATGTTTTATTTATTTCTAGGAGAGAGAGAGAGACAGCATGAGCAGGGGAGGGTCAGAGAGAGAGGGAATCAGACTCCGAAATAGGCTCCAGGCTCTGAGCTGGCAGTCACCACAGAGCCCGACGCGGGGCTCGAACCCACGAACCACGAGATCATGACCTAAGCGAAAGTCGGACGCTTAACCGACTAAGCCACCCAGGCGCCCCAGCTGCTGATGGTTTTTAACAGTTTAATTTGTTATGGGACTTTGAAATTTTAAATGGGCATTTTATTGAAGCTTTTCACATACTTCTCTTAGGCTTTGCAATGATGCTGAGGTGAGGGTAGTACCTCTTTGAAGATCTTATCGATGACCAATTACTGCAGTGGTCACTTGATGTGTATTATCTTGGCTGATCCTCACCACAGCCCTGAGATGTGTTCTGGTATCCCCACATTAAAGATACGGAATCTGAAGGCCCAGATTCACTCAGGAGTTAGGCTGTGTCTCCGTGTGAAACTAAGCAGCTCATGTGTTTCTGGGTCCAGAATCATGCTACCACAGATCTCTTTGGTTACTTTTCAGACCCTCCCCATGTCAGTGCCTAATAAACCTTCTAAACAAAATTGGGATGTAAATTAGATGTGTTTGCAGCAGATTGTATTTTCAAATAAAGCTCTGATGGTATTAGTGAATTACAGCATTTTTACTTCAGATCCTAATTTGCCGGTTTTGAATATTTTACAGAGAGACCCAATAATTGCAAAACAGCTCTTTGGCAGCTTGTTTTCTGGAATTCTAAAAGAGGTGGATAAACACAAGACCATGTCTGAAAAAAACATCATTCCTCAGAAGTTGCTCCAGGACTTCAATCATTTTCTTAACACCACTTACTCTTTCTTTCCACCTTTTGTCTCTTGTATCCAGGTAAGAGTCCACATGTGTGCTTCATGAACATGCCTTATCATGCATGACATGACTGTGTCCTGATAACTTCGTTTGCTCCACAGGCCGGAGCACAAAGTGTTTCACAGTTTAGATGTATTCTCTATGATTCCCTCTTCTCTGAGGAGGTAGAATTTATTTGCAGTTTTGTTAAAAAACAAACTTATAGGGGTGCCTGGGTGGCTAAGCCTCCAGCTTCAGCTTAGGTCACGATCTCACAGTTCATGGGTTTGAGCCCTGCATCAGGCTCTGTGCTGACAACTCGGAGCCTGGAGCCTGCTTCAGATTCTGTGTCCACTCCTCTCTCTACCTCTCCCCTGCTCATGCTCTGTCTCTCTCTCTCTCTCTAAAAATAAACATTAAAAAAAAAAAGGTTATATATGACAGGGTAATTAGAAATCAGCTTTGGTGTACAAGTGTTCTGATCTTTAATACGCCAGTCCCTTTCATGTTTTGATTAAATCCTGTATGTTGTTAGTAGTTTTTCCTTATGTACTATTTCCCCAAATTATTTCCTGCCTCCTGAGAGCCTTTAAGAGATGTTGACTGAGCACATTCCTGACTTTGTTTTAAGTTGTGGGGAGAGCGAGTGATGGAAGAGGCACAAATCTCTGTCCTCCTAGAATTATTGTGGGCGACAGATGATAAACAGACAACACAGGAGATAACATAATACAGTACTCAGTGTCCTAGAACTCGAGTACTACAGAAGTACTGAAATAATAGAGGGTAGTAATGAAGCAGGGAGGGAGACAGCCTCTTGATCAGGGTGGCTGTGTACCGTGATGATGTTTTGGTGGAGTGGTCAGAGGACATTCTAAGGCAATAAATCCAGTTTGAGCAGTTGTTAATATAGGCATACCTTCAGTTACTACTTAAGCATGCTTGTGGAAGGCTACTTTTTCCATGTAAGAAGTGTTTGCTTTGTCATTCAAAACACAATCATTACAGATTCCCCAATGGAAAACCTTTTTTAAAACCTTTCTTAAGTTTATTTATTTTGAGAGCTTATTATTTGAGCCACCCAGGTGCTCCTAATGGAACATCTTTTCAATTCATTTTAATATTTTTATAACTAGTAACATCCCTGAAGTAGTTCTTGGGGTGCCTGGGTGGTTCAGTCAGTTAAGCATCTGACTCTTGATTTTGGCTCCGGATATGACTGAGCCCTGTATCAGGCTCTGCACTGAAGGCATGGAGCCTGCTGGGGAGTCTCTTCTTCTCTCTCTGCCCCTCCTAGCTTCATGCTCTCTCTCTCTCTCAAAATAAACAAGTAAACTTTAAATAAAATATATGTTATTTGATATTATTTATCAGTAGTTTTGGTTTCCAAACTAATTGGGTAATTATTCCCCGAGATGGAATACTCGGTGTTCCTGGTTTGTTCTTTCTGATGTAGCACAGGACTATTAGTATAGTTTATTTTTTTATATATTCTGTTTTTATCGGTTTATAATTTACAAGTCGAATTCATTTATTATTTTTCTCCTGGCTACACTAAAGATAAGATTTGAGAAATTGCATTGAATCAGTCAGTATTTCAAAAGAAGTTTGTCTTTACATTGTTTTCTGAAGTGATTTGTTTAAGTCTGAATTCCTAGTTTTGTCCCTATATTTATTTTTAAAAGCTTGCTTTTTTCATTATTGTTTGGGAGCATCGTTAACATCATTGAGTAAATAAATGACTTCTGCTGGCTCTAGAGCTTGCAGTTTGGCATTGCCTTTGGAAAAAGCAGTATGAATGCAAGTTAGTGCTGCAGTCGGCCGCATTTGCTCTTCCAGCTGTTTGTGGCTCACTTCTGAAACTACAGTTGCTTTCCCTCTCTCCATGACATTGTAGCACATTTGGCATGGCATTGCTGTGACTTCTTGTTCTAGCAAGACAGAGTATCTCTCTGAGATACCACTGCTCCACCAGGACATCCCAGAATGAGTTTCTTGTCTGTCGTGTATCCTGTATTTGTCAGACTGTCCTGACTCTATCCCAGTCAGTGACTGGCAAACAGATGTTAGTTTGGTGCCCTACATTCATGCTATTCATTGCTTGTTTGAACTTTATATGAAATTCCAACTTTCTTGGGGCTCCTGGGTGGCTCACTTGGTTGGGCATCTAACTTCAGCTCAGGTCATGATCTGGCTTGTGAGTTTGAACCTTGCACTGGGCTCTGCACTGACAGTGTGGATCCTGCTTGGGATGATTTCTCTCTCTTTTTCGCTCTCTCTCCCTCTCTCTCTCTCTCAAAATAGATAAACTTTAAAAAAACTTTTTTTTTTTTTAAATGACCAGGATTTGGGACCGAGGGAGCCCCAGGGGGGACAGCCCAGCACAGAGGCCCAACCAGGCACGGGGACCCGAGCCCAAATGCAACGGGAGCCCCCGGAAGTGCGTGTCAGACGGGCACGTGGTGTGAATGTGTTCACTTCGACCTTCCCACAGGGCCCGGGCGCCAGGCAGGAGGGGTGGCTCCTCCTGGACCCAGAGCAGACCCAGACCTGCTGTGTGTGTCCTATGTCACGCGCAGCCCGTCCTCACGCTTCCGCGGCCACGTATGTGCACGAGCCTCGTGTGATAACAGGGACACACCTATAGGTGTCTCCCCCCGATGGCGTCCCTACAAGGACCCCACTGTGCAGACGGGAGCCTGGGGGGCCCTAGGAGGCATGGGGGTCGTGCTGGGTCACAGCCCTGCTCAGGAGGAGCACCCAGGTCCGAGCACACCTCTGCGCACTCAGCGCTGGGGCCCCGACTGCGCCCGGGCCTCCCGGGGGGTGTGAGTGGCTGTGCCGGTGTCCCTGTAGGGCCAGGGCACGGGGGGAGGGGAGCCCTCAGCAGGCCTGGAGGGCCTCTTGTGTGAGGAGGAAGCTTGGGAGGGGTCCCCAGGCAGTGACCTCACCTCCCTGGTCACAAAGCCCGACGGAATTCGGAACCCAGGACACCAGGCAGCCACATTCTGGCCACAGCGCCCTCCTCGGCTCATTTGCTCAGACGCGTGCGTGTGAGCAGGATGTTGTGCTGTTTTCCCGTGTCCCGCTGCTGTCGGTTCAGGAGAGCCGACGGTGGCAATGCTTCCCGACCCTGGAGACCGTGGGGAGGATCTTGGCCAGGTCGCCTCAGGTCCCTAACCCGGAGGAACGCAAAGGTAAATCAGGGAGACCCAGAGCCAGCCAGTCCAGCCGACACTGCTGTGATGTGACATGTGCAACCCCAGGTCCCCTCCCGTGTGTGTGTGTGTGTGTGAGCATGCGTGTGAGTGTCTGTGCGCATGTTGGGGGGTCATGGTGGAGGGTCCACGTGAGCAGGGGCAGGCTGATGAGGGGTCAGATGCCTGGTGGGCGGGTCATGCTCACAGCCTAGGTCAAGGTTGGCTGGAGGGACAGGTGTGCCGGGAGCTCCCTGGTCCCCAGGGTCACCCCGAGCCCTACAGGGGCATGTCACTGTGTGCGGGGGCAGGACTGTGCACACGCAGGTCTCTGTCCGATGTGGGGACAGCAGGGGGAGGGGGAAGGACACTGAGGAGGGCGGGGCGGGGCTGTGATGCCTCCGGCCCACTGCGGGTCCCTGTCTTCACAGAGAACCGACGACATTGGGAGGCGGCTGGCGGAGTCCCGAGTCGACCCCCATGCGGAGGTGGGTGTGTGCCTTGTCGCCCAGGAGGGCCACCGTGGACTCGGTGAGACAGCAGCCGCACGGAGGTGTCCAGCATCGGGGCCTGGGGATCGCCTGAGGCCTTCGTCCCCGCGGGGCGCCTCTGCAGGGTCCTGCTTCCCCCGTCCTTGCTCAGGACCAGGAGCCCCGGAGGCCGAGCCCGAGGGGGGAGAGGCTGGGGTGGGGGCTGTGGGTGTGGGGACCCGGTCGGTGCAGGGCCGCCCAGGGAGGAGTCCCCAGGGGCTCGGGTGGGGCCAGGAGTCTGCAGGGGGGAGGAGGACCGGGGGAGGGGTCCTGGCTATGGCTTCTCTGGGAGGCTGGGTGGGGGTTCGTGTCCCTGCAGAGGCTCCTGGAGGGGTAGGCACGGCGGCGGAGGGGGACAGGCGTCCTGCCTCCTGTCACCTTGAGGACGTGCACCCACTCCTGCCATCGCTGTTTGCTTCTGCAGAGTCAGGTGCAGGAGCCCGAGGCGGTGCGGCTCCAGAGCCTGACCCGGTAGCGTCCGGGGCTCCGCACACTCCGCAAGCAGGAGCGAGTCCCGCAGGGGCCCCGCTGTCCGCAGGTGACCCTGGGGCTGTGCAGGGACCAGGGGCGCCAGAGGGGGGACAACCCGGTCCTGCTGCTGCCCCTGCGGCTACTCCTCCCCCTGTGGCTGCTCCTCCATCCGCAGCTGCTCCTCCACCCGCAGCTGCTCCCCTGCAGGAAGAGGCGTCTCGTCCACCGTCTGCTGCACCTCCACCCGAGGCGGCTCCTCCACCCCCGGATGCTCCTCCAAACGCGGCTGCTCCTCCACCCGAGGCGGCTCCTCCATCCCCGGATGCTCCTCCAAACGCGGCTGCTCCTCCCACCCGTAGCTGCTCCCCTGCAGGAAGAGGCGGCTCGTCCACCGTCCGCTGCTCCTCCACCCGAGGCGGCTCCTCCACCCCCGGATGCTCCTCGAAACGCGACTGCTCCTCCACTCGAGGCGGCTCCTCCACCCACAGATGCTCCTCCAAACGCGGCTGCTCCCCCACACGCAGCTGCTCCCCTGCAGGAAGAGGCGGCTCGTCCACCGTCCGCTGCACCTCCACCCGAGGCGGCTCCTCCACCCACAGATGCTCCTCCAAAGGCGGCTGCTCCTCCACCCCCGGATGATCCTCCAAACGCGGCTGCTCCCCCACCCGCAGCTGCTCCCCTGCAGGAAGAGGCGGCTCGTCCA
The DNA here is from genome assembly GCA_017311185.1 of Proteles cristata cristata. NCBI lineage: Eukaryota > Metazoa > Chordata > Mammalia > Carnivora > Hyaenidae > Proteles > Proteles cristata. The sequence goes on from JAESUZ010005380.1 coordinate 20,409, forward strand.
CCGTCCGCTGCACCTCCACCCGAGGATGCTCCTCCAAACGCGGCTGCTCCCCCACCGGCAGCTGCTCCCCTGCAGGAAAAGGCGTCTCGTCCACCGTCCGCTGCACCTCCACCCGAGGAGGCTCTTCCACCCGCGGATGCTCCTCCAAACGCGGCTGCTCCCACACCCGCAGCTGCTCCCCTGAGGGAAGAGGCGGCTCGTCCACCCTCCGCTGCACCTCCACCGGAGGCGGCTCTTCCTCCCGCGGATGCTCCTCCAAACGCGGCTGCTCCTCCACCCGAGGCGGCTCCTCCATCCCCGGATGCTCCTCCAAACGCGGCTGCTCCTCCACGCCCGAATGCTCCTCCAAACGCGGATGCTCCCCCACCCGCAGCTGCTCCCCTGCAGGAAGAGGCGGCTCGTCCACCGTCCGCTGGTCTTCCACCCGAGGCGGCTCCTCCACCCCCGGATGCTCCTCCAAACGCGGCTGCTCCACCACCCTCCGCCGCTCCTCCACCGGCGGCTGCTCGTCCACCCTCAGCTTCTCCTCCACCGGCGGCTGCTCCTCACTCCTCGGCTGCCCCTCCACCAGCAGCCGCTCCTCCACCCATGGCTGTTCCTCCTCCTGCCCCTCCGCCCCCGACCCCAGTGAATCCCCACCTCCTGCCCCTGCAGGGGCGCCATCACCGAAGGGTGACCCTGAAGACCTGAGCCCGGAGCCCTGTGCCGCTCCCTCCCGCGCTCTCCACGTCCCAGAGGAGCCTCTCCTCCTTTTCCCCTCATGTCTTTCCTCATCTGTTTTTTAATTCTTTATGTTTTCCCCGTTTTGTGGACAGTCATTAATTTCCATTAAATCATTAAATCATTTACATTTGACTTCGTACTTCGTACAACTCCTGAGCACTGACTGCACCCACAGCGCTGGGCGACCAGCCACAGGATACTGTGCAGAGGATCTCTGTCCCCAAGGGACACCGCGTCCCCGAAGCCCTCACTCCCCACTCGTCCCTTGTCCCGGCCCTGGGAGCCCCTCATCTGCCTTCTCTCTGTTCCGGTACCTTCTCCGGATGTTTCCTATCAATGAAATCATGCAAAAGGTGCCTTCTGTCAGCAAACATATTTTAACATGGGACACAATAATTCTTGTGTGTGATTTTGAGACAAAAGTTTTCCTATTTGATATTGAAATCCCAGATGGCTAAAGATTCGATGTGCAAAACGAGGCCTTTGTGGTGAAAATGGGCTCCATCTTGGGGTGGAGACCCAGTTCGTCCTGGGCCACGTCAGCCTGACGCCAGACAGGACACGGCTGGTCCTCCTGTGGCCCGAAGAGAAGCAGGGAAATGCAGGAATGGGGACGGACGCCCCACAGAGGGGAAAGCCGTCCTCACAAGCCCAGGCCAGAGAAAGGGTTCCCAGGCCTCTGGGCCAGAAAAGGCTCCAAAGCCAATGCATTCACAGGGATGACGACCAAACACCCGCACATCCAGCGGGAGGTGACCCCCATGGGGAGCAGGTGTCAGAGATGCGGGACGTCCCCGGAAGGACTCAGGCTAATGAGATCCCATGGGGGCAGCGCTGGTCACCTTCAGATGGGCAGGCTCATGATCTGGGCACTGGCATCCCAGGTGACCATGTGAGAAAGCACACGCCCCAGCAGATTCCCAGCGAGAAGTCCTCGCCCTGCAGGAGACTGACCCGATGGCCCAGGACTGGGAGGGCCCATTGAGCCCAGGGTGGGACCCTCCCCTGGCACTGTGCCCCGTCCCAGGGGGGTCTGTCAGCTCTGCTCCCCTGAGTCCAGAGAGGCCTCACGGCTGGTGGGTGGGGACCCCAGGAAGAGAGACCCTGGGTTCCAGGACCCCGAGATGTAGGCCTGTGATTAGGACAAGCCAAAGTCAACGAGAGGGGGTTCCTGACCTAGCTTGCTTCCGAACCACCCAGATGTGCTTATTGGCCTCTGTTTCCCCATCCATGACACGGGGAGATAACAGGCCTTCTTGATGGGACGCTGGATTCTCTGAGAGATAAGGTGGAGTCACGGCCTGGTGCCTGGAGGACATCAAGAGCCACGGGACCCGCTGTCACCTGCTCCTCCGGGGCCCAGCGTCCAGGACACCTCTCCTTAGCCTGAGCCTGCCGTCCTGCTCCCGGGAACATTCAGCACTGTCTGGGGAGCAGGTGGAGACGACCCAGGGTGTCAGCAGGTCCCATGTGAAGGAAGGTCAGCACTGGAAGCACACAAGGACGTGTCCCGTGTCACCTTCCAGGGCCCAGGCTGGGACGCCCTCTGACCCGAGCCTCTGGCTTGACCTGGTGTGTGGACCCGGCTTCTGGGGTTTCACTCCCTCCCTCATTCACTCCGTCTTTCTCTGCCTCCTTCCCTCATTCAGCCGCGATCTCAGGTCCCTGCAGTGGGCCAAGCACCGTGCCCTCATCCGTGAGCACGACCCGACGGGGTCCCCCCACGTGGCACTTCTTTTGCAGGCTCTGAAGCTTCCTGCGCTGTGGCCCTTCTAGCGAGTCTGGGAGGCAGGCGTCGGTCTGCCCAGTCCCAGCAGGGAAGCGCGAATCCAGAAGTTCCAAACGACCTGCCCCAAGTGCCTACGTGTGGAGCCTGGACAGACGGTAGTCCCTGAGCAGAGGAGGACTAGGGGCCAGGGAGCTCGAGGGAGAACGAGTCCACGGAGCCCGGAGGAGGAGGGGGAGCCCCGTGGTGGGCCGGCGCTCAGGCCAGGAGACCCGGTCCTTCCCTGACCGGCTTTCCCCAGGTGCTGGAGGTCGTCGAGGTGTCCGTGTCCCCAGGTGGCAGGCTGGCCCTGGCTGGAGGGAGACAGGCCCCCATGGGGCAGGGCAGATCCCTCAGGCAGAGTGTCCCAGGCGGCCCCCCAGGGGCAGGTGGACTCTGGCCACCCCTGGGGGCATCACCGGGACAGCAGTGCTGCAGCGGGGTCCTCATTCATGCCCCCTCCTCTGCCCCAGCAAAAGCTTGCCTGCATGGCGTTTATCCCCCAAACATGAAGTCTGGGCCAGGGCCACCCTCTTCAAGCCCTCTCCCCTGACTCTTTCCACCCACCTCGAGTTACAAAAAACGGCCCGTATTTCCGGCGGTGCTGGGTGCACAGAGACGTTTGTGTTTCTGGCCCACGCTGTGAGACGCTAGCATTTTAAAGATGTCAGGGCTCTGCTTCAGAAGCGGCAGGAATCCGAGGACCCCCGACAGCTTTCTGAATCCTGCCTCTGTGCTTTGCCGCACCCGTCCAACCGGCTCTGCTCACAGACTCTGCAGGCCACCGACCCAGTCTTGGATCCTCAGATCTCCGAGGTGATGTGCCTTCCAAAAGCGATCTGGGTGGGGTGACCTGACCCGCGGAGCCAATCCTCCTCCCCGAGCACGAGGACAACCCTGAATGAGGGGCTGAGAACAGCCAGCTCAGGGTTCTGGGAAGAGAGCAGAGACACAGGGGCACAGAGGAGCATCGGAAGGTCAGGTCGGAAGGGGGAGTCTCCGGTGTACAGAGCTGGGCATCCCCCGCTCGTAAGAACTTCCCGAGACAGGAGCCATCTCCGTGGCAGCTGAGGTGGGAGGTCAACTTTACCGCTGCGGGAGGTTCGATCGAATTGCACACCAGCGTACTCGGGCAAGACCAGAGAGGGCCCTGGCAATCACCTCACTCCTAGCTCAGCGTGAAGCCTCACACACATGCAGAGGAGACATGAGAAGGTTGGGAAAGACGCACATCAAGGGCAGATTTGTAAATGGCCAGACTCAAAATGTGCTTCCAAACCAGCACCCAGAGTCACTGGCAAGAAACAGAAGCCTCCCTGACTGAAGGGGTTCAGGCCCAACCTCAGCAAGAACTCACCAACCACAGGAAGCCAGAATTCAGAGTAAATACAGAATTCACGTAGACCATGTTTAAAGAACTAAAGGAGAAGGGTGTCTGGGTCGCTCAGTCAGTTAAATGCCTGACTTCAGCTCCGGTCGTGATCTCCCAGTTCATGGGTTTGAGCACCCCCTCCCCCACCCCATCGAGTTCTGTCTCTGTCTCTCTGCCCCTCCCCTGCTCATGTTCTGTCTCTCTCTCTCTCTCAAAAATGAATAAACATTAAAAAAATTTTAAAGAGCTAAAGGAAAGTATGTGGATAATGACTTATGGAATAGAGAAAATAAAGACACAGAAATGATAAAAGAGAACCTAATGGAATCTGCAGTTGAAAAGTACTGCTGCTTCTGTGGAAGATTTTCTGGGAGAGCTCAACAGGATATCTGAGATGGCTGAGAAAGGAATCCACAAACTCGGCAAACTGAAGACGATCAAGATAAATCATCCAATCTGAAGAGCAGGAAAAATGGAGAAAAAGGATCAGAGCCTTCAGGCTGTGTGACTCAATCAGGCATAACCATACTCACAACCCGATAGAAGGGAGGAAGAGGGGGCAGAGCCAAGTATCTATTTAATACAAAAGATGGCAGTAAACAACACAAGACGTAAAGAAAACAGATAGTGAAAGGGCAGACCTAAGTCCAACCATCTCTAGAGTTCCACCAAATGTAAATGGATTAAACATTTCAATCAAAAGACAGATACTGTCAGACTAGATGGAAAACACCATCCTGCTCTGTGATCTAGAAGAGAAATGCTTCAGATTTGAGACACGAGTAGGTAAAAGCAATGACGGAAAAAGGGACACCATGTGAACAGTGACCATGAGAGCTGGAGAAGGTCTCTTAGAATTAGAAAAATAGACTTGAAGACAAGAGAAATATTTACTAGGCACCAAGAGGGATATTTCATAGCAAATGGAGGCTTGATTCTTTAAGAAGACAAAATAGTTATAAATGTCCATGCATTTCACACCAGGGTCTTCCAAACGCATGACGGCTCTTGCTGGTGCATGATGACAAAACAAGAGCAGCAGCAGCAGCAGCAGCAGCAGCAACAAGCACCAAAGCCAAAACCAAAATTGAGAAAAGAGACTTAAGCTTCCAGTTGGAAAGGAAGAAACAAAATGGTCTTTCTTCACATACAACTGATTCTCTCTGTAGAGGATCCTAGGGAATCAACAGCAAGGAACTATAAAAATCAATAAATGAGCTCGCAGTGTCAGGACAGAAGATCACCACATATACTCCCGTTGTGCTTCTGTATACCAGCTTTGGACAATCTGTAATGAAAGCAAGAAGACCATTCCAGCTGCGATATTCCCCCAAAGAGTAACATGCTTAGGACTAAATTTAAAGAAAGAAGTGCAAGACTTGCTCATTGACCTAGAAGCCGTTGCTGAGAGAGCTCAGGTGTTGGAAGTAGATGGACAGTCCACACTCTTGGACTGGAAGACTCAGTATTGTCAGTAAATAGATAGATTTAATTCAATCAACCATAGATTTAATCCAAATCCATACATGGATTCAATTCAATCACTGAGAAAATCCAAGTGGGATTTTGGTGGGATGTTTTTGGAAATATACAAGCTGATCTTGAAATTTATGGAAATGCAAGGGATCCAAATAGCCAAAATAATCTGAAAAAAGAACAGTGCTGGAGGCCTCATACCTCTCATTTAAAAAGTACCATAAAACAATAGCAATCAGGATAGTCTGATGCTGTCATAAGGATAGACATATAGATCGATGGAATCCCTTGGAGAGCATAGAAAGAAGCCCAACTATTGACAGCTAATTGATTCTGACAAGGCACCAGGGCAATTCGATGGTGAAGGGGAACATCTCCTACTAATTCTGCTGGGATCATGGTGTAACCAC
>JAESUZ010005381.1:0-2500 GCA_017311185.1 Proteles cristata cristata
TGTGTGCGCTTTGCCTGGTTGGGGTCGGTGGAGAGTGCCGGGGGTCGGGGGGTGGGATGGTGCCAACGTGTGTTTTTCGGGGGGTGGGGGGGCCGGGTTGGTGGTGGCCCTCCGGTGTGAGAGATTCCTTCGTCGGATTCTCCCTCCGGTCCTTCCGGCTCTTCTGGCCTTTGTGCCAGGCGTCCCCGGTCCCGGTGTGGCAGCCTCGCCCTGGGCTGTGGGCCCGGGGCCGGGGGGCCTTCTGGCATCCTGTGCGCGCGCGGAGGAGCGTGGACGCCGCGGCCAGGGACAAAGGGACGGGGGTCCGTGGGGAGGAAGGGCATGTCCTTGGTGCGGCGGCGGCGCAGCTCAAGGCCGGTGCAGAGGAGGTCAGGCTGGCCCCGGGGCCCGCGGGGCGAGGGAGCAGGGGCAGGGGTGTGTTTGGCAGGAGGCGCGCTCCCTGGGGAGGGGGGAGGGCGCCGCCAAAGGAGAGGTCGAGGAGGCCAAAGGCCAAAGGCCAAAAAGCCTACAGCACCCGGTATTCCCAGGCGGTCTCCCATCCAAGTACTAACCAGGCCCGACCCTGCTTAGCTTCCGAGATCAGACGAGACCGGGCGCGTTCAGGGTGGTATGGCCGTAGACGCCGGCGGCTGCCGCTGGGCGCCTCAAGAGCCTGCGCCACGCCTCCCGAGCCCAGCGCCTGTCACTGCTCTTCAGCCCTGCACCTGCCGGCCTGCCTCCCGCCGCCTCCGGCCTCCCGCCGCGGGCCCGGGGTGGCGGACGCCGCGCCAACCGCCCGGCTCCCTTCAATCCCGGGACTCTTTCAGGCTCGGCCCGGCCCGGCTCGGCCCCACCCCGCCCCACGTCCGTCCATAGGTCCGTCCGTCCGTCCGCGTCCGCCGCAGTCGGGCTGCTCACTGGGAAGTGGGTGCCCGCCGGGGCGGCCGGCCTGATTCTCAGCGCCCCCCTCCGCCGCAGCCCTAGGGCTAGAGCCGCCTTCCGTCCTGGCCTTCCTTTCCTTCCGTCTGCCCCACCAGACTCAAACCCACGCCGGAGCCACCAGCGCCACCACACAACACCATCGGCCTTGCCCACGCCACCCACCCCACCTCCCCGACACCAGGACCTGGTGCTGGGACAAGAGAGCCGGGCCCCGTCACATGCACAGACACACACCCAGGGAAGGACATTCTCTCTCTCTCCCTCGCCTCTCTCTCTCTCTCCCTCTCTCTCTCCCTCTCTCTCTCCCTCTCTCTCTCTCTCTCTCTGTCTCTGTCTCTCTCTCTCTCTCTCTCTGTCTCTTTCTCTCTCTCTGTCTCACACACAAACACAGACACACAGACACAAAGACACACACACACACACACACACACACACACACACACACGGAGAAGGAGAGGGATTGAGAGACAACCAGGGTATCCAACACAGAGAGCCCCCCCACCCCACGACGTCCTAACCTTCCACCGCCGCCACACACACACACACACACACACACACACACACACACTCAAACACACCAGAGCCACACAAAGGAACAATGGGAGAGGCTGCTCCACTTGCCGGCCGGGTCATGAGCGGGGGCGGGCTTTGGGCAGGGGCCAGTGGCCTGCAACCATGTCACTCACTTGGAGCCCAAGGACTTGGGGCCTAGGTCTCCAGGAGGCCCAGTTCTCTACTGCCATTCCCGACAGGCCACATTCTCAGATGTGTGTGTGTGCGCTTTGCCTGGTTGGGGTCGGTGGAGAGTGCCGAGTGCCGGGGGTCGGGGGGTGGGATGGTGCCAACGTGTGTTTTTCGGGGGGTGGGGGGGCCGGGTTGGTGGTGGCCCTCCGGTGTGAGAGATTCCTTCGTCGGATTCTCCCTCCGGTCCTTCCGGCTCTTCTGGCCTTTGTGCCAGGCGTCCCCGGTCCCGGTGTGGCAGCCTCGCCCTGGGCTGTGGGCCCGGGGCCGGGGGGCCTTCTGGCGTCCTGTGCGCGCGCGGAGGAGCGTGGACGCCGCGGCCAGGGACAAAGGGACGGGGGTCCGTGGGGAGGAAGGGCATGTCCTTGGTGCGGCAGCGGCGCAGCTCAAGGCCGGTGCAGAGGAGGTCAGGCTGGCCCCGGGGCCCGCGGGGCGAGGGAGCAGGGGCAGGGGTGTGTTTGGCAGGAGGCGCGCTCCCTGGGGAGGGGGGGAGGGCGCCGCCAAAGGAGAGGTCGAGGAGGCCAAAGGCCAAAGGCCAAAAAGCCTACAGCACCCGGTATTCCCAGGCGGTCTCCCATCCAAGTACTAACCAGGCCCGACCCTGCTTAGCTTCCGAGATCAGACGAGATCGGGCGCGTTCAGGGTGGTATGGCCGTAGACGCCGGCGGCTGCCGCTGGGCGCCTCAAGAGCCTGCGCCACGCCTCCCGAGCCCAGCGCCTGTCACTGCTCTTCAGCCCTGCACCTGCCGGCCTGCCTCCCGCCGCCTCCGGCCTCCCGCCGCGGGCCCGGGGTGGCGGACGCCGCGCCAACCGCCCGGCTCGGCCCCACCCCGCCCCA
>JAESUZ010005382.1:0-220461 GCA_017311185.1 Proteles cristata cristata
AAAACATTTAAAAAAAAAAAAAAAGAAAAGAAAAAACACTGCAAATCTCTGGGCCCTACTCCAGCTTTTATCGAATCAGTCTCTGCGGAGGTGGAGCCCAAGAATCTGTCCTTTTGATCAGCTTCTCCAGTTGTATCTGGTACACATATAAGTTGAGGAACCACCAGCCTGTATGAAAATTGAGGAGAATAAGGAGTGAGAAAAAGGCATTTTTTTTCCTCAAAAGAGTGACAATTTGAAAAAATTAAATGTGTGCAGCAAGGGGTTAGATGAGTTGAACATTACCCTAAGTTACCTCACTCAGGATGTAAAAAAAGACCAAATTTCCTATTTATGATAGAGAAATTTAGCCTTGGAGGAAGGCACAAAGAATAAACGTATGCTCATGTTGATGATGACACCGATAGACATCTGCTAGATATCTTTTTGGTAAAGTAAATTCATTAAAAGTACAACTAAATGTGATTGAATTTTTGTATCTTTGAAAGTCTTCATATGAATAATTCACAGATCAGGAAAAAACAATCCTTTTTCAGGCCATGCATGTGTCTCCTGATTTTTGGTGCAGAAAATATGGTTGCCTTAGTTATACAGGACTGAACCCAGGGATTAAGCTCAGTGCAGACAAGTAGATTTGTGTGTCATCCACAGAGACGATAATTGAATCCAGGAGACAGATGGTATTGACCCTGGTACAGTAAACCCACCGTGTTCAGAATTGTGCAACTTGGTGGTTTCATAATTTCAGCAGAACCAGTGCTATGGGCAATCAGCCCATAACTGCTAATCCCTCTTGATAGCACTTTTAACTTGGCCAATTTATTAATTCAGTCAAGGAAAAGGTACCTCCATCTCTCTAGTTGGCATCTTTTAGAATAACTAATTTTTCTCCTCTTCCCATGGTGAAGTGATTTGAGGATCTCTAACAGCTCCTCCAAGAACAGACAGGGTCTCATTTGTATAGTATTAAAAAAAAACCCAAATGGGAGTCTTAAGGCCACTGGGAAATGCTTTGATGTGGAAGTATGGAAACAGATAACTGTAGAAGGAACCACATCTATGAGATACAAACCACATGAAGACCAATTAATATTTCTGAGGCCCAGATTGGGGAGTGTGTTTAGGATTATGTAGGGATTCATGGTATCAGCAGCAGCAGAGAAGTAGATGTGATAAAGAAAAACTATGTTTTGATGTGGCACTGAGGCTTTCAGTGACCTTAACAAGCCACGTTGAGGGCAGGAAGATGCAAAGATTTTTAACATCCAGTGTTAACAATTCACTCCAGAAATTTGGTGATGAAAAACTAGAGGTTTAAAGTTTATTCATGCCTACTATGTGCCTGCCACTTTTTAAAAGTTTATTTGTTTACTTATTTTGAGATAGAAAGCATGGGAGGGGTAGAGAGAGAGAGAGAGAGAAAGAGAGAGAATCCCAAGCAGGCTCCGTGTTGCCAGCACAGAGCCTGATGTGGGGCTTGAACCCACGAACCGTGAGATCATGATCTGAGCCAAAATCAAGAGTCGGACCCTTAGCCAACTGAGTTACCCAGGTGCCCCTACACATACCACTTTATATTTGTCATCTTAGTTCTCCCTCACAAATAAGGTGTGGAAACTAAGGCTCAGAGAAGTTAAGTAGCTAATGCAAACTTAAAACAACTCATAAGTGACAGAATTTGGATTTGAACCTAGCTCTTATTCCAAATGTAGTGTGCATTCCATTACAAGAGGCTGACCACGTGACATTTAACAGGATTTTGTGACCCACTGGCTTTTTCTCCTTCAAGTCCCTACTTTCAGCACAAGAGTAACATCAAGGTTGAGGTAGCAGTTGTCGGGGGTTGGTTGGTTACAGGTTGGAGGAGAGGACCAAAACTTTATACTTAGGGAGTATTAACTTATTTAGGGTTCACAACAATTTTGTGATGTAAGTACTATGATCATTTTGCAGCTGAGGAAAAATGAGGTACAGAGCATTGAAGTAATGTATTCAAGACCATCTAGCTAGTGCATAGCTGTACTCAAACCCAGTTTGTTTCGCCCTAAAGCTCCTGTGTTTGCACTATTCCATATTGCCTTCAAGAAATGAAAATGTCAAGTGTTTGTGCTTACAGATGGAAGAAAAGCAACCAGAAGAGAAGGCTGAGAATGAAAGCTCACTTGTTTCATTTCAAGCGAATATCCCTCCTGTATTTCTGAGTTCACTCTCTATTTCTCTCTGCCAGCTTGAATCTTGATCTTTACTGCATTATTCCATAAAATCCCTCCATCATCCCTCTTCTGTATGTTGCTGTTCCTTTTTCAAACCTCTCATTACTGTAGTTCCCTCTTTAAAACTAATAATCTCATAGCATTCTTTTACTGCATCCCTAAAACCATTGTGTGTTCTCTATCATCTCTCTATTCCAATCGATTATGTAGGACAACCCCAAATCCTTACCAAATCTTAGAAGCCATTTCCTCTTACCTCTCCTCTTATCTTACCAGAGTGGAACTCTGGGTCTCTCCTGCAAACACAGATTTCTCTATTAACTCACCAAGGAGGTCTTTTTCAACTCAGTGGAGATCCTTTCAACTCACTGGAATTGAGGAAGTGTGCAGTAACACACTCAAAGCTTCATCATAGAATATGTACCATGAAGCATCAAAGAAATGGGACCCTACTGATTATTAGTCCAACCTTAACCACACCACACTCTGCAGAAAAAAAAAGTGAGGCTCAGAGGTTTTTACTTAAACTGTGTATATCTCAAAGTTCATTCATATACTAATCATAAATATGGTAGACTGGACCCACTTCTCTCATTTCCACCTCTTTATCACCTTCTCTTTTGTGGATAACTAGTGCCTGGAAGATCCTTTTCTCTCTCTCTCTGCTTTTTTTTTTTTTTGCCATTTCACCAGCACCATATATGTTGAGCAGTCTAGCCATCAATATTTATTGTTGGTGACTCATCAGATGCCACAGATAGACAAGTCATTGGTCTTCTAAACTTTGTTAATAATTTGGCTTCATGCTACATTTGCCACTCACCAACAATAATAGACCTTCATTCAGCCCAGTTCTATTTCAAACCACAATATCACAATCTTGTTAACAAGTTTTCTGATTTCACTGATGCTCAGTTGCTCTGACTCCACTCACTTCACTTAGATCATTGATTCTCTTCATGCCTTGCTGGGCTCCCTTGCCAGCCTGAACATATCACTCACTCTTGTATCTTTTAGAGACTCTAGTTCTATTTTTATGTTTCTTTATTTTTGAGGGAGAGACAGATAGGGCCTGAGTGGGGAAGGGGCAGAGAGAGAGGGAGACACAGAATCCGAAATGGGGTCCAGGCTCTGAGCTCTCAGAACAAAGGCTGACGCGGCACTTGAACTCACAAACCTTGAGATCATGACATGAGCCAAAGTCCGATGCTTAATCAACTGAGCTATCCAGGCGCCCATAGCTCTTGAGTTCTTGATAACCCAATTTCATATTTAACTCACTAACTCTTATCTCCAGGACTTTCTGTAACAGCCTCTAGCTAACTAGTATGCCCTTATCTCTTCAACTATCTTTCCTATCTGTGAGGTATCTTCATCTTGTCTGCCATGCTATTGTGTCTCTGCTTTTTTTTCTGCTTTTGCCTGTTAAGCAACCCTCTTCTTAGGTTTTTACCCCTAAATTATCTGTTTGATACTTGCCTATCTATCACTGGCCCATTGTTTTCAATTGGGCAGGTAAGCTGACTATCTCCTCCATGGTAAATCTTGGTAAGCATATCAATCACACCCTTTGCCAATGCTGCTACTTCTCTGGTATTTTCTGTTTTTTTTTTTTCTTTCCCACTACACATCTGGCTCATTCAAGAGAAGAAAAAACTTGAAGTGATTAATATGTTCTGTTTTAATATTGGCAATTTAATGGAATAGAATGATAAATAATATCAGAGGCCCTAATTGCTACTTTTATCTTTGGTTTTATCATGTAGTATATAGAAAAGTGAAGAAAACACTCCAGTTGAAAAATTTGTACTTTATGTGAATTCAGTAGGTCAACCTAGACTAAAGTGTGTTTGATTGATAGAAAACCAGACGATAGTCATGGACAGGAGTTCATGTCTTCCATAGGGAGAAACAATTAGTAAATTCATGATTTGGAGTTACGATTAGACTTATAATGTAAAACTAATAATTTGTTAGCTAAAGTTAGTTGTTATGTCTTGATTATGATGAAAAATATATAAATTTATTGAAATCTGTTACCCATTCTATGAAATACAAGTGAACTTCAAATATTGATATAAATTTTAAACCTGCTGTTGTTTAATGGTAAGAATTAATGACTTTAATGAAGGCAGATTCTCCTAACATCAAAGGAATGGTCTTAGTTGTAAAAAGGGGGACTGTTCCTTATTTATGAATGTATTTTTTCCTTCAGTGTTGGTTTGCAACACTGAAATATTCATCTCCTGTCCTTTCTACTGGGAAGGGAAGGTTACCTTTGCTGCTGCCACCACACCTAAATGCTTCTGCCAAACTAAACCAATTATATGTTATTTCCTAAATATCTGCTTTAATGTAGGTAGGGCTCTGGAGAGCTTTAGAACTTCCATAACCTCCAGCAACCCTTCAAAGTTATGTGTCTTTTACGGAGAAAATGGCTTTGTCACTTTAAGAGAAGTTGCCTTGACTTTCCTACCACTTAGATTATTATCCCAAGTTTCCTTTATATAAAATTTCTAGATTTGTCACTGCCTTCAACAATGCTAGTCTCTACACTTGCATAATTACTCCCCATTCCCATCACAGTTTGACTAACTTCTACCCTTCCTTCAAGAACCACCTCAAAGGGCACCCGGGTGGCTCAGTTGGTTAAGCGTCCATCTTCAGCTTAGGTCGTGATCTCATGGCTTGCAAGTTCAAGCCCTGCATCAGGCTCTGTGCTTACAACTCAGAGCCTGGAGCCTATTTCAGATTCTGTGTCTCTCTCTCTCTCTCTCTCTTTCTGTCTTTCCCCTGCTCACACTCTCTTTCTCAAAAATAAATAAACAAAAATTAAAAAAAAAAAAAAAAAAGAACCACCTCAAATGTTGCTTTCCTTGAGACACTTTTTCTTCTCCTGGACCCAAAATAGTAGATTTTTCTTTTGTGATCTTACCATGTTTTGTTAAAACTACAGCATTTCTCAATTTATATTCCAATGACTTATATACATGAATGTCTCCCACAGTAGACTGTCAGCTTTCACATGCATAAATGATATATTTTATAACCTCAGCTCCTAGAACAGTGCCTGACATATGTACTTAATCTGTTATTTAAAACATGAATACATTATATTGTAAATAATGACTGCAAAATGTATTGATAAACATTAATGTAAATCATTTTTATTAAGTGCCCACTACACTGGATATTGTACAGGATGTATTACGAACTAATCAGACATGAGATACGTAATCTAGACATTCAAAACCTCATAAACTCTGATTACACTAATTCAGAAACTGGGACAATCCAGATGAACCAGCCTCAAGATTACTCTGGTTATAAATTCCTCTTTTCATTTTTGCAAAATAATGGTAACTGTATTCAAGGACCCTAGAACAAGTTTAAAGCTTTTTATATAAAATAATTGATATCCTAATTAACAATCATTCTTGTCTGTTTTCATTAAAGCAGATATCCTTAAGTACTTCTTTTAGGATACAGATTTTGTTAGCTTACATTGAATTACAATATGTACTTGAGGGTATTGACACTTGCTGGAGAAGGAGCTGAAATTGGGAAAAGAGTATAGAATTTAACTTGGGCCACAGTTCACCTAGAAGGGATGTAGATGGAGAACAAGTAACGTTCAAGCCAAAAGATTTATTGTTATCTCTGTCTTCAGTTTAAGCCCCAGTATGTTAGAGGCCTTTAGTAAATATGTTACTTTTCCTTTCATATTTTTCCTTATTCAAATCTATTCCCAGGAAAGTATTTGAAAGAATTTCAAAGACTGCTCCTTATGCCATGGCCCCACAAACCCAAATTTAATTTTAATAGAGGTTAAAGCCATAAAGTAGAAAATAGTTTTGGTTGTATTTTTAAAAAAAAATTTTTATAGTTTATTTGAGACAGACGATGAGTGGGGGAGGAGGAGGGAGAGAGAGACACACACACAGAATCTGAAACAGGCTCCAGGCTCTGAGCTGTCAGCACAGAATCCGATGCGGGGCTCAAACCTATAATCCGCGAGATCATGACCTGAGCTGAAGTCAGACACTTAACCGACTGAGCTACCCAGGAGTCCTTGGTTGTATTTTCAACCAAATTATGGACAAGTGCCTCAGTGAGGTGGAATGGATGTTCCTTAGATCTGTGAAATTACTCCCTCAATTAGAAGGCAATGAATAATCCAACTATAACTTTTACTAGCACTGGGTGAAGGGCAAAGACCGGTTGGGATATTAAGTTCACCTCCAATATGATGGTATATACTTTTTTTCCCACTCCGTCAAAAAGTTCTGTCCAAGTTTAAAGGGTTATTCTTTATTATAATGTGGGTAAATATGTCCTGCTGAAACCCTATAGCCTTCTAGGGCTCCTTCAGATACAAAGCAAACCCCTTTTTGTTTCTAACATTTGATGAATATTGAGCAAGCATTTGAAAGCACATTTTTGTTCTCAAAAGTTGATCATCTGAGTATCTTTGTCTCTCGCCTCAGCTAACCTTAAAATTCCGGTGTGAATCTTCTGTTATTAAATAAGAGTTACTGTACTTTTAATGTGTGAAGCACTTTTCTGCCAGTTCTAGTTTAACATTATTATAAATTTGTTTAATTGGTGAATGGTTTAATGATTATGTAATCTTTCTGGAAACATAAAATGGAGTAGAGAGCCTGAAACTGAGGTTGGTTATAGTTGACATAAAGATTAATCTTTCTCCAAGAGGAAACCCAATTCTATGTAGACATGTGATCATTGGAGGGGACAAAGGAGCTGCTGAAAACAGAGGAATCTAAAATAAAATCTGGTATTAATGAAACACCAACAGAATCAGGATAATATGATTCCAGTTTCAGCTTTAATGTCTTAACTTTGCCACTGGTGTCCCTATCTGGAAAATGGACCAAATTTCCTTCCCCTGATAATTTCCTTCCTTCAGATAAAAGGCTGACTGAGAATAAATTAGGTATTTGGAGTGCCTTTTTAAAATGGCACTCTTGATCTTCATCAATTAGCTGTCATTGTAAAAACAACAAAATAAGAAGGTTATTTACAATTCATATATTTGACAGAGGACACATCAAGACTATATATAAAGATCACCCACAAATCAATTTTAAAAGGCAGAATATACCCAATAGAAAAGTGGATAACAGGGGCACCTGGGTGACTCAGTCCTTTAGGCATCTGACTTCAGCCCAGGTCATGATCTCACGGTTCATGAGTTCAAGCCCTGCGATGGGCTCTTTGCTGACAGCTAAGAGCCTGGAGTCTGCTTTGGATTCTGTGTCTCTCTGTCTGCATCCTCCCCCGCCCAAGCTCTGTCTTTCTCTTTCTCTCAAAAATAATAAATAAACCTTAAAATAATAAGAAAAAGAAAAAAGTGGATAACAGATGTGAACAGGCACTTCTCCAAAGAGGATATCTAAATAGTCAATAAATATCCAAAGATGTACAATCTCACTGGTAACCATGGAAGTGCAAATTAAGACCACAGTGACATATTACCACAAAAGTTAGAATGGCTAAAGTGAGAAAGACAGCAGAGACTAAGAGCAGCTGAAACTCATACACTCTAGTGGGAGCATAAATTGAGAAAACTATTTTGGAAAACTCAAACTATCTTCTAAAACTAAAAGTTCATTCCTTGATACTAAACCAACATATATGCTGTTATTTGATTAACATTAAGTCATGTACAAGAATGTTTACAATAGCACTATTTGTAACAGGTAAACATTGGATTCACATGTTCATGAACACTATGGGCAAATGCTTTATAGTACACTAAAACAGTACACATAAGCACACACACATTATTATTCCATTATGTAAAGCATAAACATAGGCAAAGCAAATACATGATGTTATGAGTGAAGATAGTACTTACCCTTTATGAGGGAGTGATTGGAAGAAGATTCAAGGGAGGCTTCTGGGGTGTTAGTGTTCTGTTTTTTATTTATTTTTATCTGGATGCTTGTTACACAAGAGCATTCAATTTGTGAAAATTCACTGAACTAAAAACTTAGTTTTCTTTTCACTTTTGTGCATGTGTGTTCTTTTTCAATAAAATATTAAAAAGAATGAATAACATGTTTCATTAGGTCTCTGAGACCCCTGGTTGGCTCTGGTATTCTTTGCACATGTACTAGCAAGCAAATAATTTAAACTCTGTTTCTAGCTTATCATCTGAAAATGTGTTAATACCTACTCCATTTTGTAGGTTGTACTCCATCTATGAGGTTCAATTACTTATTATTGTAAAGGCAATTAATAAAAGGACTTATCTGAAGCATGGTATTATTATTTATTGAAATGTTTTAAGAAGTAACACCTGGGGCATTTGAGGGCGCCTGGGTGGCTCAGTCAGTTAAGCGTCCCACGTTGGTTCAGGTCATGATCTCACGGTTCGTGAGTTCGAGCCCTGCATCAGGCTCTGTGCTGACAGCTCAGATTCTGTGTCTCCCTCTCTCTCTGCCCCTCCTCTACTTGTTCGCACGCTCTCTCTCTCTCTCAAAAATAAATAAACATTAAAAAATAAAAAATAAACATTAGAAACATTTTTAAAAAGCAGCAACCTCTTATCTCATGTTCCCTTCTTTCCCCATTAAATTAGGCATGTAGCCTAGAGTCCTTTCCAAGTATTCTCATTATTTTCCATTTATTGTATTGACATTTTTTATTGATAACAGTAGTTATGTAAAGTGTGCAAAAGAAAACCAACCTATATAATTTCTTTTAAATATGGCAACATCAGTAAGTTTTTCCTAATAAACACTTTGGTTTCATAAAAAGTTGTATAGTTGTCCAAAGTATCACTCTTATTTAAAACTTTAGTAGAAGCACCTGGGTGACTGACTCAGTTAAGCATCCAACTCTTGGTTTCAGCTCAAGTCATGATCTCATGGTTCATGAGATTGAGCCCTGTGTTGAGATTCGTGCTCACAGTAGTGAGCCTGCTGGGGATTCTCCCACTCCCTCTTTCTCTATCCCTCCCCCACTTATGCTGACTCGCTCTCTGTCTCCCCCCCAAAAAAATAAATAAATAATTTGAAAAAAGCATTTAAGAAATTAAAAAAAAAAGGAGTGCCTGGGTGGCTCAGTTGGTTAGGAATCCGACTTTGGCTCAGGTCATGATCTCATGGTTAGTGGGATCAAGCCCTGCGTTGGGCTCTATGCTGAGAGCTTGGAGCTTGGAGCATGCTTCAGATTCTGTGTCTCTCTCTTCTTTCTGCCCTTCCCCAGCTCACACTGTCTGTCTCTCTCAAAAATAAATAGACATTTAAAAACTTTTAAAAATTAAAAAATAAATTTAAAAAATAAAATTTAATAAACATGCCCTTCTGTACATAAACAAGAACACCATAGATACTCTTGGAGAAAAAAAGAAGATGGATGTATGGAGGGGGAATGTTAAAATTGAACCAAATAAGTGTGCAGTGCTTTTGACCCACTCTCAGATAATATGATCCTGCTTATAAAGTGCTGCTCCTGCTGATGTCCTTGGAGAAAAATGTACAGTAAAGTTCAATAAAGTCTCAATTTTAAAAGAATTTACTTCCAAGAGCTTTTCAAGAACCCAAACAGCAGCTGGTACAATTGTCCTGTGTTGTTTCCTTGGAGACATCATACTCTTCATAAGAGGAGAAACTCAAAATTTTATTGTCTGTTACCCTGTATGCACAGATGCCTAGCTGTAGTTAAAACTAGAGGATATTTCGGGAACCTTAAAGCAGGAAACATCAAACTAGCACTACCTAGACATATTTAATGAAATATGAGATTCAAACCCTATCAGACACATCTAGAAAAGTTATACTCTGTAGCATAGTGAAATAGAATATTGTCCTTGTTGATTCTGTTATTAGTTTCAACTTTCTCTTAATCTCTTACCTACCTATTTATGGGATAGAGGGCATTTCTTATCTTTAGAGAAAATTTATTTTATCTTGTTATGGAAAGATCTACCCACTTAACAAAATTTTAAGTGTACAATATATTATTGATGAGTATAGATACAATGTTGTACAGCAGGTATCTAGGGCTTATTCATCTTTTTTTTTTTTTTTTTTTTGAGAAGGGGTAGGGGAAGAAGGAGAGGGAGAGAGAAAATCCTAAGCAGTCTCCACGCCCAGCATGGCCCTATGTGGGCTTGATCTCACAACCATGATATCATGACCTGAGCCAAAATCAAGAGTCAGACGCTTAACTGACCGAGCCACCCAAGCATCTCTAGGGTTTATTCATCTTGATTGACTGAAACTTTATGCCCATTGTAACTTTCCATTTTACCCTCTCCATAGCTCCTGGCAACCACCATTCCACTCTGATTCTATGAGTTTGACTAATTTAGATACTTCATATAAGTGGAATCATGTATTTATTTTTCTGTAACTGGTTTATTTTACTTAGTGTAATGTCCTCCAGCTTCATTCATGTTGTCACATATTGCAGAATTTCCTTGTTTTTTTTTTTAAGGCTGAGTAATATTCCATTTTATGTATATACTCCATTTTCTTTATTCATCTGTCAATGAACATTTAGATTGTTTCCACACCTTAGCTATTGTGAACAATGCTACAGTGAACACAGAATTGCTAATATCTCTTCAAGATCTTTTAAAATTCCTTTGGATAAATACCCAGAAGTGGGATTGCTGAATCATATGGGTTTCTATTTTTAATTTTTTTAGGAACATTCACACTGTTTTCCATATCAGCTGCACCATTTTTCATTCCCACCAGCAGTGTGCAAAGGGTTCCAATTTCTCCACATGTTCAACAATTGTCTTTTTTTCATAACAGCCATCCTGACAGGTGCAAAGTGATATCACTTGTAGTTTTGACTTGCATTTCCCTGATGATTAGTGCTGGTGCCCATTTTTCATATATCTGTTGGACATTTATGTGTTTTCTTTGGAGAAATCTCTAAGTCCTTAGCCCATTTTCAAATCAGGTTACTTGTTTGTTTGTTTGTTTGTTTGTTTGTTTGTTTTACTATTGAGTTATAGGAGTTCCATATTTTTGGAGGTTGACACCTTTCAGATACATAGTTTACAAATATTATCTCCCATTACATAGGTTGCCTTTTCACTCTATTGATTGTTTCCTTAACTATGCAGAAGCTTTTTACTTTGATGTAGTCCCTACTATGATCTGAATGTTTGTGTCTCTCCCCAGTTCATACACTGAAATCCTAAACCTCAAGGGAATGATATTAGAAAGGTGATTAGGTCATTAGGGAAAAGCCCTCATGAGTGGGATTAGTGCTCTTATAAAAAAGTTCCCAGAAAGATCCCTTGGTTTCTCCACCAAATGAGGACAAAGCATAAAAGAAAAAAAAAAAAAAGACTGTTTCTGAACCAGGAAGCTCTCACCAGACACCAAAAATGCCCATGGCATTGTCCTGGACTTCTAAGTACCCAGAACTATGAGAAACATATTCTATTTTCTATAAGCTACCCAGTCTTTTGTTACAAGATACCCAGTGTTTTATTATAGCAGCCTGAACAGAATAATACAGTTTCACTTGCTTATTCTTTTAATTCTTTTCTTTTCTTTGTTTGTTTGTTTGGTGTCATATCCATGAAATCATTGCCAAAGCCAGTGTCATAAAGTTTTTCCCTGGTGTTTTCTCCCAAGAGCTTTACAGTTTCAGGTCTTAAGTTTAAGCCTCTTATCTATCTTGAGTTTATTTTTGTGTATGGTATAAGGAAAGGTTTTAATTTTATCCTCTTGCATCTGGACATCCAGTTTTCCCAGTACCATTTGCTCAAGAAAATGTTCTTTCCCCACTGTGTATTCTTGGCAGCCTTGTCGAAGATCAGTTGCCTGTATATGCATGGATTTAGTTTTAGGATTTCTATTCTGTTCTTTTGGTCTATGAGTCTGTCTTTATGCCAGTACCATACCTTTTTGTTTATTATAACTTTGTAATATAATTTGAAATAAAATTGTGATACTTCCAGCTTTTTTTTTTCTTTTGCAAGATTGATTTGACTATCTGTGTTCTTTTTGGTCCCATAAGAATTTTAGGATTGTTTTTTCCTGTTTCTGTGAGAAACACCATTGAAATTTTGATCAGGATTGCATTAAATCTATGTATGGCTTTAGGTAGTATGAAAATTTTAACAATATTAATTTTCCAGTTCATGAACATGAGATGTCTTTACATTTGTTTGTGCCTTCTTTAATTTGTTTCATCAATATTTTATAGTTTTTAGTATACCAGGCTTTCATCTCCTTAGTTAAGTTTATTCCTAGGTATTTTATTATTTTCAGTACTGGTACTAATGGGGTTGATTTCCTAACTTCCTTTTCATATAGCTCATTGTCAGCATTTAGAAATTTAGTGGATTTTTGTATGTTGATTTTGCATTCTGCAACTTTACTGAATTCATTGATTAGTCTAGTCATTTTTTATGGAGTTTTTAGGATTTTCTATATATAAGATCATGTCATCTGCAACAAGGAACAATTCTACTTCTTCCTGTCTGGTTTGGACGCTTTTTGTTCATTTTTCTCATCTAATGGTTCTGGCTAGGACTGCTAAGTGCTATGTTGAATAGAAGTGGTGAGAATGGGCATTCTTGTATTTTCACTGATCTTGAACACATTTAGTTTCTTAACTTTTAGTATGATGTTAGCTATGAGTTTGTGACATATAGCCTTTATTATGTTGAAATAATATCCTTCTATTCCCAGTGTGTGGAGAGTTTTTATCATGAAAAGTTTTTGAATTTTGTTAAATGCTTTTTCTGCTTCTATTGGTATAATATGATTTCTACCCCTTGTTTTGTTAATGTGATATTTCATATTAATTGATTTTTTTTTCTGTATTTTTATTTTTAAAATTTATTAACTGTTTAATTTACATCCAAGTTAGTTAGCATATGGTGCAACAATGATTTCAGGAGTAGATTGCTTAACATCCCTTACCCATTTAGCCCATCTCCCCTCCCACAACCCCCCCAGTAACTCTGTTTGTTCTCCATATCTAAGAGTCTCTTATGTTTTGTCCCCCTCCCTGTTTTTATATTATTTTTGTTTCCCTTCCTTTATGTTCATCTGTTTTGTATCTTAAATTCCTCATATTAGTGAAGTCATATATTTGTCTTTCTCTGACTGACTTATCTCGCTTAGCATAATACCCTCTAGTTCCATCCATGTAGTTGCAAATGGCAAGATTTCATTCTTTTTGATTGCTGAATAATACTCCCTTGTGTGTACACACACACACACACATGCAAACACACACCATATCTTCTTTATCCATTTATCCATCGATGGACACTTGGGTTCTTTCCATACTTTGGCTATTGTCAATAAATCTGCTATAAACATCGGGGGTACATGTGCCCCTTCAAAACAGCACACCTGTATCCCTTGGATAAATACCTAGTAGTGCAGTTGCTGCATTGTAGGGTAGTTCTATTTTTAATTTTTGAGGAACTTCCATACTGTTTTCCAGAGTGGCTGCACCAGTTTGCATTCTCACCATCAGTGCAAAAGAGACCCTCTTTCTCCTCCTCTTTGCCAACATCTGTTGTTGTCTGAGTTGTTAATGTTAGCCATTCTGACAGATGTGAGGTGGTTTTTATTTTATTTAAAAACTCATTGTAGTTTTTATTTGTATTTCCCTGATGATAAGTGATGTTGAACATTTTTTCATGTGTCTGCTCACCACTTGGATTTCTTCTTTGGAGAAGTGTCTATTCATGTCTTTTGCCCATTTGTTCACTGGATTCATTGTTTTTTGGGTGTTGAGTTTGATAAGTCCTTTATAGATTTTGGATACTAACCCTTTATCTGATATGTCATTTGTAAATATCTTTTCCCATACAGTGGTTGCGTTTTAGTTTTACTGATTGTTTCCTTTGCTGTGCAGAAGATTTTATTTTGATGAGGTCCAAATAGTTCATTTTTGCTTTTGTTTCATTTGCCTCCGGAGACATGTTGAGTAAGAAGTTACTGTAGCCAAGGTCAAGAAGGTTTTTGCCAACTTTCTCCTCTAGGGTTTTGATGGCTTCCTGTCTCACATTTAGATCTTTCATCCATTTTGAGTTTATTTTTATGTTTGGTGTAAGAAAGTGGACCAGGTTCATTTTTCTGCATGTTGCTGTCCGGTTTTCCCAGCAAATTTGCTGAAGAAACTGTCTTTATTCCATTGGATATTATTTCCTGATTTGTCAAAGATTAGTTGGCCATATGTTTCTGGGTCCATTTCTGGATTCTCCATTCTGCTCCATTGATCTTAGTGTCTGTTTTTGTGCCAGTATCATACTGTCTTGATAATTACAGCTTTTTAATATGTCTTGAAGTCCTGGAGTGTGATGTATCTAGCTTTGGTTTTCTTTTTCAAAATTGCTTTGGCTCTTTGAGGTCTTTTCTGGTTTCATACAAATTTTAGGATTGTTTGTTCTAGCTCTGTGAAGAATGCTGGTGTTATTTTGATAGGATTTATATTGAATGTGTAGATTGAATTAAGTAGTATTAACATTTTAACAATGTTTGTTCTTCCAATCCAGGAGAGTGGGTTATTTTCCCTTTTTGTGTGTGTGTCTTCTTCAATTTCTTTCATAAGGTTTCTATAGTTTTCAGTGTATAGATTTTTCACCTCTTCGGTTATATTTATTCCTAGGTATTTTGTGGGTTTTGGTGCAATTGTAAATGGGTTCAATTCCTTGATTTCTTTTTCTGTTGCTTTATTATTGATGTATAGGGATGCAACTGATTTCTGTGCATTGATTGTATATCCTGTGACTTTGCTGACTTCATGGATCAGTTCTAGAAGTTTTTGGTGGACACTGTTGTTTAACATAGTGCTAGAAGTCCTAGCATCGGCAATCACAAAACAAAAGGAAATAAAAGGCACCAGAATTGGCAAAGATGAAGCAAACTTTCACTTTTCGCAGATGACATGATACTCTTCATGGAAAACCTGACAGACTCCACCAGAAGCCTACTAGAACTGATCCAAGAATTCAGCAAAGTCACAGGGTACAAAATCAACATGCAGAAATCTGTTACATTTTTATGCACCAATAATGAAGCAACAGAAAGAGAAATCAAGAAACTGATCCCATTCACAATTGCACAAAAAGCAGAAAATACCTAGGAATAAACCTAACCAAAGATGTAAAAGATCTGTAAGATGAAAACTATAGAAAACTTATGAAGGAAATTGAGGAAGGCACAAAGAAATGGAAAAACATTCCATACTCATGGGTCAGAAGAATAAATATTGTTAAAATGTCATTCATTACTACCCAAAGCAAGCTACACATTCAATGCAACCCCAATCAAAATTACACCAGCATTCTTCTCAAAGCTAGAACAAACTATCGTAAAATTTGTATGGAACCACAAAAGACCCCGAATAGCCAAAGTAATATTGAAGAAGAAAACCAAAACGGGATGCATCACCATCCCAGACTTAGGCTCTACTACAAAGCTGTCATCATCAAGACAGTATGGTATTGGCACAAAAACAGACACATAGATCAATGGAATAGAATAGAGAACTCAGAATTGGACCCACAAATGTAAGGCCAACTAATCTTTGACAAAGCAGGAAAGAATATCCAGTGGAAAAAAGACAGCCTCTTTAACAGATGGTGCTGGGAGAGCTGGACAGCAACATGTAAAAGAATGGAACTGGACCACTTTCTTACACCATACACAAACATGAACTCAAAATGGATAAAGGACCTGAATGTGAGATAGGAAACCATCAACACCCTAGAGGAGAAAGCAGGAAACAACCTCCTAGACCTCAAACGCAGCAATTTCTTACTCAACACATCTTCAAAGGCAAGAGAATCTAGAGCAAAAATGAACTATTGGAACCTCATCAAGATAAAACCTTCTGCATGATAAAAGAAACAATCAGCAAAACTAATAGGCAACCATTGGAATGGGAAAAGATAGTTGCAAATGACATATCAGATAAAGGGCTAATATCAAAACTATTTAAGGAGCTCACCAAACTCCACAACCGAAAAACAAATAATCCAGTGAAAAAATGGGCAGAAGACCTGAACAGACACTTCTCCAAAGAGGACATCCAGATGGCCAACGGACACATGAAACGTTGCTCAGCATTACTCATCAGCAGGGAAGTACAAATCAAAACCACACTGAGATATCACATCACACCAGTCGGAGTGGCTAAAATGAACAAATCAGGAGACTATAGATGCCGGCAAGGATGTGGAGAAATGGGCACCCTCCTACACTGTTGGTGGGAATGTAAAGTGGTGCAGCCCCTCTGGAAAACAGTGTGGAGGTTCCTCAAAAATTTAACACTAGAACTCCCCTAAGACCCAGCAATATCACTGCTAGGAATTTTTCGAAGGGATACAGGAGTGCTGATGCATAGGAGCACATGTACCCCAATGTTCATAGCAGCACTTTCAACAATAGCCAAATCATGGAAAGAGCCTCAATGTCCACCAACTGACGAATGGATCCAGAAGATGTGGTTTGTCTATGCAATGGAATACTACTTAGCAGTGAGAAAGAATGAAATCTGGCCATGTGTACCAACGTGGATGGAACTCGAGGGTGTTATGCTAAGTGAAATAAGTCAGGCAGAGAAGGACAGATACCATATATTTTCACTCATGTGAAACAGGAGAAACTTAACAGAGGACCATGGGGAAGTGGAAAAAATAGGTAAGGAGAGGAAAGGAGGCAAACCCAAAGAGACTCTTAAATATTGAAAACAAACTGAGGGTTGAGGGGGTCCAGGGAGAGGGGGGAAAGAGATGATGGGCATGAAGGGGGGCACTTGTTGGAATGAGCACTGGGTGTTATGTGGAAACCAACTTGACAATAAACAAACTTACAAACAAAAAATAAATAAAATGCTAATTTAAAAGAAGTTTTTGGTGGAATCTTTTGGGATTTCCGTATAGAGTATCATGTCATCTACGAAGAGTGAAAGTTTAACTTCCTCCTGGCCGACTTGGATGCTTTTATTCCTTTTTGTTGTCTGATTGCCGAGTTTAAGACTTCCAATTCTATGTTGAATAACAGGGACAATGGACATCCCTGTTTTGTTCCTGACCTTAGGGAGAAAGCTCTCAGAGTTTCCCCATTGAGAATGATATTAGCAATGGGTCTTTCATATATGGCTTTTATGATATTGAGGTATGATTCTTCTATCCTTACTTTCTTAAGGGGTTTTATCAGTAAAGGATGTTGTATTTTGTCAAATGCTTTCTCTGCATCTATTGAGAGGATCATGTGTTTCTTGTCCTTTCTTTTATTGATGCTATGTATCACATTCTTTTGCGGATATTGAACCAGCCCTTCATCCCAGGTATAAATCCCACTTAGTCGTGGTGAATACTTTTTTTAAATGTATTGTTGGATCCAGTTGGCTAGTATCTTGTTGAGGATTTTCGCATCCATGTTCATCAGGGAAATTGGTCTATAGTTCTCCTTTTTAGTGGGATCTTAATTCTGGTTTTGGAATCATGGTAATACTGGCTTCATAGAATGAGTTTGGAAGTTCTCCTTCCATTTCTATTTTTTGGAACAGCTTCAAGAGAATAGGTGTTAACTCTTCTTTAAATGTTTGGTAGGATTCCCTTGTAAAGCCCTCCGGCCCTGGACTCTTTTGTTTTTTTGGGAGATTTTTGATTACTAATTTGATTTGTTTACTGGTTGTGGATGTGTTCACATTTTTTATTTCTTCCTGTTCAGTTTTGGCAGTTTCTATGTTTCTAGGAATTTGTCGATTTCTTCCAGATTGCCCAATTTATTGGCATATAATTGCTCATAATATTCTCTTACTATTGTTTGTATTTCTGCAGTGTTGGTTGTGATCTCTCCTCTTTCATCCTTGATTTTATTTATTTGGGTCCTTTCCTTTTTCTTTTTGATCAAACTGGCTAGGGTTTATCAATTTTGTTAATTCTTTCAAAGAACCAGCTCCAGGTTTCATTGATCTGTTCTACTGGTTTTTGGTTGTTGTTGTTGTTTCGATGGCATTCATCTCTGTCCTAATCTTCATTATTTCCTGTCTTCTGATGGTTTTGGATTTTATTTGTTGTCCTTTTTCCAGCTCTTTGAGGTGTAAGGTTAGGTTGTATATCTGAGACCTTTCTTCCTTCTTTAAGAAGACCTGGATTGCTATATACTTCCCTCTTATGACTGCCTTTGCTGTGTCCCAGAGGTTTTGGGCTGTGGTGTTATTATTCTCATTGGCTTCCATGTACATTTTATTTCTTCTTTAATTTCTTGGTTAACCCATTCATTCTTAGTAAGATGCTCTTTAGTTTCCACATATTTTTTTTATCTTTCCAAACTTTTTCTTGTCGTTGATTTCGAGTTTCATAGTGTTGTGGTCTGAAAATGTGCATGGTATAATCTTGATCTTTTTGTACTTGTTGAGGGCTTTTGTGTGTCCCAGTATGTGATCTATTCTGGAGAATGTTCCATGTGCACCAAGAAGAATGTGTATTCTGCTGCTTTAGGATAAAATGTTCTGAATATATCTGTTAAGTCCATCCGGTCTAGTGTGTCATTCAAAGCCATTGTTTCTTTGTTGATTTTCTGTTTATATGATCTTTACATTGCTGTAAGTGGGGTGTTGAAGTCTCCTACTCTTATGGGATTATTATCAATGAGTTTTTATGTTTGTGATTGATTGATTTATATATTTGGGTGCTTTCATGTTTGGAGCATAAATGTTTACAGTTATTAGGCCTCCTTGGTGGATAGACTCCTTAATTATGCTATAATGCCCTATTTGATTTCTTGTTACAGTCTTTATTTTTTTCCTTTCATAGTTTATTGTCAAGTTGGTTTCCATATAACACCCAGTGTTCATCCCAACAAATGCCCTTCTCCATGCCCATCTCCCCCCTCCCCCCCCACACCCATGAGTCCTCAGTTTGTTCTCAGCATTCAAGAGTCTCTCATGATTTGCCTCTCTCCCTTTCCCCCACCATTTCTCCCCATCTTCTCCCCCATGGTCCTCAGTTAAGTTCCTCCTAATCCTCCTATATGTGCAAACATATGATATTTGTCCTTCTCTGCCTGACTTATTTCACTCAGCATAACACCCTCAAGTTCCATCCATGTTGCTACAAATGGCCAAATTTCATTTTCTCATTGCCATGTAGTATTCTATTGTATAGATACACCACATCTTTTTACAAATAGTTTATTGTCAAATTAGTTTCCACATAACACTCAGTGCTCATTCCCACAAGTGCCCTCCTCCATGCCCATCCCTCCTCCCCCCCACATCCATCAGTCCTCAGTTTTTGTCAGCATTCAAGAGTCTCTCATGGTTTGCCTCTCTCCCTTTCCCCCACCATTTCCGCCCTTCTTCTCCCCCTTGGTCCTCGGTTAAGTTCCTCCTAATCCTCCTATACGTGCACACATATGATATTTGTCCTTCTCTGCCTGACTTATTTTGCTCAGCATAACGCCCTCAAGGTCCATCCATGTTGCTACACATGGCCAGATTTCATTGTTTCTCATTGCCATGTAGTATTCCATGGTATAGATAAACCACATCTTGATCCATTCATCTGTTGATGGACACTTAGGCTCTTTCCATGTTTTAGCTATTATGGAGAGTGCTGCTATGAACATTGGGGTACATGTGCTCCTACGCATCAACATTTCTGTATCCCTTGGGTAAATTCCTAGCAGTGCTATTGCTGGGTCATAGGGGAGTTCTATTGTTAATTTTTTGAGGAACCTCCACACTGTTTTCCAGAGGGGCTGCGCTGTTAACATTCCCACCAACAGTGTAGGAGGGTGCCCATTTCTCCACATCCTCGCCAGCATCTATAGTCTCCTGATTTGTTCATTTTAGCCACTCTGACTGGCGTGAAGTGGTATCTCAGTGTGGTTTTGATTTGTATTTTCCTGATGATAAGGGGACATACTGTGTTTATTTTAAAATCTAGATTGTCTGATATAAGTATGGCTATCCCCACTTTCTTTTGGCGACTATTAGCATGATAGATGGTTCTCCATCCCCTTACTTTCAACCTGAAGGTGTCTTTAAGTCTAAAATGGGTCTCTTGTAGACAGCATATAGATGGATCTTGTTTTCTTATTCATTCTGTTACTCTGTGTCTTTTGATTGGAGCATTTAGTCCATCGATGTTTTAGAGTGAATACTGAAAGATATGTATTTATTGTCATTACGTCACCTGTAGGTTTGGAGTTTCTGGTAGTGTTCTCTGGTCCTTTCTAGTCTTTGTTGCTTTTGGTCTTTTGGGGGTTTTACGGGGTTTTTTTTTTTCTGTCTTTTCTGCCCTCAGAGAGTTCCCCTTACAATTTCTTGCAGGGTGGTTTAGTGGTCACGAACTCCTTTAACTTTTGTTTTTCTGGGAAACTTTTTATCTTTCCCTCTACTTTTAATGACAGCCTTTCTGGATACAGAATTCTTGGCTGCATATTTTTTCCAGTTCAGCACATTGAATATATCCTGCCACTCCTTTCTGGCCTGCCAAGTTTCTGTGGATAGGCCTGCTGTGAACCTGGTCTGTCTTCCCTTGTAGGTTAAAGACTTTTTTCTCTTGCTGCTTTCAGGATTCTTTCTTTGCCGGAGTGTTTTGTGAATTTGACTATGATATGCCTTGTTGATGGTCAGTTTTTGTTGAATCTCATGGGAGTCCTTTGTGCCTCCTGGATTTTCATGTCTGCGTCTTTCCCCAGGTTGGGAAAGTTTTCTGCTATGATTTGCTCACATAAGTTTTCTACCCCGTTTTCTTGTTCTTTATCTTCTCAAACCCCTGATTCTGATGTTATTCCTTTTTAATTAATAATGTTTTTGCTTTTTAATTCCTCTCTAATTTTTATTTCGTGCTCTTTGCCTTAGTCTCACTCCCTTTTTCTGCTTCATTAGTCTCCATAAGTTTGTCTTCTATATCACTGATTTATTGCTCTGCCTCATCCATGCTTGCCACTGTTGTAGCCGTTTGAGATTGCAGCTCAGTTATAGCATTTTTTAATTTCATCCTGATTAGCTTTCACTTCTTTTATTTCTGAAGAAAGGGATTCTAATCTATTTTTAACCCCAGCTAATATTCTTATTATCATGATTCTAAATTCTGGTTTCACATCTTGCTTATAAATGTTTTAAGTCCCCAGCCGTGATTTCTTCCCGTTCTTTCTTTTGGGGTGAATTCCTTCATTTCGTCATTTTGGAGGAAGAAAAGGAATTAAAAACAACCCAAAGAAATCAAATAATGGATGCTAGATCCTATGTGTGTTTTGGTCTGGTTGTTGAAACAAGCTGATATATTTAAAAAAAGGGTAAGATAAGAAAAGAAAAAAAATAAAGAAAAGGAAAATAAAGGAAACATTTGAAAATTTGAAAAATGAATACAATAAAATAGAATAAAATAAAATGATGGAAGTAAAATAGAATTTTAAAAATTTACAAAAAAAGTAAAAATTATAATAGAAGAAAATTTAAAGTCTTTTTAATAAAAATGGAAAATAAAAATAGATTTTTCCCTTTCTGTATTCAAGAATAATAAAAGAAAATTTTGAATAACTGGACCAGTGAACAGAATGAAATACTATTGAAATTACATCTGGTTTCCCGTAGAAGTCAAGCTATGAAGTACTTTATAGTCCATAAACTAAGCACTCAGAAACATGTTTGTCAAGAGTGCTATTGGCTCAATTGGGTGGGGCTTAATGTAAACGGCTTCATTCTCCACTAGATGGCGCTGATTTGCTTACTGGGGTGGATTGCTTTAGGGCACGTAAGCGTGAAAGCACATGAACGGAAGGGGTGAAAATGGCATCACCCAGCTACCCAGTCTCTAATATCGGAACTCTGTGCTCTCCAGGAACATCAGTCAAGCACCCTTCCTTTGTCTCTTGCTTCTGTCCACTCCCTGCTTCTCACTGTATGTGACCAAGCTGAGGTTGCCAGGCAGTACAACCATCCTGAGTTTTATCTCAAATCGAGCTGTGTTTCCCAGCCCCTTACTTCTTTTTTTTTATTTATTTAATTTTATTTATTTTTGAGAGAGAGAGAGAGACAGCATGAGCAGGGGAGGGTCAGAGAGAAAGAGGGAGACACAGAATCTGAAGCAGGCTCCAGGCTCTGAACTAGCTGTCAGCACAGAGCCTGATGCGGGGCTTGAACCCACGAACCGTGAGATCATGACCTGAGCTGAAGTCGGACGCTTAACCGACTGAGCCACCCAGGCGCCCCTCCCAGCCCCTCACTTCTGAGGGACTTCAGCTTTGACCCACTCACACCTGGGGGAGTGTCTCACTGAGCAATGCCTGGGTTCTGGCCTGCCCCCAGGAACATGCAAGAGACCGTACTGCTGCTGATGCCCAGAGCCTGCGGCTGGGAGCCAGCATGCACCAGAAAAAGTTCGTGCAATATTCTAGCAGCAGCATTTCAGGGTTTATGGAAAAATCACATCACACATCTCGTGCCAGGCTTCAACTTTAACGTCCTTGTTCTAACACCAGTGAATGTGGTTTTTCTCCAGGTCATTCGGACCTTTGCCTGTGGGGTGATTGCGGTCTCTACCAAATGTTCTCCCAGTAGGGGAACTGCCACTCCCTGTATGGCCCTCGGACCCCTCAGACCTCACTCTCTGTTCCTAGGGATTCACCCTTCCCACTAGAGCACTGCCAGATATCGACCTGTGGAGTTTCAGACTCTGGGCTCTCCCTGTTTATAGAGTCTTAATGGAATTTATTTTATTTATTCTTTCTTTCTTTCTTTTTTAAAGGTTTATTGTCAAGTTGGTTTCCATATAACACCTAGTGCTCATCCGCACAAGTACCCTCCTCCATGCCCATCACCCCCCTCCCCCCCACACCCATGAGTCCTCAGTTTGTTCTCAGCATTCAAGAGTCTCTCATGATTTGCCTCTCTCCCTTTCCCCCACCATTTCTCCCCTTCTTCTCCCCCTTGGTCCTCAGTTAAGTTCCTCCTAATCCTCCTATACGTGCAAACATATGATATTTGTCCTTCTCTGCCTGACTTATTTCACTCAGCATAACACCCTCAAGGTCCATCCATGTTGCTACATGTGGCCAGATTTCATTGTTTCTCATTGCCATGTAGTATTCCATGGTATAGATAAACCACATCTTCTTGATCCATTTGTCTGTTGATGGACACTTAGGCTCTTTCCATGTTTTGGCTATTGTGGAGAGTGCTGCTATGAACATTGGGGTACATGTACCCTTATGCATCAGCACTCCTGTATCCCTTGGGTAAATCCCTAGCAGTGCTATTGCTGGGCCATAGGGGAGTTCTAGTGTTAATTTTTTGAGGAATCTCCACACTGTTTTCCAGAGGAGCTGCACCAGTGTACATTCCCACCAACAGTGTAGGAGGGTGCCCGTTTCTCCACATCCTCGCCAGCATCTAGAGTCCTCTGATTTGCTCATTTTAGCCACTCTGGCTGGCGTGAGGTGGTATCTCAGTGTGGATTTGATTTGTATTTCCCTGGTGAGGAGGGATGCTGAGCATCATTTCATGTGTCTGTTGGCCATCTGGATGTCCTCTTTGGAGAAGTGTCTGTTAATGTTTTCTGCCCATTTCTTCACTGGATTATTTGTTTTTTGGGTGTGGAGTTTGGTGAGTTACTTATAGATTTTGGACACTAGCCTTTTATCTGATATGTCATTTGCAACTATCTTTTCCCATTCCATCGGTTGTCTATTAGTTTTATGGATTGCTTCTTTTACCATGCAGAAGCTTTTAATCTTGATGAGGTCCCAATAGTTCATTTTTGCTCTTGATTCCCTTGTCTTTGGGGATGTGTCAAGTAAGAAATTGCTGCGGTTGAGGTCAAGGAGGTTGTTTCCTGCTTTCTCCTCTAGGGTTTTGATGGTATCCTGTCTCACATTCAAGTCTTTTATCCATTTTGAGTTTATTTTTGTGTCTGGTGTGAGAAAGTGATCTAGTTTCATTCTTCTGCATGTTGCTGTCCAGTTCTCCCAGCTCCATCTGTTAAAGAGGCTGTCTTTTTACCATCACCATCCCAGACTGTAGCCTCTACTACAAAGCTGTCATCATCAAGACAGTATGGTATTGGCATAAAAACAGACACATAGACCAATGGAGTAGAATAGAGAAATCAGATTTAGACCCAAAAGTGTACAGCCAACTAATCTTTGACAAAGCAGGAAAGAGTATTTTTTATTTTTTCATTATTTATTTATTTTTTATAGTTTATTTTTGAGGCGGAGAGAGACAGAACATGAGCGGGGGCGGGGCAGAGAGAGAGAGGGAGCCACAGAATCAGAAACAGGCTTCAGGCTCTGAGCTGCCAGCACAGAACCCGATACGGGGCTCAAACCCACGAACCACGAGATCATGACCTGAGCTGAAGTCAGATGCTTAACCAGCTGAGCCATCCAGGCGCCCCGAGTCTTAATGGAATTTAAACTCTCTATTCTCTCTTTTCTCCCTTTTTTTGTTCAGTTTTGTTTCCACTTTTCCATTTTCTCTCGAGCTGCTTTTGTGGGGGTGCTTTTTCTGTACTCTACCCACATCTCCATCGTTTCTCCACAAGCAAAAACAGCTCCTTGCCCTCTGTGACTTCTTTCTCCCCTAGTTCACCTCTCCGTGCCATGTACTTGACTAGTTCTGTGGTTCAGGTTGTGCAGAAAGACATAAAAAAAACCGTCCATGCTGCTCTGCCACTTTGGATCCTCCTCTCGGTTTTTTTTTTTTTTATGTTTATTTATTTATTTTGAGAGAGAGTGGATGAACAGGGAGGTGCAGAGAGAGGGAGAGAGAGAATCCCAAGCAGGCAGCATGCTGTCAGCACAGAACATTATGTGGGGCTCAAACCCACAAGCCATGAGATCATGACCTGAGGTGAAGCCTCAGATGCTTAACCATCTGAGCTGCCCAGACACCCCTAATTGATTTTCATTTGGCATACCATCCTTGGATACCAGCGATAAATCCCACTTGGTCATGGCATATGACCCTTTTAATATGATGTTAAATTTTGTTTGCTAGTATATTGTTGAGGATGTTTGCATCTATCTTAATCAAGGATATTGGCTTGTTGTCTTCTTATATTGTGTTGTCTTTGCCTTTGGTATCAAGATAATTCTGGTCTCACAAAATGAGTAAGAAACGTTCCCTTCTCTTCAATTTTCTAGAGGAGTTTGAGAAGGTTTGGGATTAATCCTTTAAATCTTTTGTAGGATTCACTCATTAAGCCATCTAGTTCTGGGCTTTTCTTTGTTAGGAGGTTTTTTTTTTTTTAATTTTAAAGTTTATTTATTTACTTTTAGAAAGGTAGAGACAGTGTGAGTGGGTGTGGGGAGAGAGAGAGGGAGACAGAATCCCAAGGAGGCTCTACCTGCAGAGAGCCTGATGTGGGGCTCAAATCCATGAACTGTGAGATCATGACCTGAGCTGAAATCAAGAGTTGGACACTTAACCAACTGACCCACCCAGACATCCCTGTTAGGAGGTTTTTGATTATTGCTTTAATCTCCATACTAGTTATAGGTTTGTTTAGACTTTCTATTTCTTCAAGATTCAGTCTGGTACAATGTATGCTTCCAGGAATTTCTCCATTTCTTTAGGGTTATTCAGTTTGTTGGCATATAATCATACATAGTGGTCCTTTATGATCCTTTTTACTGCTGTGACATCAGTTGTAATGAGTCTTTTTTTCATTTATGATTATGAGTTTTCTTTCTTTTTCTTAGTGTAGCTAAGATTAAGTCAATTTTGTTTACCTTTTCAAGCAACCAACTCCGTTTTCTTGACTTTTTCTTATTTTCCTCTAATTTCTATTTCTTTTATCCTCTGCTCTAACCTGTTATTTTCTTTCTTATTCTAACTTTGAGCTTAGTTCATTCTTCTTTTTCTAGTTCCTTGAGGGGTAAAGTTGTTATTTATTGAGATCTTCCTTCTGTTTTAAGGTAGGCATTCATCACTATGAATATGATTAGTTAGTACCTCTTCTGCTATATCAAATACATTTTGGTATGTTGTATTTTCATTTGTCTCAAGGTATTTTATAATTTCGCTTTTATTCTTCTTTAACCAAACAGTTGTTTAAGAGTTGCTTAATTTATAAAGATTTGTGGTTTTTCCCGTGTTCCTTCTGCTATTAATTTCCAGTTTTATCCCATTGTGATAAAAAAAATGATATTTGTTACGATTTCAATTTTCTTAACTTTCTTAAGACTTGTTTGTGACCTAGTTATCTATCCTGGAGAAAGAGCCATATCTTTATGGACTGAGCTCATACAGGATAAAACATTCATAACACAGCCCAGCCAGAGATTCTAGAAGCTTCTACCAACTCTCAATCCTTAGGGAAAAACAGGGAGCTGTGGTTTTTGTATGCTTGCTCTCTGATGAGGGGACAGAATGAAGTAGCTATTGTGTCTACCAGCCCAGTATGCTGCTTCCATTCTCCCATGGGAGGCTAAAGACCCATCAGAGCTCTAAGACTGAAAAGATGAAATCAGTCCTCTGGGAATCCTCCTTAGAAAAGTTGGGATGTTGGACATCTGAACTAATCTCTTCCCTCCCTTGGGTAAAACTGGGAGTTAGGTCCCTTCCTAATTGTATCATGCTTCATTGGGGGTGAAAATTTGGGTGAGAGGATGTCTTGAATCTCCCTAACAACTTCAGTGAATGTGGTTTTATATTCACCCAAGGTGCAGGTGACTTTCAGTTAGATTTTGATTTCTCAAAAGATAATTTGTTCATGTATTGTTACTGAATCAGTGTGTGGGGAAGTAGGAGGGTCCAGGACTTCCTACTCTGCCATCTTGATGACTTACCTTTCTAGAGAAAATTGATCCTTATCTATAATCAAGTTATAGTTTTGAACTTCTCAACTTTGTTTTCATTCAATAAGGAATGCTTGCAAGTAGTTCCTTTCATCATGTTCTAAATAACCTACCCCAGTCTCCTATTTATCTTTATTTTCTTTCTTATCCACCATCTTCATTCCACTTTCACCTCCTTATCTATTTCCCTCTTTCTTTCTTCCTCCCTCCTTCCTCCTCTTTCTCTGTTCCTTACTTCCTTTTGCATTCTTTCTATCTTTATTTTCTGTGATGGAGGACATTTTGTTATGGCAGTGAACAAAATAGGTAAAGTTCTTCCTTTATAAAGTTTAAATACTCTTTTGTAATAACATATTATATGTTACTAAATGGTGAAGAATGGGGACTTTTGGATTACCCTACCAGCAAATAACATATTATGTAGTTCCTCATTTGTTCACACAGCTCTGTCTACATAATTGTGATAAAAAGTATTGACTGATTTTGATGATGGAGTTCTTCGATTTAGGTATGAAAGCTTTCCTTTTCCCCTAAAGGCATGTTTTTCTATTCAAATTATTTAACTATTTCAACTCTTTGTCTTTGTCTAAGTAACAATCACTAAATACTTTTTTTCTCTTTGAAGTTATCTAATTAGTTGAATGGGACAGTAACACCCTTCTCATTCATTTAGGATAAAAAACTCACTGCAACCTTTGGTCTCTTTTCCCTTGTTCATCTCTAATCAGTTCCACTACATAGTAGTACTGAGATCCATCTCCTCTCTACTATTTATTATTATCTTTCTGAAATATTTTGCTAACTGATCTCCCTGCCACTGAATCCTGAGACCACTCTCATCACAATTGTCATATTGATCAATCTAAAGTACAACTCCAAGTGTCATTCCAAGCCTGAAATCTTTTGGTAGTTTCCATTACCTACTGGATGCAGTCCAGACCCCTCAGACTGGCAATCACAGTCCTTCACAACATAGCTCTAATGTTCAGCTTCATCCCTTTCATCTTGAACCCCAGCCGAAACTAAGTTCTTGTTCTTTCTTCAAATATGCCATGTTGCTCATGTTGTTTCCTTTCCTTTAATCCACATCTTTAGTCACACAAATTCTACCTATCCTGCAAGTTCAAATGTCATTCTATTAAGCCTTTCTTTATATACCCAAAGCCCAAAATGAAAATAATTTCTCAATCCTCTAAAATCCCAAATATTTTATTTGACAATATCTTACAGTATTTACCTCTTTCCAATTTTTAGTAAAATATTTCACTGTGATTTCATACCATTTATAGTATTTTACATGTGTAAAATAATTGTGTTTTTATCATAATTGCCAAGTATAATAATTATAAAAATCTGCCTTCACAGATTTGAAACTCATACCCAGTCCATAGAATCTACAAAAAAAATATTGAAGGAATTAGTGAATGAATAGAAGAATGACTGAATTTTCCCCAGAATATGAGCTGAATACCAAGAGGCTAATGAGTATTGGAAAGCTCTGAGAAATTCTCAATTGGGAAAAATGCCTTTAAGTACAAAGTGTAAATATTTGAGAAATATAAAAATTGACCCATGAAGAATAATTTTATTTGTGGAAAGAAACACTTTTATCTAGTAAAACAAAACAAAACAAAAACAAATAAACTAAATACAGGATAGTTAACCTTATGGTTATCTAAGAAGAGAACCGAACTTCATGAATTCCTCTTTCCTTCACTCTTTCACATTCTACCCATGAAGTGTCTTATATCATGTCCTTTCTTATGCACTCCCACTACCTGGGTCCAGAATTTTATATTCTTTTATCCATACCATTGAAAAGTGCCTATTGTTCTCACTACATCAAGTTTACTAAACTTTACAAATGGGTTTTTTAAAGATTTTTAAGAATTATTCCTATACCAAAGCAGGGCTCAAACTCACAACCCTGAGATCAAGAGTC
Organism: Proteles cristata cristata; assembly: GCA_017311185.1. Classification (NCBI taxonomy): domain Eukaryota; kingdom Metazoa; phylum Chordata; class Mammalia; order Carnivora; family Hyaenidae; genus Proteles; species Proteles cristata. The sequence continues at coordinate 28,938 of JAESUZ010005382.1, forward strand.
ACATGCTCTACCAACTGAGCCAGCCAAACACCCCTAAACTTTACAAATGCTTTTAAAGTAGCTGAAACAGTAATCCTTTCCGTACTTAAAACCTTTGCCTACTCCTCATCGCCTATCTAGATTAAAGTCTAACTTTTTAATAAAAATATTCAAAGCATTTCACAGTCTATTTGCAACCCTTCTTTGATATTGCTGGTTGCATATCCATCATCTTCCAAATAGGTGTCCTATATTTAAAAAAGTATCAATGTAATTAGGATTACTCTTTAACTATAGATAACAGAACTCAAATTTCTAGCCTTCCTTGCAGCTAGGAAGCAGGCATTTAATCTAGGATCATCCAAACAGGCCCACTCATGTGAGACATTGATTTGCAAGTGACTAACATGAAGGAATTGGCGCTACGTAAAGCTCTCACTTTGCCAGCACAAGAGGCATTCAGCTTTCAAGAGCAGCAGTAATACACAGGTGGCATTGGCACCAGCAGCAGTAACAGTGGACTTTCTAGCACTTAGTGTTTGGCAGTGGCAGAGACAACAATTTCCTACTCATCAGACCAGTTCTGTGGTAACAGTTTTGGGTATCATTCAGGAAAGTCAGCCTCATGCTTACTTATGGCTTCATACCTTTTATCCTGTGCTTCTCTTCTAACATACACTCCCCACTCTCTCAACCCTACTTAATTATTATCACTCTTCAAACTCTAGCATTAAAGCCCTTTGAGTATCTCTTCCAGGAGCCTCTTTTACCATCTTAATTTACTTCACCATAGAGCTCATGGTTTTCTTTGGCATCTCAAAGTTGGAAATCATCCAATGAAGTTTATATGCTGAAGATGTACTTGAAGACATAGCATTTGGCACATAGTTACCCAAAATGTTCATCCAACAACTTGACTCACTGTTTTACCCGGAATATTTTCCTTTAATTAAATATATTTTTATTATAAAAATAATATATAAATATATCCTCATGGTAAACAATTCAAACACAAGAAAAACAAAGAAATCACTTATAGAGAAGAAATGGTCCAAGATGGCAATATAGGAGAATCCTGAGTTCACCTCTGACCACAGATATACCAAATCTACACCTACATAAAAAACATTGCTTCCTAAATAACTGAGGCCTGATTGAACAGCTCTGCTGTTCTATACTATGGGACAGCATAGAAGAAGGGTAAAAGAGAAAGAGCCATGGTAACAATGGGAACTCCACCCCCAATAGAGTGAACCTTGTTAGGGAGGGATATCACTGAGGGGTCTGCATGCAGGCTTGCTTATCTTGGGGCATTAGAAGGGAAACTAGAAGGGGCACCTGGGTGGCTTAGTCGGTTAAGTGTCCGACTTTTGCTTAGGTCATGATCTCGCGGTTCGTGGGTTTGGGCCCCGCGTCGGGCTCTGTGCTGACTGCCAGCTCAGAGCCTGGAGCCTGTTTCAGTCTGTGACTCCCTCTCTCTCTGACCCTCCCCTGCTCACGCTGTCTCTCTCTCTCTCCTAGACATAAATAAAACATTAAAAAAATTTTTTTTTAAAAAAAAAGAAGGGAAACTAGGATATCAGTGAAGGAAATACATTTACTAACCCTAAAGCATCCACCAAAACAGGTGGGGAATTGCTGGAACTCTATCTGGGCCTGGAGATGCCAGTGAGCATCACTTCTACATTCCCCCTTCACCCTGATAATATGAGTGGGAGCAGAGTCTAGGTGCTTTGGACAACCTGCTACAGCTTTCCCAGAAAGCCCCTGGCCCCTAGGCCACATCAGTTCCTGCTGTACCCTCAACACAGCCCTGGCATGGCTCACTCCAGGAACCCCCCTCCAATCTGTGCCCAACTGAGCTATCCTTCTAGGGCTCACCCCAGGACCCCCTGACCTACACTCATTGACCTACAGCCATCCTGCTGGGCAACCCCAACATAGTGTGCCCTGGTATCCCTCTTTGTGTACCTGCTACAGATCCAGCCATCCTGTTGAGACAGCCTTGACATGGAGGGCTTCAGGGTCCCAGCCTACACCTGCTGCAACTCCAGCTGGGGTGATCCTGGTATGGCATGCCTGGTATGGTATGTCCTATCAAGGTGATCCAGGACTTCCTAGCCCATATTTGTGCCAGCTGTAATTGTTCTAACAAGGTGGTCCTGATGCAGCATCCCTCAAGCCCCCCCTCCCCCATCCTGTGCTGGCTCCAACTCCAGATGGCCTGACAAAACCATCAGGCATACACAGTTTACACAGGGAATACTGCTACACAAAGCCACTTTCTCAAAGCTGAGAGAGTTAGCTCTTCCTCTTAATTAATAGCATATTAAGTCAAAAAATTGAGAAGATAAAGAAATCTGTTCCAGATGAAAAAATAAGATAAAACCCCAGGAAAATAGCCTAATGAAATGGAGAGAACTAATTTACCTGATAAAGAATTCAAAGTAATGGTCATAAAGATTCTCACTGAACTTCGGAAACTAATGGAGGAACACAGTGAGAATTTCAACAAAGAGAAAATATAAGTAAAAAACCAATAAGGGCTGAATAATACAGTAATTGAAATGAAAAACACACTAGAGGGAATCAATAGCAGATTAGATCATACAGAAGAATAGATCAGCAATCTGGAAGGCAGAGTAGTGGAAATCACCCAATCAGAACAGCAAAAAGGGGGAAAAATAATGAAGATAGTTTAAGGGACATCTAGGGCAATGTTAAGCATATTAACATTATATTATAGAGATATAAGAAGGAGAGGGGACAGAAACTTATTTGAAGAAATAATGATGAAAAACTTCCCTAACCTGAGTCCCCGATGATCTTCCAGCAAATGCCCTTTTTGTTTAAGTTCATCACAGCCAGTTTCTCTTGCTGGAAACAAAGAACATTAATTGATGCATCTTTCTTGGATGGCCTTGCCAACTTTCCTTATTTTCTTCTCCCCAGAGATTCATTCTCATGAAGATAATGGCATATAAATTCACATCTGGTGATATTCTGCCTTTTACTCGTCATTGCTGTTGCATAGGCAAAGCTAAATATAAAAATTTTATAACTAGAAAATGGTCTTAAATATCATATTTTGTTTGATTCTCTTATTTTAAATAAAGGAAGCTGAAACCTAGAGAAATGTTGAGTATCCAGGTCTCTATAATACTGGTGTCTTGATTTCTAGTCTATACTACTATGTCGCTCTATCTTTCTATAGACTCACTGAGGAAGTCCTAATTAAATAGATCCAAGATGTTTTTCAAATTTAAAAGTAAGGTTAAATTACTTACCTTTCATTTTGTCTTGGAAGGTAAGATAAAGTAAGTCTTCTCCCAGAAAATGCATTTTTCCTTTTAAATTTGCAATGCCCTTTGTACTTCAGAAAAAAAGTAATAAAAAGAATATAGCAAATTGAACAATTAGTCATATTCCCACCACTAAAAGTTAATGACTGTTACTCTTTTGTGATATTTACCTCTGATATTTTGTTTTCTTTAAATATATGGAAAGTTACATAGAAATTAAAATTTCCTTTAAGAACCACCTCTCCTTCTATTGCATTTATTTACCTGCCAAAGAAAAACTGCTATCAGAATTTGGTACATTTCTTTATAGTTCTTTTTCTACATATACATATTCTATCTGTAACTAATATATAATACTGGGTTATTATGTCTGTTTTTAAGTTTACATAAATGATATGAATATATTGTTTTATATCCTCCTAATTTAACTTAATGTTATATATTTGAGATCTATCCACATCAATATAGCTCTAGTTTATTCTTCTTAGTTGCGAAATTCTGTCTTATCCTTAAAATCTGCCTTAGTTCATTCTCTTTAGTTGCTAAATTCTGTCCCTAGAAATAACCTGAGGCAAAGGTTTTGCACTAAGACTATTGGGGAGTAATCTCAAGACATTGAGAACAAGGAAAAGGAAAGCAAAAGAGAAGGAAAAAGAAGAAAGAATTTATTTGCTGGTTCTTTTCCACATCCTGTCTTTTACAAATCTGTATTTGTTCCTGAACATGTTATCCCTATGGCCCTCTATAGTTACACATTTTGTCATCTGGACTTTCCCAGGAGGTTCTGGAGAAACCAGATCCCATGCCCCACTGCATTCAAATTCATTTGAATCCAAAAGTGGTGGCAAAATCCAAAACCTTCATGAATCCAGTTGGATTCATGCCTGAGTATTGAAGTTGCTATAGTTCTTACCTCGGGAGGTACAATGGAGGTCATGCCATCACTTAGCCAGGTTCTCCATTGAGCAAATGATTGAAAACCCAGAAGGTAGGTGAAGATTAAATGCATCTGATGCAATGCATAATTTGGGCCCTATATTTCATCATATGACTAAATCACATATTATTTATACCTCCTTCTATTGATAGACATTTTATCACACAAAAGTTTGAAATCTTGATCTACTTATATTTACCAATCTTATACTCTGAGGTAATAATAAAAAAAAAAAGCGCTAAATTTCCCTCTCATAGTTTTAGATTGTTTTCACTTTAAGTCTAATTCGCCTGGAATTTATTTTTTATATTGATTTAACAATATAAAAATAGAATCACTTGGTACATGTTAAACTTGCTTTTATGCCACTCAAGAATATATTTGAAATCTTTTCATAATAGCGCAAAGAATTCCAACTTTATCATTTCACTTGTTGCAAGGCAGTCATATTATAACTATGCCATGGTATATTTAGTCACTCTGTTGTTGAGAAACAACACTCTAGCTCCATCCACGTCCTTGCAAATGCAAGATTTCATTCTTTTTGATGGCTGAGTAATAATTATATATATATATATAATATTCCTGTATGTAATATTCATATTTCATCTCTCTCTCTATGGGTGAGTGAAGGAATGCTGATGGAATATTGAATGTTGAGAATGTTTTATATATATATACATATATATACCACCTCTTTTTAATCCATTCATCAGTCAGTGGACACTTGGGCTGTTTCCATAATTTGGCTATTTTAAATAATGTTTCTGTAAGCATCAAAGTGCATGTGTACCTTCATATTAGTATTTTTTTAATTTTTTTTTTAATATTTTTTATTTATTTCTAGGAGAGAGAAAGACAGCGTGAGCAGGGGAGGGTCAGAGAGAGTGGGAGTCACAGACTGAAACAGGCTCCAGGCTCTGAGCTGGCAGTCAGCACAGAGCCCGACGCAGGGCTCGAACCCGCGAACTGCGAGATCATGACCTAAGCGAAAGTCGGACGCTTAACCGACTAAGCCACCCAGGCGCCCCTTCATATTAGTATTTTTGTGTTCTTTGGATAAATACCTAGTAGTACAATTACTGGGTCAAAGCGTAGTTTTATTTTTAACCTTTTGAGGAACTCCCTACTGTTTTTCACACTGGCTGCACCAGATTGCATTCCCACCAACAGCGTAAGAGGGTTCCCCTTTCTCCACATCCTCACTTGTTTCCTGTGTTGTTGATTTTAGCCATTCGGACTCAATACCATGCTGTCTTGATTAAATAAAACTTCAGCTCTTCAAAAGACAAATAAGTTTAAAAAGAAACTTTCAACAGGGTGAAATTATTCATAATCCACATGCCTTATGAAGGACTTGTATCCGGGATATGTAAAGAGCACTAACAACTCAAAATTCATTCAGCATTCCTTCATGAACCCCAAATTCATAAATTTTTGCAACCACAACCACAAACAAATATAGAACCTTTACAACATCCTAAAAAATTCCTTCATGTTCTGCCTTTTCACTTAGTCTCTCCCTCTAACCTCTGGCAACCACTAGTCTGTTCTCTGTCCAGATTGTTTCTTCCTTTTCCAGAATGTCATATAAATAGAGTAGACTGACTTCTCTCACTTAGCAGATTGCATTTTGAGATTCATCTGTTATTCTGTGTCAATAGTTCTTTTTATTGCTGAGTAATATTTTATTGTGTGGATTTCCTGCAGTTTGTTTATCCATTCATTGTTTTTTTTTAATGTTTTATTTTTTTATTTTTTTTTTTATTTTTAGGAGAGAGAGAGAGAGACAGCGTGAGCAGGGAGGGTCAGAGAGAGAGGGAGTCACAGACTGAAACAGGCTCCAGGCTCTGAGCTGGCAGTCAGCACAGAGCCCGACGTGGGGCTCGAACTCACGAACCGCGAGATCATGACCCAAGCGAAAGTCGGACGCTTAACCGATTAAGCCACCCAGGCGCCCCTATCCATTCATTCTTGAAGAACATTTGAGTTGTTTCTGGCTTTGCTACTTATATCTTTGGTATTTTACATTTATAGTTAATACCTAAAAAAAACTGTGTTGAATTTTTTTTTTTTTTGCATCAGAGTAAGTTTCTAGAAGTGGAATTGCTAACTAAAAAGCAATGTAATTTTGTTAAATAGTGTGAAATCCCTCACCACACCATAGAAGTTATCCCATTTTCTATTCAACCCAGGAATGTATGAGAGTGACTTTTGTGAACAGCCTCTTCAACAGTGTTTTATTAAGCCTTTGAACTTTTACCAATCAGATAGATTAGAAATGATATCTTGGATTAGTTTTAATTTGTATTTCTTTTATTATGAGTAAAATGTAACATCTTTTTATATCTTAAAAGACCATTCCTAACACTTAAAATTATCTGTTCATAACTTTTACCTGTTTTCTTTATTGGCTTTTGGTATTTTTTTCTTCTAATTTATGAGTTCTTTATATAGTAGAGATACTATGATATATGCTGAAAATATTCCTCTTAGTTTGTAATTTGTCTTTTGAGTTTTCTTATGTTGTGCATTTTAAAATATGGTTAAATTTGTTCATCTTTTCCTTAACTGCAACTGGATTTTGAGTCATGGTAGAAAGTCTTTTCCCACATTCAACTTGTATAATTTCACTTTTTTACATTGAATTTCTCATCTGCTAGATTTTATTCCTCAGTATGGTGTGAGGTGTGGATCCAATATTTTTTTTCTTTTCCAATGGTTATCTATTTCTCCCAACACTATTGAATTAAAAAATCCATCTTTGTCCTGAGATTTGAAATGCCACCTTTATCATATACACATTTCCATATGAATTGATCTATTTCTGAACTTTTATTCTATTCCATTGGTCTGTCTCTCCATTACTTTTTCATAGGTTAGTGCTGACATGAAAGATTGTTTTCTATATGTCAATATTATAGCTACCTCTCTTCTCCACTCTGTTTAGCTGAATTCATTTATTAATTTTTATCTCTTTGGATTTTTATGTAGATATTATTTCTTTTCTTTTTTTTAATGTTTTATTTATTTCTAGGAGAGAGAGAGACAGCGTGAGCAGGGGAGGGTCAGAGAGAGAGGGAGTCACAGACTGAAACAGGCCCCAGGCTCTGAGCTAGCTGTCAGCACAGAGCCCGATGCGGGGCTCGAACCCACGAACCGCGAGATCATGACCTAAGAGAAAGTCGGACGCTTAACCGACTAAGCCACCCAGGCGCCCCTGTAGATATTATTTCTGCAAATAATGACATTTTCCCTCTAAGTGTGTTTCATAATCATTTCCCTTTCTTGCCAAACTTTGTACGTTTCACTGCTTTTCACTCTTATTTCTAGAAATAAGTTAAATAATAGTACTAATGGCCAGCATCCTTGTTTGTTTCTGTTTTTTATTTTAATGAAGTTTTATTTTTTTCAAATTTTTATTTAAATTCTAGTTAGTTAACAAATAGTGTAATATTGGTTTCAGGAGTAGAATTTAATGATTCATCACTTATATATAACACCCACTGTTCATCATAACAAGTGCCCTCCTTAATGCTCATCACCCATTTAGCCCATCCCCCCACCCACTTCTCTCCATCAACCCTCATTTTTGTTCCCTATCATTAAGAGTCTCTTATGGTTTGCTTCCCTCTCTCTACTTTTCCCTTTCCATATGTTCATCTGTTTTGTTTTCTAAATTCCACATGAGTGAGGAGTGCCTGGGTGGCTCAGTCAGTTTAAGTGCCAGACTTCAGCTCAGGTCATGATCTCGTGATTCATGGGTTCAAGCCCCGTGTCAAGCACTGTGTTGACAGCTCAGAACCTTAAGTCTGCTTTGAATTTCATGTCTCTCTTTCTCTCTCTTCCCCTCCCTCCCTCTCTCTCTCTCTCAAAAATAAATAAACATTAAAAAAGATTTTAAAACACTTAAAATTTCACATACAAGTGAAATCATATGGTATCTGTCGTTCTCTATTTATTATGCTCAGCATAATACATTCTAGCTCCCTCCACATCACTAGAAATGGCAAGGTTTCGTTCTTTTTGATGACTATTATTCCGTTGTATATATGTACCACCACTTCTTTATCCATTCATCAGTTGATGGACATTTAGGCTCTCTCCATAGCTTGGCTATTGTTGATAAAGCTGCTATAAATATTGGGGTGCATGTACCCTTTTGAATCTGTATTTTTGTATTATTCGGGTACATACCTAGTAGTGCAATTGCTGTGGTGTAAGGTAGTTCTATTTTTAACTTTTTGAGAAGCACCGTACTATTTTACAGAGTGGCTGCACCAGATTGCATTCTCACCAACAGGATAAGAGGGTTCCCCTTTCTCTGCATCCTTGGCAACATCTGTTATTTCCTGGTTGTTAATTTTAGCCATTCTGACAGGTGTGAAATGGTATCTCATTGTGGTTTTGGTTTGTATTTCCCTGGTGATGAGTGATGTTGAGCATCTTTTCATGTGTCTGTTAGCCATCTGAATGTCTTTTCTGGAAAAAAATGTCTACATGTCTTCTGCCTAATGGGGAGAGTTTTAATGATTCATAATTAAGTATGATGCTTGATGTAGGTTTCTGGTAAATATCCTTTGTGAAGTTAAGGAAGGTGTAATTAAATTGTCTATACTTTTTTAAATGATGCATATATGTTGAATTTTATTTATTTCTCCCCCACCATTTATTGATGATTTTATGACATTTTCCCTTCATAATCAGTTAATGTATAAATTTCATTGTTAGAAATTTCATTTCTAGAATTTATCTACCCTTTATTTTTTTAATTTTTTAAATGTTTATTCATTTTTGAGAGAGAGAGAGACAGAGTACGAACAGGACATGAGAGGGATACACAGAATCTGAAAGCAAGCTCCAGGCTCTTAGCTGTCAGCGAAGAGCCAGATGCAGGGCTCAAATTCAAGAACCATGAGATCATGACCTGAACCGAAGTTGGATGTTTAACTGACTGAGCCACCCAGGTGCCCCTGTCTACCCTTTATTAAGATATATTTGACATAACATTTTGTAAGTTTAAGGTGCACAACAGAATAATTTGATGTATGCTTATATTGTAAGGTGATTACCATAATAAGGTTAATACATCCATCATCACATATAGTTACAGTTATACAGTGGTAGTGGGGGTGAGGTACTATTCTTTTTAATTTTGGTTTCTATTTGCCAATATTTTATTTGGGATTTTCCCATATAAATAGAAAAGTGATATTAGTTTAGTGCTCTTTTTTCCAGGAACATAAAATGAGAAAGTAAGGTGGATAGTGTCAGTGCTCTGGAACAGTTTGTATAAGATGGAAATTATCTCTTTCTTGAATGTTTGCCCATAATACCACCTGGGCCTCAAGAATTTTGGGGGGAAATATATGTTTGACTACTGTTTAAATTTCTTATGTATTTGTCTATTCATATTTTCTAGTATCTTTTGGGCCAATTAGGGCCATCTTATTCATATTTCTGTTTTATATAGGCTTTCAAAAAACTTATATAAAATAATATATGGTACTATTTAATAATTTTATAATTTCATCTTTATTTGTAGTGGGTAGTGTTTCTCTTTTGATTTGTGGTTTATATTATTTGTGTCTTCTCTTTTATTTTTCTTGATCATACTTGTTAAAATGTAACTCATTTTATTTGTGCTTTGTGCCTCTGTATTCTCAAGTGTGTAGAAAACTTGCTAACAGTATATGAAGATTCTGAGAGAAGCAACTCACAGGGCTCATACAGCGAATGATTGAATGGATAAGCAAAAACCGTTCGGAACATCCCCCATAGATAGAGGGGAGCATTTAGGATTCGTCAGAAGGCTTGCAAAAAAATAAGGGAAAAGTGAGTCAAGCATTTTAGAACAAAGCAAATTCTTTGTGGTGAGTGGATGACTCAGTCGGTTAAGTGCTGAACTCTTGATTTTGGCTCAGGTCATAATGTCACAGTTCATGAGATGGAGCCCCGCATCAGACTCTGTGCTGACAGCTTGGAGACTGCTTGGGATTCTCTCTCTCCCTCTCTCCCTCTGTTCCTGCTCGCTCTAAATAAATAAACAAACAAATAAATAAATAAACAAACAAATAAAACATTTTTATTTTTTATTTTATTTTTTACAAATAGTTTATTGTCAAGTTGGTTTCCATATAAAACCCAGTGCTCATCCCCACAAGTGCCCTCCTCCATGCCCATCTCCCCACTCCCCCCCAATAAAACATTTTTAAAGGAGAAAACAAGAAAAATTTTCATTGAAAGCACACTGATTCAGGTGACTTAATGTCAGAGAAGTCACAAGGCCATACAAAGAGTAGGTTCTGTTTCTCAGGGAATAGGGGAACAGTGAAGAACATGAAGTACATAAAAAGGCATTGCCAGGGGAATTAAGGATCAGATGGTGGGAAGACAGCAATCCTGGAGATTTGTAAATTAATAGATAAATTGATGGAGGGCAAGGTAGAGGGGCAGGGTGTCAGGGAGAGAATGAGAACGTAAAATATGGATGCAAAGGAGGTAAGCAGTGAGGATTTTGTCAGTGCGCTCCCAGAAAATGAAAAGTAGACATTAGTACCATTATAAACTTGTATTTTTTCCATAGCCAGAATGAAATCAATGATTTGGAGTTGTTGGAGAATAAAAATATTAAAAGTTACCATTTGATGAAGAATTAACATTGTTCTAAGGTTATATATATATGACTCATTTTGTCCTCAAAGCAACATTATAGTGTAGGTACTATTATATATATATTTATATTACATAAATATATATTTATAAACTATATATAGTGTAGGTAACTATCCATATGTTATAAATTAGCAAAATTAGAGGTGCCTGGCTGGCTTAGTCAGTGGAGAATGCAGCTCTTGGTCTCAGTGCTGTGGGTTTAAGCCCCACATTGGGTGTAGAGCTTGCTTAAAACAAAAAAGAAATTAGCAAAATGAGTGAAATTTTAGTGAAATTGAGTAATTTACCCAAGGTCATCAGCTAGTAAAGTGACAGAGCTGGAATTTAAGCCTCATAGACTCAGGGCACCTGAATGACTCAGTCAATTGAGTGCCAGACTCCTGATTTTGGCTCAGGTCATGATCCCAGGGTTGTAGGATTGAGCCCTGCATCAGGCTCCATGCTGAGCATGGAACCTGCTTAAGATTCTCTCTCTCTCTCTCTCCCTCCCTCTGCCCCTCTGCTCTATCTCTCTAAAATAAAATTAAAAAACAACAACAACAAAAAGCTTGTTAGACTCTACACGTACATCTGTTTTACCCTATAGTCCATGTGCTGTACACAGAGCTGCTACTGCTCCTTCTTTGCCTTTTTCTACGAACCTTCTTAGGTATTCAATTTCTACCCTATAATTTGACATTTTTTTAACTCCAAAGAATATAAAGAAAGCCATGAACTCTTGACATAGTAACTTATTTTGGCATAGGTTTGTGGTATGGTGTCTCTATTATCTATGGAGGAGATTCACCATTTGCCATATTATTTGTCCTGTTTAGACCCCACACGAGTGCCATTGGGTGGCAAGTGTCAGTGATGAAAAAGAGCCATGTAGGTCTATTGTGGTTATGACCAATTCCTGATTCTGATTCTTTACTGTAGATTTATCAAGGTTGTTGTGCAGTGAGTTTGACTTAGAAGTCTTGGGTAATATATAAATGGGATAAAAATCCTTCTGAAATTAATCTCATTCAAATATCTTTTCAGTAGATTAGGATTCTTGCACAAGAAATTTCCCATTGCATTTTCATTCATCAAAATAGAGAATTTCTATTTCAAGTAGCTGCTACTGCCTGCACAGAAAGGGACGTGTGCAGCTGGAGAGTCAGGCCTTTAGTCTTTAACTGAGGAACAGCCCAGTAGTACATTCAGGACATGGTATCCATGGCAACTTGCCCAGCAGCTTTTTAACGTTTCAACCTATCAAAAGATGGTTTCTTTAGTTTTCTTTCAATTTTCTTCCCGGTGCTTATTTTGGTCTATAGTCATCACCATTCCTGGTTCACATGGTATTATTTCTCACTACACAATAAAAAGTTGAAGGATTATATTAGATCGCCACTAGTATTTTTACCAGAAGTAAATACATAAATCTTCATAATCCTAATTCCACTAATGAATGATCTTTGAGCGGGGTGATGATAAAGCAAGACTAGACCAAATCTCATCTCTGTACTAGCTAAAGAAAACAAAGTTTGCTAAGCAGATAGGATTGAGGCACAGATTTTAAGTTGTATTCATATACATGTAAACTATCGTTAGGTTCATTGCAGCAAAGTCTTGACTACTTGGACTGCTCAGGGATGGGAGATTATAATTGATTTACTTTCCTGGTTAACCAAAAGCTAAGCAGAAAACCTTTATATTTCAACCTGTGTTACAAATTCCTCCGAAAGGTACTAGTTTACTCTCCTGCTTTAGCAATACAGTCTCCTGGCTCTTTCTTCAACGCCAGAGGATCTGCCGTCCCTGAGGCTCATGACTCTGGAAGTCAGTGATCTTTGTTTGGAACCACGTATGTAGCTGCAGAGACCGGAGGATGTAGAAGAGAGAGTTCAGTGTGTGCTGCTGCCAAAACATACTCTGAAAGTTTCTTTCGTGTTGAAAATAAATCCCTGATATCAGATTTTTTACCTGGGGCAAAAGGTTGTTTATCTGAGGCAGCACAGTACTCTAGTTAATAGCACAGGCTCTGCTTAGTTGGTTCAAACCTGGGCTCTAATTCTTTACTAACCATAGGATTTTGAGAAGGGTCCTTAATCTCCCTAAGTCTCCATGTCCTCATCAGTAAAATGGGGATAGCCATCAAACCTACTTTATAAAGTAATTGTGAGAAATAAATGTGCGAGTCCATGTAAACTGCTTAGATCAGTGCTTGCCTGCTATGTAGGAAGTACTCAATAAACATTAGTTATTGTTATTTCTCCAAAAGATGACGTGTTAAGGTAGGATCTGCTCCATCAAAAAATTCTCATGGCTCGGCAATTATAATTATAATTGCAATTATACTAAGCAATACATTCTGAGTGCTTTATGGAAAGCGGGTCTTTTACCAGGCAAAATTGTCTTAACATAGTTGGAATAACTGTTTGCATTTGAAAGTAATAAAAATGTATGTCTTTAAAAATATTGTGTTTTTCAGATTTTCCACTACTTCAGTTTAGTCCTGCCTCCAGTGATTCACAATAGTGAGATTATATTGGGCATTGACTTAGCAGTCTGTATGTGTGCCTTCAAATGTGTGCCAACACGGAAAACAATTCAAAAAGAAAAAAGGTAGGGTTTTTTTTATTCCCTTTTTCTAATTTCTGATTTTCGATGGTTAGAAGATGCTTGGTTTTACAAGGGATTTTTTTGTTTGTTTCTCAGGTAGTTGCATTATGTTTTTGCATTTGCCTTTTTTGCCTTCTATCACCTGAAGTGCATGTTCATTTCCTTAAAAAATATTTCCTAAAGGCTGCAATTATTTAAATAAAATAAAACTACATATATACACACTCATATGATTGTTTTGAACTTGCACAATTTTGCCGGGAAGTGACTCTACTAGAGAAAGTAGTATCACTGGAAAACTCACTGGAAAAATTGATTAGAATTTATTTTAGTGTGGGGACTGCAAAGGCTTGAGAGAAAATTCTAGCGTTGAAACACTAGTATTTGAGGGGATTTGTGTCTCATTCTGTTCTAATCCACCCTTAGGTGGAGTTTCTATGGAATCAGACTAACTCATTTATGCTCTTTCTTTCACACTTAACTGTTAATCCAGTCTCTCACCTCCACCGCTGCCTCACTCACCACCTATGGCTTTCCCTGCTCTTTCTCCCCTAACTGTCCTCTCTGCCTAACACACTTTTTTGAGGACTTAACAAATGTGTGTTTTTCTGGATGTGGTCCCTTTGTCCTTTTGTTTCTGCCCAAGAGCATGCACGGGTCTTTAAAGTTGTTAAGGTCTCTGTTTACCATTGTGTAGGCATGGGTGAGTGACTGTGTGTGTCTTCCACTGAAGAATAAGAGTTTGGGTGTAATAGGCTGTCTGCACTCTCTCTGCAAATCGTGCTTAAACAGGAGGGTAAGAACATCCTTAATCCCTTGTTGTCTTCCTTCTCAGTGCTACCTTAAATTTTCTGGCAGGATTCCCACAGAAGGAGGCCCTGACTCTGAGAGAAGGGTTTTCCCTCTCTTGTGTTTCATCCTTTTTGTCTATTTTGAGAGCAGTGGCCCCTGGTAACTCGCCCTTGAACTCTTCCTTTTCCAACCCATTTCCCTCCTCCCTTTTCTAGGCTGTGCCAAAATCTCCACAGCAACATCTAAAGGGAAAGGGGGTGGTGTGGGGTGGGGGGCACACAACCAATCACTGGTTTGGGAAAAATATACAAGTTAATGAAATGTTGGCTCAGATATTGTTCCTGGATCTGTGGATGAATGTGAGTCTTCTATGTACAAAAATGGACAGATTAGCATTATCAAGCAATAGCATATTGATAAGAGACCTTTTGATTAAGAAGCAAAAATGCTACCCAACTTAAAGCGTGTTTGAAACATTTCAGAGCACCAAGTTTGTTTGAGACTACTGAAGTCTCTCCCAAGGGTGTGTTAGAATTGAACAGAACACGGATTCCTCCAACAGGCAGGTTTACCTTTCAGTAACCTGCCATGAATTTTGATCACCCTGTGGAGCCACACAGAAGGCTCTTTCTTCCAACAGAGACCTTTCCCTTAATTATTTGACTAAGAAGATGGAAATACAGATTCTAGTCCCATTTCTGCTATTGACCTATTGAGTGACCTAAGATATGTTGCTTAGTATCCCTGTCCCAGCTTCTCCACCATAAAGGAAAACTTTCTGCTTGCTCCTTCCACATACATTCACTAATAAGTAAGGAATATGGGGGAAAGTATGTGATCTACTTTAGATGGAATATTTTAGACTTTTATGATGCTACCATCAAGCAAATCTGAAATGGTTATCTCCTCAAATAATTGACATAATGAAGGTACTTCAAAAACATTAATCAGGAAAAGGTAACTCTGCTTGATAGATTTATTTGCCATCCATATATCTCCTTTGTTGACGTGTCTGTTTAAATCTTTTACTAATAGGGTCAGTCTTACTCTTAAAAATAAGGTTTAATTTGGAGTATAATTGACATGGAATATACTGCACATATTTAAAGTGTGCAGTTTGATAAGTTTTGACCCCCGTGAAGCATCACAACCAAGATAATGAAAATGTCCACCACTCTCAAGTTTCACCATGTCCTTTTGGGTTTTTTAAATGTTTGTTTATTTATTTTGAGAGACAGCACAAGTGGGGGAAGGAGCAGAGAGAGAGGAGAGAGAAAATCCCAAGCAGGCTCTAAGCTGTCAGCATGGAGCTCGATGTGGGGTTTGATCTCATGAACATGACCTGAGTCCAAATCAAGAGTCAGGTGCTTAGCCAACTGAGCCACACAGGTACCCCTACTTGTGCCCCTTTGGAATCCTTCCCCCATGCCCTTCCCCATCCTTCCCTATTCACAGGCAACCACTGATCTGCTTTATGCCATGAAAGATTAGTTTGCATTTTCTAGAATTTTCTATAAATGAAATCATAGCATATGTACTCATTTTTGGCTGACCTTTTTCACTTGGCATAATTTCCTTCTAAGATTCATCCAAAATGTTATGTGTTTCAATAGTTTATTCCTTTTCATTACTGAGTAGTATTCAATCATACAATTATGCCTCAATTTGTTTATCCCCTTATCTGTTCATGAACATTTGGGTTGTTTCCAGTTGGAGACTATTACAAATAATACTTCTATGTACATTCATGCAAGAGTTTTTGTGTAGACATATGTTTTTCTTTCTGTCATGTAGATACCTAGGACTAGACGGGCTGGGTCATATGGTAGGTATATATTTATGTTTATAAGAAGCTACCAAACTATTTTCCAAAGGGGTTGTACCATTTTCACATTCCCACCATCAGTGTATGAAAATTTCAGTTGCTCCACGTTTCCCAATACTTGGTATAATCCGTGTTTTTAATTTTATCCAGTTTAGTATATAGATAGTGGCATCTCAATGTTGTTTTAACTCCTGTCCCCTTGATGACTAATGATATTGGGCATATTTCATGGGCTTTCTTGCCCTCCATTTATCTTCTGTGGTGAAGTGTCTGTTTAAATCTTCTGTCCAATTAATTTTTTTTGTTTGTTTTCTTATTGAGTTTTGAGAGTTATTTGTGTATCTTAGATATGTCTCTTATCTGATGTGACTTGGAAATCTTTTCTTCAGGTCTGGGCCTTGTCTTTCCATTCTTCTAATGGAATTTTTGAGGAATAGACGTTCTTAATTTGGATGAACTCCAGAATGTTCGCTTTTCTCTTGTGGATTATGCTTTTGGTGTTGTATCTAAAAATTCTTTGTTATGCCTATCCTAGAATCCTTGATTTGAAAGAGTTTGCTAGAGACTGTCAGGGGAGTTACTTGTCCTACCAGATGTTCTTAACCTGGAGCCCATGGACACAGTAGGGTGCTATTAAATAGTGAACAATTGGCTCTGCTGGATAAAAGCCCTGGTTTATAGCATTTGCTGGTTTTCATGTCAAATTTCAAGTCTCTGGTCTGATGTCACCAAATGTGGAGTTGGAAAGAGATGGCATGATAACATGCCGTTATATAGTAATTTGTCAAAAACATAAAAGAGATATAAATAAATAACCTCAAGAGCATAGACATTAGTAGAATGCAGCGAAATAATTAGGAAGTGATGAGGTTTTTTTTTTTTTTGTTTGTTTTGTTTTGTTTTATTTCTAGGAGAGAGAGACAGTGTGAGCAGGGGAGGGTCAGAGGAGTCACAGACGGAAACAGGCTCCAGGCTCCGAGCTGGTAGTCAGCACAAAGCCCGACGTGGAGCTGGAACCCACGAACCGCGAGATCATCACCTAAGCGAAAGTCGGACGCTCAACCGACTAAGCCACCCAGGCGCCCCAGGAAGTGATGAGTTTTTAAGTGCTTATTAACTTTTGTTAACATAATTTATTGAATTGTGAATTTATATAATTTATTGATTAACAATAGATGAATTTAGCAAACAGCTAAACTACCTGAAAATTCAACAGTCGTCTCTTATAGGCCACTTCATGCTAACTCCAACACACCATTATGTAGATTTCTGGAGGGACGCATAAGGGGTCCATGGTTAGAGTTTAGGCTTTTTAAAATTTTATTAAGAAAAAATACATCTTTTTTTATTAACCTCTAAGTGAAATTTTGTATTTCCTTTGATCATGAATGTACTTTGAAAGTATAGGTAAGCCCACTGTTAAATCATGTATTTAAACCCTTCATATTGTCATATGAGTGTTTTAAAATTTTGATAACTAAATTTTGTTGAACAGGTTTTCTTTGTAATCCTATACATTTATTTCATGCATTTAAAAAGGGCTTTATAGGTTTTAAACACTAAGGGGATTTATGGCACATGCACACAAAAAAATGTTGGGAACTCTTGCAAGGAATTCCAGGTAAATGTATAGCATCCTTATTTTTAAATAGCTTCCAGGATGGACAAGCTATAGTCTTCTGGCTTAGGTCACTATCAGAAACGTCTACCTTTTTCTTGTTACTTAATCCCTTCTGTTATAAGGAGTTTGGAATTCATGTAGATAAAAGTCCAAGCCCCAGTTCTGTGTTTATTGGTTACACAACTTAAAGAAACTTAATTTGGATCTCTGTGTCTCATTTTTTCAACTGTAAAATAGCGGTAGTAATGCTTGCTTCAAAGGGTTTTATGATGAGGACAAAATGAGTGCCTGGCATGCATTAGGTGCTCAATAAGTGTTTGCTTCTTTTCATTTCAGTGGAAGAGAAGATTCACTGATACATTTCAGAGTGTTTACTGCCTAATTCATCATATTATAAGAGGTTTTTATTTCAGGATGGAGATATCCTTAAGTCTGAAGAGAATATTTACTCTTACCTGCTTTCAATACGGATCACTAGAGTCTACAGGAGTCAGCTGTTTTCTGCTCACCTCAGCTCAAAGCTGGGGACTAGGAGGATTTCTGGGGAGAGGATGCTATGCTAATTTAATATGCTTTTGACTCTAGGCCTTCACTGACTCTAGTCAAGATTCTGAGTGTCAAACACTACCTCACTCAAATACACAGTCACTTCTTTAACTAAGCCCTGAAGGCAGGTCACAGCTTCCAGAACAATGATGTAGTAGTAGCTTTCCATCTTTCTCAGTCTGTGGATCTCTTTCAGTGGTAAAAGCTCTGTGGATCACCTCCACCTCCAACTCTCCCTTGCCACAGGCAAAACAAAACAAAACAAAACAAAACAAAAAACAAATCCCTAAAAACAAAACCGAAACTCCTTAAAACTAGTGGGAAGCCTGCACTACTTCAAATGAGACATCAATGAGATGATGCCTGGTTTAAATATCATAAGTGAATGATGTATTCATGCCAGAAATCAAAGTATAGGCCTTGCCATGCTGCAAATGTCAACTTCACAGAAGATCAGTCTGTGGACCTGCTCAGGATAACCTTTGACCACCGCTGGCAGTCTCATTTGGATATTCCATTTTGGGAAGTGCTGCTTTCCAAGAGTACTTCATGCTCATTTCATCATACAGTAAATTCACTTACAACTTTCTTCTCTTCGTTTTTTGGTAGAGAGAGAGCGGGAAATAGTGGAAAGAGTACTGAATTTTCAATCAGACAGATCTGAATTTGAACCTTTCTGTGCTAATAACTAGCTGTGGTTGACGTTGGTAAATTTTCTCAGCTTCTGTGAGCTTCAGTTGTGTCTTCTGCATAATGAATATATCTATTCCATAATGTCATTGTGCAGGTTGCTAAAATAACTTATCTTTCTAATAGTTTATTGTCAAGTTGGTTTCCATATAACACCCAGTCCTCATCCCCACAAGTGCCCTCTTCCATGCCCCTCACCCCCTTCTCCTCTCCCCATACTCATCAGTCCTCAGTTTGTTCTCCAACATTCAAGAGTCTCTCTCATGGTTTGCCTCCTCCCTCTCACCCCCTAATTCTCCCCTTCTTCTCCACGGTCCTACGTTAAGTTCCTCCTAATCCTCCTATACATGCAAACATATGGTAGCTGTCCTTCTCTGCCTGACTTATTTTGCTCAGCATAACACCCTCAAGGTCCATCCATGTTGCTACACATGGCCAGATTTCATTCTTTCTCATTGCCATGTAGTATTCCATGGTATAGATAAACCACATCTTCTTCATCCATTCGTCAGTTGGTGGACACTTAGGCTCTTTCCATGTTTTGGCTTTTGTTGAGAGTGCTGCTATGGACATTGGGGTAGATGTGCTACTATGCATCGGCATTCCTGTATCCCTTGGGGAAATTCCTAGCAGTGCTACTGCTGGGTCATAGGGGAGTTCTAGTGTTAATTTTTTGAGGAACCTTCATACTGTTTTCCAGAGGGGCTGCACCAGTTTGCATTCCCACCAACAGTGTAGGAGGGTGCCCATTTCTCCACATCCTCGCCAGCATCTAGAGTCCTCTGATTTGCCCATTTTAGCCACTCTGACTGGTGTGAGGTGGTATCTCAGTGTGGTTTTGATTTGTATTTCCCTGACGAGGAGGGATGCTGAGCATCATTTTATGTGTCTTTTGGCCATCTGGATGTCCTCTTTGGAGAAGTGTCCCAATAACTTATTTTATGTGGCCAGGACATAAAACACATAGCTAGCTCTCTAATTCACTTATTTTCTTCCTCTTTGGCCACCAAACTAAAATAGAATAAACCACAAAGAAGCCAAAAATGTACCAGTGTCACACTTACACATTGTAGAGGAAGGATGTGTCCAATAATAGGATCTACATGCCCTTTTATTGCATCAATCCCTTCCGTCTTGAGCCTGGACTTTACTGAAATCCCTGTCTTTGTAAACATTTTCCACACCTTCCATTTCTGTTTTTCTGACATAATCACTTTGCTAAACTCTAGTTTTGCATCATTCTAAATACCTGCTTCTCACATTCTGCAACTAATAATACCGAGTCTGCTAGAGAAAACCACACAGCTGTGCACATTGAGGTTGCTACAAATTTGTGTTCTCCAATTTGGCTCTAGTCACTTTGTTCAAACCTCATAGTGACAATTTGAAAACTTCCTTCCCCACCATCTCCCCACCCTCTTTAGAAGCTTATTTTAACTCTTATTTCACAGAGAAAATTGAGCTGATTATGGATGGACTCTTTAAATTTCCCACACCTAAAAATTATCTTTATCTGTGTTCACTCTCCTTTCTTTCCCTCTGGTCTCAGAAGAGGAAGTTTTCTTCTCCTGTCCACGTTTAATATATCCACCTGGCTTTGTTGCCTATCTCTTAATATTTCTTCAAGACCTTCATTTATCAGCTCTTCTCTCTCTTCTTTGTATCTTTAATATATCTTATCCATTTCCATTCACATATAAACAAGTCCAAGTTGCTGTCATTCTGAAATTTCAGTAACCCTCTCTGGACCCTACATCCTCCTCAACTTCCACCCTCTCTCTCCCCTTTTCTTCTTTCACAAGCTTCTTAAAAAATGATCCACAACAGTCTTTCCAGTTCCTTTCTAATTTCCCGTTGTCTTATCAGACCATTATAAACTACTCTTTACTCCTAAATCTTCATGGAAACTGCTCTCCTAAAGGATGCACATGATCTCCTAACAGCCAGAGCCAATAGACTCTTCTTATTCTCATATTACTTGATCACTCTGGGTGAATTTGGCACTGTTTTAAGATTCCCTTCTTGAAACTCTGTCTTACTTTGACTCCTGATAAACTACTTTTAATCCCATCTTTCAGGCTCCTTTAATAGCTTCTCTTCCTTGGTCTGTTGTTTTAATGATAGTTTTTTTTTTTTTTCTAAAGCATCTTCCATTGCCCCCTTGTCTTCTTAATCTATACAATACCCGAGAAATTTGTCTTCATGTTTGTAGCTACTACTGATAAAATTGTTAAATCTCTATCACCAACCATCTCTCCCCACTGTTTCAATTCCCTCTTGGATACCTCAAAGGTAACTCAAAGGTTAAGAAATGAACTCATCTTGGGGTGCCTGGGTGACGCAGTTGGTTAAGCATCTGATTTCAGCTCAGGTCATGATCTCACCATTCATGAGTTCTAGCCCCATGTCGAGATCTGTGCTGACAGCTCAGAGCCTGGAAACTCCTCTCTCTCTGTCCCTCCCCCACTCATGTTCTGTCTCTCTCCACCTCTCAAAAATAAACGGTAAAAAAAAAAAAAAGAAATGAACTCATCTTACCCCTAGACCTATTTCTACTCCAATATTTCTTTTTAAAATTTTTTTAACATTTATTTATTTTTAAGAGACAGAGAGAGACAGAGCCTGAGCAGGGGAGGGGCAGAGAGAGAGGAAGACACAGAATCTGAAACTCCAGGGTCTGAGTTGTCAGCACAGAGCCCAATGCGGGGCTTGAACTCACAAACCATGAGATCATGACCTGAGCCAAAGTCAAACGCTTAACCAACTGAGCCACCCAGGGACCCCATTTACTCCAATATTTCTTATCTTGGAGAAAGACAACACTGACCAAACCTTATACCTAGGTTTTGTCTTAGATATTTCTTTCTTCCTTACTTTCCATCCACATTGTGGCAGTCATGGGCTGGTTTTCCCTTGGATCCATTCTTCACTTTTCTTTGCTTTGCTATTTTTGCACAGGAGTTGATCCTGCAGACTATGTTCCCAAATTTCCGTGTTAGGTGGCTTTGATTGGATTCAACCAATTGGAAACACTAATAGGTAATTGCAGGATGGGAGAAAAGGAGAATCCAGTGTCTCTTGACAGCAGCTGCGTTTCCTCCATGTCTTCAGGTAACACTAGATGAGCTTCCTTTGATCCCAGCTTCCATGGGGTGACCTATGCTTTTCACTTCTGGTAAAAACATCCCTTCCTGTTGTTCTTTCAGCCTTGGGAGTGGTAGGGGCTTCCTACTGTTGCTAATCTCTGTATGTCTTCAACATACCTTGTGTGTCATCTCAGTTCTTCCATCACCAAAGTAACCTATTATTGTATATAATTCCTTTTGTTTAATTAGAGTGGTTTCTATTTTCCTTTTGAACTATGGATAAATGTACTCATTAACCAAGTATTATAGATGCTCTCTCCTTAACATCTTTCATATCTGTCTGTCCTTTCCAGTTTCTGTACTACAGCCCTAGTGCAGGCTTTACTTCAATCTTTTCCTAAGGAGCTCCCCTTTTATCTATCTTCCATGCTGCATGCAGATTGATCTTTCTTACCAATAAATCTAATAATTTTACTCCACTGCCTAAAACTCTTCAATAACCCCCATCTAAGTATTTTTCCCAATTATCAGTCACTTTGTACATCAGTCTCATAACTTTTGGCTCTGTGTACCATATGTACTATTATTTAGGTAATATTTTTCTTTAAATATATTCACTGAAAAAAAGGTTTGGCTTTGCCCCCAAGCAAACTTTGGGTTTGAAGGTCAAGTGTTTTTTTCTTAATATACTTTAAAATAAATACCAAATTATTAAAAATAATATTTATCCATATACCATTCCTCATACATATACTTTCCTCATACTTTGAGGCACACTTGTCTCTAAGATCAAGCCAAAAATGTTTACTAGTGTTTATAAGGTCTTTTATGATCTGGCTTTTGAGCCTTACCTTTCCATCTACCCAATGGGTCCTGATTCACATCCTTGGTTCTAGCCACCTCCTCTGCCTCTAGTTCAAATTGATTACCTAGTCTTTCATGATACCTTCTATGCCATAGATAGATTTTTTTGCACTTATCTATTTACATGTTTTTTGTCCCTAGTAAACTAGTTTAAGAAAACCATTCTTGATTGGCTATACACACACACACACACACACACACACACACACACATATATAGTATATATATGATTGGCTATATATATATATATATATATATATATATATATATATATATATATATAGCATATGTCATTTTGGAATACTAGATTATAGCGATCCATTCTTTTCAAACATGTAACCTCTTCTTAAACCAGAATAACATCAATTTTTATTGAAAAAGTGTTATTTATTATCAAGACCAGGCTCAGTCATCACTGTAAATGAGTATTTTATTCTTTTCAGTTTCATTTAACATATGGGCTCACCTTGGTAAAATTTGTTAAACTACCATACATAGAAATTGAACTAGTTTGCACTTTCATTACTTTCAACACTTATTTTGGTTTTCAGAGTATAATAAAAGCACCCAAAGAGGAAAATGCTTTTTTCTTTTTTCCCTATGCAGTAGTATAGTTTGAACTGACTTCTGATTTTTTGATTTTCTGCTGAGGGCAAGGCTCAAAGTAAAATAGAAAAAAGGTAGTTACAAGTTTTTACAAGCCACAGCACACAGACTCGTAGAGCTAGATGGTACCTTAGAGATCATCTAGTCCAACCTCCTCATTTTACAGATCGGGAGTGAATTAGGTCAAGAGAAAGGGAAATTCCAGACTAAGCAAGGATTTGTGTGTGTGTGTGTGTGTGTGTGTGTGTGTGCGCGCGCGCATCTGTGTGTGCATGTGTGTGAAGAAATGGGAGGAATACTCCTATTTTGAGCAATCTTCTTTATTAGCACACTGTTCACATATACAATTGCTTTGACTGTGCCAAGAAGGGCAGATCAACATGCAGACCTGGGATCACTCACAACCCCCACAGAAGACTGCAGTGACCTATAGCCACATTTATATTCACATAGATGAGATTCTGAGACTCTATGGATCCCCAGATAGCCATAGTTTCCCAAGATAGCCTGCTAGAGCCTTCTAGAGTCTCTCCAGAATTCAGCTCACTGACAATCACATTGATTCTGCATTTCTTTTCTTCCTTTTTTTAAAACCAAATATGCTATTTATTTAAATGTTTGTTTATTGTTTAGAGAGACAGACTGACAGAGCATGAGCAGGGGAGGGGCAGAGAGAGAGGGAGACACAGAATCCAAAGCAGACTCCAGGCTCCGAGCTGTCAGCACAGACCCTGAAGCAGAGCTCGAACCCACGAACCGCAAGATCATGACCTGAGCCGAAGTTAGATGTTTAACAGACTGAGCCACCCAGGCGCCCTAACCAAATATGCTCTTTAGTCATGATCAGGTTTTCTTCAAATAACCCTAGAATAGTCTGGAGGAATCCCTGTTTCACAGATGGGAAATCAAATTGGAGCCTGGGAAGAGAAAGATTGCTTAGGAAGACAAAAGCAGTACTAGGGCTAGGCATGAAACTGCCAACACTGGTAATTCTAGATACCAGAACTATATGTCTATAGGCTGAATTTCACACATATGATACAGTTCTCAACTTTTTTATAATAAAAACTGACCTCTGCTTTGTTCTTTTGATTCCTGATTTGTGGTTCAGTCTTAATGAGAAACAAAATAACAACAAAAACAACAACAACAACAACAGAAACATCAGGAAGAAACTAAGGCTATATAATTAGCCAACAGTCTACTCTTTTAGATTCAGTGACAGATTATCATATTGGTAGATAATACCTCTTCCTCTTCTTTCCCACTCTCTATTTCCCTGCTCATTAGACAGGGATAAGACAGGAAGTGAAACACAAATCTCTACATTTACTTAATTGTCAAGAGCTCTGATAAAACTTGTGAGTAGGAAAGAGGTTGAAATGAATGGATAAAAATAAGACTTACCTGTAGAATAGCACTTAATCCATACTTTGCCTGTTCCCAATGACGTTGGTTAATTAAGAATTGACTACACTCTACAATGTTCTTTTCTGACAAAGGTGTCTATCATGAGAGGGTATTGTGTTACCTCTTTATATTTTTCATCCAAGAAAACATTTCACCAAAGAAAACATTCAGTATAATGGGAGATAAGTACTAATAGAGTAGTAGGAAGACAAATCTTATTTTTAAATTATCTTCAGTGATTGAGTTTTGGAAAATAAAATAAATGTCAGTATGTACTTGGAATGACATCCATCTGGGCAATTTTTCTGCCAGAAATAAAATGAAAGTAGGCATGGGGGAACTTTACATACAGAAATCTGGCATACTTGGG
The DNA here is from genome assembly GCA_017311185.1 of Proteles cristata cristata. NCBI lineage: Eukaryota > Metazoa > Chordata > Mammalia > Carnivora > Hyaenidae > Proteles > Proteles cristata. The sequence goes on from JAESUZ010005382.1 coordinate 54,230, forward strand.
CTGTCTGCAAATTATCTTTTTGGAGAAGTAGCTGAAAAAATACCTGGTATCCTTTTAGAAATGCACTAAGTAGATAGAGAATGGGAGTTCTCAAAGTATCCTGCTGACCTGCCTCTACAAACAGAAACTAGAAACTAGTGTTGATTTCCATTAGCAGGATCCTTTAGCTCACAGACCCATTTTCTCGCCTCATTGGCAACTCAGGTTTGAAGGACTGGGCTTTTCTAATAAGCATCTCATTTGGAGTTTGTTTGCCAAGGCATGGCTAGACTTTCAAGTTTATTTTCTTAAGCTACTGCATTATCTCTCACATCTCATGCCTAAAAAATAAGTTTGTGAGAAGATAAGTATCGAAGGGCAGCCAAAGACATTTGGGACTCTGATTCAGGGGAAAGGGTAAGCGAACTGATGTTTTTAACCATCCTAAAGAAATTTTGAATGAAGGCAGATGGTAATCATGTATTGGAAAATGTACTAATAAAAGAGACAACAGAGCAGTGACATCTAGAAATGAAGTCATGTGTTACAGGACAAAGTGATGTGTTATATTAGAGGAGAAAGTAAATCTTAAAGAAATATTTTGATGATCCAACTAAAATAACAAAAGACATTTTCTTAAAGAAACAGCCACTTAGTAGTGGACAGCAACCACTTAAAATTGTTGAGTGCAATCAGCAATGCCATGGGGTGCCACTGGGTGCCAGTGGTAGGCCTAGGACTTGGGGAGAAGAAAAGGAGAAAGAGAAGAGAGCCAATAAGTAGAGCAATTGAAAATAAAGAAGGGTGAAAAAGAAGGTGAAGAGAAATACATAAGGAAGGAATAGCCAGCAATAATTCTTCTGATTATCATCCTGTAGTAGCAAGATGATGAATTATGCCTGACAGTTTAAATATAAAAGATAAAGTAAAAACATTGTTTATAAAAAAGCTTAGATTTCAGATATTCTGTGAGTAAAACCCTTACCCATGAAATGGCGAATATGCATTGCCACTGCTTTCATTCCTTTCAGTGACTGTTGTTGTATAACAGGTAGGAGTGAAGTTAGTTTCAGAATAGTTTGGTAGCTACAGGGGTGCCTGGCCAGCTCAGTCAGAAGAGCATGCAGCTCTTGATCTCAGGGTCATGAGTTTGAGCCCCATGTTAGGTGTAGAGATTACTTTGTTTTTAATTAATTAATTATTTCTAAAAATTTACATCCAAGTTAATTAGCATATAGTGCAACAATGATTTCAGGAGTAGATTCCTTAATGCCCCTTACCCATATATAAATAAATAAATAAATACATAAATACATAAATAAATACATAAACAAACTTAAAAAAATAATAGCTTAGTAGCTATAAAAACTGTTCTTTTTCATAGTTTGTCCATAGCTTACCTTAGTGGTACTCAATATGAACTTTTTTTGGTTCCAAGGAGGGCATTCTGTTTCTTCATTTAAAAAAATTTTTTTTAAATGTCTTATTTATTTCCGAGAGAGAGGGAGAGAGAGAGAAAGAGGCGGAGTTGGGGGGGGGGGAGACACAGAATCTCAAACAGGCTCCAGGCTCTGAGCTAGCTGTCAGCACAGAGCCCCACGCGGGGCTGGAAACCACGAACCTCCTGAGCCGAAGCTGGGCGCTCAACCGACTGAGCCACCCACGTGCCCCTGTTTTTTCTTTTTTAAAAATCATTAGTACATTGTATAAGACTCTTCAATAAGACTGATAAATATGCGAGTAAGACTAATAAATACTCGAATAGACTATATTAAAAACCAGGGGCGTCCGTGTGGCTCACTCAGTTAAGCATCTGACTCTTGATTTTGGCTCAGGTCATGATCTCACGAGTTCATGAAATTGAGCTGTGGGGTTTCATAGTGACAGGGTGGAGCCTGCTTGGTATGTTCTCTCTCTCTCTCTCTCTCCCTCTCCCTCTCAAAGTAAATAAATGTAAAAAAGGAAAGGAAAAATAAAAAACAAATCATTTACATAAAATGGCTAATAGGAGTTATCTTAAACAGTTCAATGTTAGCTTGCTGCCAAAGATTTACATGCTAAGATACATTATTTTCCCAAGGTGTGAGAAAAACTGCATCCTTCTAAACATTGATGGTGCATAGCATATGCCATAATCATTGCTATTCTTGCTTGCTCCACTGCTTTTCAGCATCAATGATTATTGAGTGACTGAAACAAACAGAACTGTAATACTCTGGTGAGGGCATTGTTACATTAGTTGTAGAGCTGTGCTATCTTAGGACAATTTTGAAGAATTCATAGATAACATGTTGTAGACTATATAGAGCATGTTCTCTCTATAGAGAGTTTATTGTCAAATCCTTCAAAGATACTTTTTTTTTAAACTTCAGAAAATTGTAGGACAGTGATATGGTTAAATACATGGTTAAAAACTCAAATAGCGTAGAAGGGCTTAGATGGGGAAACAAGACAGTCCTCCCCTGCCCACCTTCAGTTTTGCTCCTCAGTAACCATCCCTTTTTTAAAGTTTATTTTTGAGAGAGATAGAGACAACATGAGTGTGGGAGGCGGGTGCACAGAGAGAGAATGAGAGAGAGAAAATCCCAAGCAGGCTCCACGCCGCCAGCACAGAGCCTGACGTGATGCTTGAACTAATGAAACTGTGAGATCATGACATGAGCCGAAACTAAGTGTTGGATACCCAACCAACTGAGCAACCCAAGCAACCCTCCAGTGACAATCACTTTTAACCTTTTCAAACATTTAAATTTTTCTCCTTTATGTTGCCATTTCTTAAATGACCTTAAGCAGTTTGTTGACATCCTGCTATGCTAGTGAGAATGTGCTGAATTTACATAAATCCCTGACTAGTCCCAACTGTCTCTCTCCCAGTATAATTTATGTCCCTATCCTCAATTCTACCACTAGTTACCTCTGAAATCTTAAGTATAATGAAACTTCAGTATCTGGTTCCATGTTTATTGGTTCCCCATTTTGTAAGATAAATTTAGGCATTAGTACTCCTACTTTTACTTTCACTGCTCCTCATAACCCCTACCCTTTAACCACTGTGAGCTGTACATTTATTTTTGCATTGTCAAGGTTGATGGTATTCACATTCTGTTAGGTGACCACAGGTAAATGTCTTGTGATTTATCAGACAGATTGTTCTAAAGGTCAAATACCAAAAAGCATATGTGTACACGATTATAACTATAGTGTTCACTGATAACTACATTGTGTGCTGGAATTATAATTGCTTCTCTAAAAGACAACTACTATGCTCCTGTACCATTCAATGGAGAATATTCTGAGGATCAAGTTCAAATAGATTCTATTTTTCTACTTGCCCCAATTGCTTTGATCATACCCTCAGATCATTATAAAGATTCAATCATAACATCAGTGCCTCTCCTTTCTTTGCTAGGTATTATTGGCATACCAAGCACAGGGCACTGGGAGCAGTCACCATGACTCAAGAGTAACTGCAACAATTAAGCAACTCTACACCAACATTTTTTTTTTTTAGAAAGGAGTAATTTATCACTGACAAAGGATTTTTTTATATTTATTTATTTTTGAGAGAGAGAGATACACAGTGTGATCTGGAGAGGGGCAGAGAGAGAGGGTGACACAGAATCTGAAGCAGACTCCAGGCTCTGAGTTGTCAGCACAGAGCCCAACGCGGGACTCAAACTCAGGACCCGTGAGATCATGATGTGAGCCGAAGTCAGACACTTAACCAACTGAGCCACCCAGGTGCCCCTGTTTTTATTTATTTTAGAGAGAGAGAGAGCGAGAGAGAGAATGAGCAGGGGAGGGGAAGAGAGAGAAAGGGAGACACAGAATCCAAAGCAGGCTCCAGGCTCTGAGCTGTCAGCATAGAGCCATACTCGGGGCTCCCACCCAGGAACCAGGAGATCATGACCTGAGCTGAAATCAGATGCTTAACCAACTGAGCCACCCAGGTGCCCCTCACTGACATTTTTTTTAGAATGGTGATACATGGTGGTAACAAAAGACTGACCAACTCCAACTTTTACTCAGTGTCACTATGGTGTTTTAATTCTTTATATATATTAAAAAATGCATCCTCTTCTTGCCTCTACCCACAGAAAATGACTCCTACTGCCCTGGCCTTTGGTACGCCAATGCTAATGGCCATTCTCCCAGAGTCTTCTTCTATCTTTCATCTTCCAATATGGGCTGCTGCATAGTGACTGTCCTAGGACTTCTTTTTCTTACTTATTCTGATTTAGATCTACTTTTTCCTAGATCCCACAACTTTCTTTTTCTTTGCTCTTTCATTTTGCTGTGACAACTGTCAAGTAATAACTAGGAGAAGATGCCTGGGAGGCCACCTTTCTCAGTCTTTTCATATCTGAAAATGTTTTCATTCCATCATCTTAGTTAATATATATGCTTGGTTAAAAACTCTATGCTCAATATAATTATCCCTCAGAACTTTGTAGGTATTGTTCTATCCCCCTCTGACTTTCGTTCACTTGGGGGTAAACTTTTTTTTCACTAGAAATTCTTAGAATCTGGGGCGCCGGGGTGGCTTAGTTGGTTAAGCGTCCGACTTTCGCTTAGGTCATGATCTCCCGGTTCGTGGGTTCGAGCCCCGCGTCGGGCTCTGTGCTGACTGCCAGCTCAGAGCCTGGAGCCTGTTTCAGTCTGTGACCTCTCTCTCTGACCCTCCCCTGCTCACGCTGTCTCTCTCTCTCTCCTAGAAATAAATAAAACATTAAAAAAAATTAAAAAAAAAAAAAGAAATTCTTAGAATCTTCTTTTTATTCCTGGTGCTTTGGAATTTTATGATGGTGGCTACTATTTTGAGATTATCTTCAGTTCCACATATTCTATTTTCTCAAAGATTTTTTTTATTAATATGATCTTTTTCTTTTAGGTGAGAGGTTTTCCTCAGGTGTCATTTGATTGGTGATTATCCATCTATATTCATGAATGAGAAAATAGAAAGGCTGACTAGGAACTCAGTGAGCAGGGCTTATGGCTTGCCAGGCTTTGCTTTGGGTGAACAGGTAGTGAATTAGCTGGTAGGCTGGGGAACCCTATAAGCCAGAATGAGGGGGATTTATTCTCCCACACTAGCTCTTTAGGTTCTTTGCAGGCAGTCTTTGCCTGAGGGTAAATGCTCAGCTTCATGGAATTCTATGTGGAAGAGAATGGGAACTGTGTGGGTAGGGGGTCAACATTTCCATACAGAGACCTGCATCAATTCCCCCATTTTCAGCTCACTTCCCACTCGCACTCTAAGGCTTTCATGAAAAATAGCTCCCCTCCAAGTGTTTGCTAGGCTATGGCTTCTTTTCTGCTTTGCCAGGTACCATTCTTGCATTTATATTTTGGCTTCCAGAAATTTGTGGAAGTCTCTTATCTACTGCAGCCCGTTCCATTCTGTTTGCATTCGCTGCCTCCCTGACCAGTAGTTTTTGAGCACTTACAGGACTCTGTACCAGGTGCTATTCTAAGCACTAAGGGCATGATAGACAAAAGAATAAGTGGAGGCGACAGGTATTTAGGACACAATAGCAAAAGGATAGTCAGTCTAGTAATAATAAACAAGGCAGCAAATAAATAAGGCAATCTCAGAGAGTATTAAGTTCTATGAAGAAAATACAGAATAATGTGATATAGAGACCTGGTGAGAGGTTTTAGAGAAACTAGTCAGGGAAGGTGTCTGGTCTGACCCTAAAATCATGGGATCCTAAATCATGGAAGATCATTTTGATTTGAACAAATAGAATGATGAGAGGGAGCCAACCTGGATAAGGTCTGAGGAAGGGCACTCAAGGCAAAGGGAACAGCCTTAAAGTAGAAACACCTTCAGGTAGGAAAGCCCCGAAGGGGCCAAAAGAAAGTTCAAAATGGCTGCAGATCAATGAATAAATAAGATTTAGAAATCTTATTTAAAAGGGGGCGGGGGGAGCACCTGGATGGCTGAGTTGATGCAGACTGCAACTCTTGATCCTGGGGTTCTAAGTTCAGTTCCCAAGTTGGGTGTAGAGATTCCTTAATAATAAAAAAAAAAATCTTTAAAAAAAAGAAATAAGAGAACAGTAGGAAATGGGGTTGGAGAGGGAAGCAGATAGTCTTGAAAGCATGGGAAGAAGTTTTTATTTTATTGTAAATGTAAAGAAAGACCGTTGGGGGATTTTTCTCAGGAAATGATACAATTTGGCTCTTTGTTTTATACTTTTTAAAAAATTTTGTAATGATCATTTTAGTGATGTTTGAATGTAAAAAGCAGTATAGTGTAGTTGTTAAGAGAATGAACTTTCTAGGGGCGCCTGGGTGGTTCAGTCGGTTCAGTGTCCCACTTCTACTCGAGTCATGATCTCATAGTTCATGAGTTTGAACCCTGTTTTGGGCTCTCTGCTGACAGCTCAGAACCTGAATGCTGTGTCTCCCTCTCTCTCTGCCCCTCCCCTGCTCATGCTCTGTCTCTCTCTGTCTCTCAAAAAATGCATAAACTTTTTTAAAAATGTAAAAAAAAGAGAGAATGGGTTTGGAAACAAATTACTGGTTCTGCCATCCTTGAGACTTTGGGCAAGATAGTTTGCCTCTCTGTGCCTCAGATTTCTCATTTGTAAAACAGATAATGACGGCTCCCACGTTATAGAGTTGTGAGAATTACTCTAATTAAGTTCGGTAATGTACTTAGGACAGTGCCTGGTAGATAGAACTATATAAACGTTAACCATTTCTAATATTGTTTTTATTATTATTGGAAGGAGGGGTGATAGATATGTATAGTCAATCAACTCCCTTGAACAAGAAACCCAAAGGTGTTGATTTGCTTACATAAAACAGAGGTTTGTTTGTTTGTTTTACAAAGGGCCAAGGAAAAACTCCATTTGTCTATTGCATACCATTACATGTTGTAGAAATTAAAGAAAAAGATTCTTTATAACACTTGCTTTTTTTCTATATCTTTATTTAATATATTCTTTAGAATTTAAGTAGAGATCATTTGCTACGATTCTTTCTTTTCTGTACATATATACATATGATTTTTAAAAATCAAATACTATAGGGGTGCCTGGGTGGTTCAGTCGGTTAAGCATCCGACTTCAGCCCAGGTCAGGATCCCACGCTTCATGGGTTCAAGCCCTGTGTCAGGCTATGTGCTGACAGCTTAGAGCTTGGTGCCTGGAGTCTGCTTCAGATTCTGTGTCTCCCTCTCTCTCTGCCCCTCCCCTGCTTGCACTCTGTCTCTTTGTATCCCAAAAATAAACAAATATTTTAAAAATTTTATCAAATTCTATAGTCTTACAACGAAAAACAACCATTCTCTGCCCAATTTATTTCTACTTACCTTTCCCCACATTCAACCACTTTTGACTTTCTAGCTCTTTACTCCATAGCTTTAAATAATATGCTTAGACCATTATTTTTAATATTTAACTCTTAGATAATACGTATTTATTTCTAGATATGACACATGAAAATTTCATCCTCTTACTCTACTGCAACTTCAGGTCCGCAATTGTCCTCCTATAGTAATAGCAGAATTATTAGTTAAATCAAGAAACAGTGTTTACATTATTCTGGATACTCAAATATTTTTCACTTCAGAGGCAAGTTGGGCAGTATAGTAGGTGCTGAGCAGCTATTTTCCTATAGTTCCTAATTTTCTCCCTTTCCACTTTGCAATTTCTTCCTTAAAATGTCTTCCTGTTTTATTCCCCAGTGGTTCATCATAACAGGTCTTCAATCTTGATTCCTATCTTTCCAGGAAAAAATCCTTCTAAACACTCTGTCCCATTGTATTAAACAGTGTAATTACACTCTCCATACTTGACACCCTGGACTGTTCTTTTAGACTGGATATACCATTTCCTGAATCTCATACCTATTGTCTCTTTGTCCATTTTCTATTTTATTTTATTTTTTTTGCTAGTATTCATTCTCAACTAACTTCCTAAGAAGGTGCATGGGAAACAGATGAACATAGGCGGAAAAAAGAGAGCGGCAAACCGTAAAACAGACTCTTAACTATAGAGAACAAACTCTGGGTTGCTGGAGGGGAGGTGGGCAGGGGGATGGGTTAAGTGGGTGATGGGTATTGAGGAGGGTACTTGTTATGAGTACCGGGTGTTATATGTGATGAACCACTAAATTCTACTCCTGAAACTAATATTACACTATATGTTAACTAACTGGAATAAAAACTTGAAGAAAAAAAAGCACCAAAAGTTAGAAAAAGAAAGAAAGAAAGAGAGAAGAGAAGAGAAGAGAGAAAGAGAGAAAGAAAGAAAGAAAGAAAGAAAGAAAGAAAGAAAGAAAGAAAGAAAGAAAGAAAGAAAGAAAGAAAGAAAGAAAGAACAAACAGGTGCGGGGTGTATCTTATTTGATTAATAGTTTTTTTTCTTTTGTCTATTTTTTTTATTTTTTAAATTTTTTATAGTTTATTGTCAAGTTGGTTTCCATATAACACCCAGTTCCTCATTCCCACAAGTGCCCTCCTCCATGCCCATCACCCCCCTTACCCTTTCCCCCATCCCCATCAGCCCTCACTTTGTTCTCAGCATTCAAGAGTCTCTCATGGTTTGCCTCCCTCCCTCTCCCTAACTATTCTTCCCCTTCTTCTCCCTCATGGTCCTCTGTTAAGTTTCTCCTGATTCACTTATAAGTGCAAACATATGGTAGCTGTCCTCTTCCTGACTTATTTCGCTCAGCATAACACCCTCAAGTTCCATCCACATTGCTACAAATGGCCAGATTTCATTCTCTCTCATTGCCATGTAGGATTCCATTGTATAGATAAACCACATCTTCTTCATCCATTCCTCAGTTGATGGACACGTAAGCTCTTTCCATGAGTTAGCTATTGTTCAGAGTGCTGCTATGAACATTGGGGTACATGTGCTCCTATGCATCAGCACTCCTGTATCCCTTGGGTAAATTCCTAGCAGTGCTATTGCTGGGTCATAGGGGAGTTCTATTGTTAGTTTTTTGAGGAACCTCCACACTGTTTTCCAGAGGGGCTACACCAGTTTACATACCCACCAACAGCGCAGGAGGGTGCCCGTTTCTCCACATCCTCACCAGCATCTATAGTCTCCCGATTTGTTAATTTTAGCCACTCTGACTGGTGTGATGTGATATCTCAGTGTGGTTTTGATTTGTATTTCCCTGATGAGGAGGGATGCTGAGCATCGTTTCATGTGTCTGTTGGCCATCTGGATGTCCTCTTTGGAGAAGTGTCTGTTCATGTCTTCTGCCCATTTTTTCACTGGATTGTTTTTTGGGTGTGGAGTTTGCTGAGATCCTTACAGATTTTTGATATTAGCCCTTTATCTGATATGTCATTTGCAACTATCTTTTCCCATTCCATTGGTTGCCTATTAGTTTTGTTGATTGTTTCCTTTGCCGAGCAGGAGATTTTTATCTTGATGAGGTCCTAATACTTCATTTTTGCTCTTGCTTCTCTTGCCTTTGAAGATATGTCAAGTAAGAAATTGCTGCGGTTGAGGTCAAGGAGGTTGTTTCCTGACTTCTCCTCTAGGGTTTTTATACTTTTCTGTCTTACATTCAGGTCCTTCATCCATTTTGAGTTTATTTTTGTGTATGGTGTGAGAAAGTGATCTAGTTTCATTCTTTTGCACGTTTGGCTGGATATATAAACTTTGGTTGAAAATAATGTTCCCTTCGAATTTTGAAAATATGCACTATCATCTTCCAAGTATTCAGAACTAGAGAGAAAAAACAAAAGCCATCCTGATTCTCATTTGTTTTTATTTTTTCACTTTTTTTTTGCTTTATTTTATTTTTATTTATTTATTTTAAATATTATTTTAAATTCCAGTATAGTTACTGTACAGTGTTATATTAGTTTCAGGTATACAATAATACAGTGATTCAACACTTCATACATTATCCGGTGCTCATCAGGGACAAATGACCCTCTCAACCCCCATCACCTATTTCACCCATCCCCCCACCCACCTCCCCTCTGGTAACCATCAGGTTGTTCTCTATAGTTAAGAATCTATTTCTTGGTCTCTCTGTCTCTCTCTCTGTCTTTGTCTGTCTCTGTCTCTCTCTCTCTCTTTCCCTTTGCTCATTTTTTATTTGTTTCTTAAATTCCACATATGAGTGAAATCATATGGTATTTGTCTTTGATTTATTTTGCTTAGCATTATCCACTTTTTAAATCGTTCTTTTGTGTGTGTGTGTGTGTGTGTGTGTGTGTGTTTTAATATTTGTATTTTGAGAGAGTTCAAGCAGGGGAGGGGCAGAGAGAGAGGGTCAGAAGATTTGAAGTGAGCTCTGCACTGACAGTCTGAGAGCAGGGAGCGGGATATGGGGCTGGGACTCAGGAACTGCAAGATCATGACCTGAGCCAGTTATACTTTAAACCAATCGCGCCACTCAGGTGCCTCAATTGTTCTTTTTAATTTGAAATTTTTTGGAACTTCTCTGTTTCTGGTATTCTGAAATTTATAAGATTTAGTGTATTTGTGTTTGTGTGTATATGTGTGTGTTTCTTTTTCATTTACTCTTCTGAAAACTTTATGGGCTTTTTCAATCTGGTAATTATGTCCTGCAGTTCTAGGAATATTTCTTGAATAATTTCCTTCCCTCCATTTCTCTATTCTTTACGGAACTCTTATTGTCTATTGTCAGACCTCTGGATTTATCTTCAGATTTATTTATTATCTTTTTAAAATGATCATTCACGTTTTACTACAAGAAATACAAAATATTTTGGGAATCTCTATGTATCTTGTTATTGATTTCTATTTTATACCTAGCTGTTTGGAGAATATACTCTGTATATATCAATCCTTAGAAATCTATTGGGACTTGTTTTATGGCCCAACATATGGTTTATATTGGTGAATTTTCTTTACCAAATTTGTGTTTTGCTATTAATGGATCTGATGTTCCATAAATGTCAATTAGATCAAATGGTTGATGATGTTAAGTCTTCTATATTCTGATTTTTTTTTTTTGCTACGTTTTCTATTGATTACTGAGAAGATGGTGTTAAAGTCTTCACATTTGTAAATCTGTCTATACTTTATTTTCCAACAATTGTTGCTTCATGTGTTTACAGACTTTTCATTAGGTGCAACACATTTAGGAATGTAATCTTTTCTTGATTAACTAACACTTTTATCATTATGAAATGTTCCACTTTATTTCTAATATTTCTTTTCATCACGAGTTCTATTTTGTATGATGTTAATATAGCCATAACATCTTTTTTATTGAAGTATAAAAAAATACATTGGTGTATTAGTTTTGGGTGTACACAATTCTATACATTACTCAGTGCTCACAACAATAAGTGTAGTCACCGTCTTGCACCAATCAACATTATTACATTACTATTGACTATATTCCCCATGTTGCACTTTTCATCTCTGTGACTTATTTATAAGTGGAAGTTTGTGTCTCTTCTTAAGATTGTGCCTTAATCCCCTTCATCTATTCCACCCATCCTTTCCCCACCAACCTCCCCTCTTGTAACCACCAGTTTGTCCTTTATATTTAAAGAGTCTGTCTTTTTGTTTGCTGCTTTTTTCTTTGCTCCTTTGTTTCTTAGATTACACATATAAATTAGATTATATGGTGTTTGCTTTTCTCTATTAGACTTATTTCACTTAATATAATACCCTCTAGATACATCCATGTTATTGCAAACCGAAGATCTCACTCTTTTTTTATAGCTGAGTAATACGTCGTTGTATATACATACAAAAAAAATATCCGTATATACACAAAAGTATATATGTATATATACACATGTACAACGTATATACAATGCATATATGTATATACACATATACAAACAAAATATATATACATATATATACAAAATATATATTTACATACATATATACATACATACATATGCCACATCACGTACACACACATACATACATATACAGCACATCTTGTTTTTTATACTTAGGGTTTTCATGAAATGTCTTATTTCTTCCATCCATTTTGAGCCTCTTTTTGTGAATCAAGTAAGAAACACATGATGAGGTCTTACTTTACCAACCAATTTGACAATCTTGTCTTTTAATTGCAGCATTTAGTCTATTTACCATCTTGGTTCTTGATTTCTATTTATCTTATCTGTTCTTTATATTTTTTTGTTTCTACTTTCCTAAATGAATTTGGGTTAATTTGTTAAGTATTTCAGTATATTATCCTGTTGACATTTCAGTTACTCTTCTTTATGTTGTTTTTAATGATTATAGTCGAAATTATATATAAATCATTAAATTGCCACATTATATATTCAAAATATACTGTATTATTTGATGAACTATCTAATAATTTTGTAACAATATACTTTCAATGATTACTTTCCCACCCCTTGGGTTCTTGTCACAAGTTTTGTTTTCACATATGCTATAAACTGCACGTCTTCATTGTTATGTTTACATTAAATATCCAACAGTCTTATAAAAGATGTAATAATGTATATGTAAAAAAATAAGATCAAATGTTTAAAAGGTTATTTATATTATTGACCAATTTACTCTTTCCGATGGTTTTTATTTCTTCTTCCATAACTAGGTTTCTATATTATTATATTTCCCTTCAACCCATTTAATTTCTTTCAGTATGTCTTTTAGCATAGGTCTGTGGGACATAAAATCTTTCAGTTTTGTACAAAAACACCTTTGTTTATCCTTCATTTTTCAAGAATATTTTTACAGTAATCTGGCCTTTATTATGTTTTATAAGAAAGCAACTATCATTCTTATCATTACCCTCCTGTATGAAATGTTATTTCTCTCTCCAGAGGCTTTCAAAATTTTCTGTTTACCTTTGGTCTTCAGAATTTGACTATGATTTCCCTAAGTGTGTTCAGTGTATTGTCCTGCTTGAAGTTTGCTGAGCTTCTTAGATTTACGGGTTGGTACCTTTAAACAATTTTTTAAAATGTTTACTCATTATTTCTTCAAATATTTCTATGCTTTATTCTCTCAAACCTTTCCTCCTGAGACTCCAGTTATATATAGATGCTAAATCATTTGATATTGCTTTACATGTCTTAAATGTGCTGTTCTGAGTGATTTCCTCTTTCTTTCTTTTTTTCTTTTTGTTGTTGTTGATGTCTCTTTCCTCTGATTTAGAAAATGTCTGATCTGTCTTTGAGTTCATCAGTTCCTTTCTGTTATGTTCAGTCTTCTTTAATTCCAATTAATTCTCTGTCTTAGATATTGCACCCTTCAGTTCTAAAATTTCCATCTGATTTCTTTTTGGAATTACCTTTTCTCTGCTGAATTCTCATATCTTTTTGCACTCTTCCCATATTTTCTTTAATTTTTAAAACATAATAATAACAATTTCAAACTCTTTTTTTGCCCTGTTAATCCCAGTAGTTGGATGATTTCTAGCATTCTGTCTAATGAGTTTTGTTTTTAATATTATGACTCACATTTTCCTGGTTCTTCACCTGTCTATTAATTTTAGATATTGTGAATGATTATAGTGACTCTGGATTATGTTATCTTCTCTCAAAGATTATTTGGTTTTGTTTTGAAAGGGAGTTAAATTACTGGAGAGTTATTCTTGATCCCGTCAAGGTCTGATTGGGTGAGGGAGGCTATTTCTATTTTGCCTCTAGTCTTAAGGTATAGTCCTTATTTCTAGTTTGTGGTCCTTTCTTCTACAGTGTGGCCTTTCTCAGGTTTAAAGGTAATGAATGGTATGTTAACCAAGGTATCTTTACTCTGGATGGGTCAGAACTCTCATATACCCTAAGTACTGTGTGAGTTCTGACATCTTTGTTCAGCTGAGGATTTGTCCAAAGAATAGGGGAATACTTCTACAAACATTCTTGTAACCTCCTCATTTAAGTAACTGTCCCTTAAATTTCAGTCAACTTAGCAACTCATAACTCTGATCTCTTTCCTCACCCCCATGAGATTTCTACTTTCTGTTTGGGCTCCACTTCTCTACACTACAGTTTGGAAATTGCCCACAGGCAGAAAGCCATGGAGTATGTAGAACTCAACTTAAATTCTTCTCTTCTCTTGAGTATACAAGACCTGCATATCCACTATTAAGTGCTTGAAAACTGTTGTTTTATATATTTTGTCAGGGAAGTGTCTGAATGTTGCAGAGGCCTCTTAAGAAGGATTTGGTTCATACTTACATGAATCAGTGTCAAAGACATTTATAAAATTAGAAAATCTTAAATAGAGTAAACTCTGAAACAGATTTCTCAAGATATTCTCCAAAGACCTCTGAACTTTCAAGAAATATCTAGTGTTATTCAATATGATTCTAGCCATTACACCAATTCACTATACCTTTTATTCTCAGCGTTACAAAAGTGAGAAATTGAGTATTTCATCAAGTCCTTGCAACAGTTATAAATGCTTGCCCTGTAAGACAATACAGAGTCTATATTAGTGCACTGTGAACAAGGCACCCTACCGCTGGAGCCAGCTTAGGAGTCGGCAACTTCTTGATATTCTTGTTATTGGGAAAGTCTCAGTAAAATGACCTTTTCTAAGTGAATCAAGCATCAAGAGATGATACTACTGAGGATACCCATAAAACTATTCTCATTAAGGAGTCTTCTGAATCAAGTACCTGTCATGAATTGAATTTCCATCTGCTTTGGAATTTTTCAGTTTTTCATAAAGACTCTGCACCTCATGATTCCAGGTGTGGTAATGTATTTCAAGAGTATCTAAGGGCATTATTTTAAGACTTGGTTAATTAAACTAAACACAAGAAACAGGAAAGTAAACTTCCATTGTTTCAGTGTTACTTTCTTAGGCAATTGGCATCAACCCTACCCCATCACATCCATCTGTATCAAGAGGAGATGCAGGAGAATCCTTTCCCTTAAAATAGCAAGATCTGGTGCAACTTAATCTTTACTGTGTTTTTCTTCTACAAAATTAAAGAATTTCTGAGTCACTTTATTGTCCACTGAGAAAAAAAGTATGTGGTTAGTTCATCAGAATATGGATACTTTTAAAATTAAGTCAAGAAATCATTAGCTTCTATGTGTATGCTAGAATGATGGATCAACATTAGCCATTTCCTCCTACTTCTGCTTAGCCCCAAAAGTCAGATCATATCGATATTTTCACTTGCTTGCAACTCAAGAACATTATTATCTATATAACAATTCTGCACAAAGTGTCAAAGCAGCTCTGTTATAAAAGAAATCAAGAACCACAAGTAGCTCCGTGACTATTTCTTTACTAATTGTACTTATTTCAACTCTCTCTGGAGATTAATTTTCAAATCAGGAGGAGATATGCTTTGTATTAAGTCACTACGTAACAAGTTTGGAGTGCCTAGCTGAATTCCTAGTTATGCTGGTTGAATGCTGATATCCTGAGCTGTCTGTCCCTGAAAATCCTAGGTTATATTGAGTCACTTCCATTGAAAATTTTGATGCTGAAAGATCTCCCAGATTCAATTCTTTAGGCTGATCAAATTGCGCAATTAACTGCAAGGTATCTCAGATTAGCCAGAGTGTTGAACTAGACCAGAAGGAGGTATCCATACGGGAACCACCCAAGGAATTTAAGACCTTCAAAGCTGTCAAGATGAGTTATCTGTCCATAAAGAATGCCCTGTATGGGGGAATTGTAGCGTTTTTCAAGTAGGCGGCTTTCTTGTTAACTTGGCCATGCTAAATGTAGCATATCCGGGATCTGTTTACATGAAAACCTCAGATAGAAGCTATTTCTGATGTCATGCAATTGATTCTGATATTTAAAAGACTGTAAAAGAGTATAGCCTGTGACAAGCTCCTTGACATAACCTATTAAAGATACCTACTTTTCCGTTTGTCAGGGAAGAGATGGAGAAGCAGAGGAACCAAGGTGACTTAGATAAGTATGCATATTGGTTTTGGAGAGCCATTCTAAGATAATAATTTCTTCATTGAGCTAGGCTCCCACTCAGAATGTCCCAGAGAGGTCCCAATACCATCTCCAACTTCTGCTGTGCCCGTTGTTTTTAATACATGCATTAATGTGTACCACTGCCTCTGACAATATGGCCTACACAGTGACATCTTAAATTTGTTCCATTATTTAGAAGATAAAAGTAATTCCAGAAAAAATGTAAAACAGAGAGTTTGAAAAGAATGAAAAAAAATTACCTGCCCTCATCTACCATTAGAATACAATTACCTTTAATATTTTGCTGTGTTTCTTTCCTATTTTCCCAATGCATTAAAAAGCATTAACTATTTTTTTAAAAATTAGATAACTTTGCACCTGGCAAAACTCTTCCAACCTTCTCAGAGGTGTCTAAAATAAAAACTAAAATTCATATCTTCATCTCCATTCCCCTAGTGCCCTTGAGTCCCTCAAACAGAGATATCACTTAGATGTGTAACTATTCAGATGCTTTCAAATTTAGGGTTAAAAAATATGCTTATGCTTCTATTTCTTGGACTTTTAAACAACATCTGTGTACTCATTTAATTTCAGGAGCATAGATTCTGAAACCAAAATTGCCTGGGTTTGAATCATGGCCGTGTTAATTCCTGGCTTTGTGACTGTGAGCAAGTTCCTTAATCTCTCTGGGCTTCCATTTTCTCATCCATAAAAATGGGGGTAATAATAGTACCTACCTCACAGTGTTATGAAGATGATGTAAGTTGATATAAGTAAGATGTTTAGAATAGTTTTTTGCACTTAATTAAGTTCAATAATATTACTTTTTTATCTTGATAGAGAAAAGTTTTATCTCATTTTCATGGCTTCTTATTTCCATTCTACTCCCTCATATTTGTTATATTATTTTTAGGGTTTTAAAAACAGATTACAATAACAAATTAAATCTATAGTTCTTATTTTAACTGTGGACAGTGTCTCTTGATCCTGAAACTTGACATATGAATAATAATGAAATTAGCATCATTTTACTTATCTCCACCTTTCTACTTCCTCCCACTTCCCAACTTGTGTTTATACCTTTGCTTTCATACAATCAAGTTAGTTAATATTTGCATTCTGTTTTGAAACTTAAGTCTTTTGTAATTCTTTTGGGTCTTTGGTACTCAAAGTGTGGTCCTTCCACCAACATCCTTAGAATTAGGGAACCTGGGGGCTTCGTAGAAATTCATTATCTCAGTCCCTACCTCAGTTTTGCAGGATGAAAATCTGCATTTTAATGAATTCCCCAGGTAGTCCATATGCACATTAAGGTTTAGGAAGATTGCTTTGAGCAGTTGTTTTCAACTTGACTGCTTCCTAAGTGATTACAATATGCAAGCAGGGCTGAGAATTATTGGTTCATAGATCTGTTGTGGGATCTTAAA
This sequence comes from Proteles cristata cristata, assembly GCA_017311185.1. Taxonomy (NCBI): domain Eukaryota; kingdom Metazoa; phylum Chordata; class Mammalia; order Carnivora; family Hyaenidae; genus Proteles; species Proteles cristata. Next base: position 71,487 of record JAESUZ010005382.1, read on the forward strand.
TTATCTATCTATTGTGGAAATCTTACATTATTTAAAATTCTCTTCAGGCACCAACACCCTTGGAGCCTCTCCACTCCAGGCAGGTAGTTTACAATCCCTAATGTAGATGCAGTTTTCAGGTTTCATCCTGGAAGTTAGTCTAAACTGTCAGCCGCATTTGCTCTGAATGGGAGAGAGAGCTGTAGGAAAGAAGAGGAGCTTTATTGGCCTAGCTGTTCTGAATGCAGTTCTTTTTTTTTTTTTTAATATAATTTATTGTCAAATTGGCTAACATTCACTGTGTAAAGTGTGATTTTGGTTTCTGGGGAAGATTCCCATAGTTCATCACTTACATACAGCACCCAGTGCTCATCCCAACAAGTACCCTCCTCAATGCCTATCACCCATTTCCCCCTCTCTGCACACCTTGCCATTAACCCTCAGTTTGTTCTCCATCTTTAAGAGTCTCTTGTGGTTTGCCTCCTTCCCTCTCTATTTGTAACTATTTTTTTCCCTTCCCTTCCCCCATGGTCTTCTGTTAAGTTTCTCAAGATACACATATGAGTGAAAACATATGATATATGTCTTTCTCTGACTGACTTATTTCACTTAGCCTAATACCTTCCAGTTCTATCCACATTGCTGCAAATGGCATAATTTCATTAATTCTCATTGCCAAGTAGTATTCCATTGTATATATAAACCACATCTTCTTTATCCATTCATCAGTTGATGGACACTTAGGCTCTTTCCATAATTTGGCTATTGTTGAAAGTGTTGCTATAAACATTGGGGTACATGTGCCCCTGCGAATCAGCCCTCCTGTATCCTTTGGATAAATTCTTAGTAGTGCTATTGCTGGATTGTAGGGTAGTTCTATTTTTAATTTTGGGGGGAACCTCCACACCGTTTTCCAGAGTGACTGCACAAGTTTGCATTCCCACCAATAGTGCAAGAGGGTTCCTATTTCTCCACATCCTCACCGGCATCTGTTGTTTCCTGAGTTGTTAATTTTAGCCACTCTGACTGGTGTGTGGTGGTATCTCAGTGTGGTTTTGATTTGTATTTCCCTAATGATCAGTGACATTGAACATCTTTTCATATGTCTGCTGACAACCTGGATGTCTTCTTTGGAAAAGTGTCTATTTATGTCTTCTGCCCATTTCTTCACTGGATTACTTGTCTTCAGGTGTTGAGTTTGGTAAGTTCTTTATATATTTTGGATACTAGCCCTTTATCAGATATGTCATTTGCAAATATCTTTTCCCATTCTGTCGCTTGCCTTTTAGTTGTGTTGATTGTTTTCTTTGCAGTGCAGATGCTTTTTATCTTGATGAGATCACAATAGTTCATTTTTGCTTTTAATTCCCTTGCCTTTGGAGATGTGTTGAGCAAGAAATTGCTGTGACTGAAGTCAAAGAGGTTGTTGCCTGCTTTATCCTCTAGGGTTTTGATAGTTTCCTCTCTCATATTTAGGCCTTTCATCTATTTTGAGTTTATTTTTGTGTATGATGTAAGAAAGTGGTCTAGTTTCATTCTTCTGCATGTTGCTGTCCAGTTCTCACAACACCATTTGCCAAAGAGATTGTCTTTTGTTCCATTGGATACTCTTTCCTGCTTTGTCAAAAATTAGTTGGCCATACATTTGTAGGTCCAATTCTGGGTTCTCTATTCTATTCCATTGGTCTATGTGTTTGTTTTTGTGCCAATACCACACTGTCTTTTTTTTTTTTTGATATTTTATTTATTTATTTATTTATTTATTTATTTATTTATTTATTTATTTTACAAATAGTTTATTGTCAAATTAGTTTCCACATAACACTCAGTGCTCATCCCCACAAGTGTCCTCCTCCATGCCCATCCCTCCTCCCCACACATCCATCAGTCCTCAGTTTTTGTCAGCATTCAAGAGTCTCTCATGGTTTGCCTCTCTCCCTTTCCCCCACCATTTCCGCCCTTCTTCTCCCCCTTGTTCCTCCATCAAGTTCCTCCTAATCCTCCTATACGTGCAAACATATGATATTTGTCCTTCTCTGCCTGACTTATTTCGCTCAGCATAACACCCTCAAGGTCCATCCAGGTTACTACACATGGCCAGATTTCATTGTTTCTCATTGCCATGTAGTATTCCATGGTATAGATAAACCACATCTTCTTGATCCATTCATCTGTTGATGGACACTTAGGCTCTTTCCATGTTTTAGCTATTGTGGAGAGTGCTGCTATGAACATTGGGGTACATGTGCTCCTATGCATCAGCATTTCTGTATCCCTTGGGTAAATTCCTAGCAGTGCTATTGCTGGGTCATAGGGGAGTTCTATTGTTAGTTTCCTGAGGAACCTCCGCACTGTTTTCCAGAGGGGCTGTACCAGTTTACATTCCCACCAACAGTGTAGGAGGGTGCCCGTTTCTCCACATCCTCGCCAGCATCTCGAGTTCTCTGATTTGCTCATTTTAGCCACTCTGACTGGCGTGAGGTGGTATCTCAGTGTGGTTTTGATTTAATACCACACTGTCTTGATGATTACAACTTTGTAGTAGAGGCTAAAGTCTGGGATTGTGATGTCTCCCACTTTGGTTTTCTTTGCCAATATTACTTTGGCTATTTGGGGTCTTTTGTGGTTCTGTACAAATTTAAGGATTGTTCAAACTTTGAGAAGAATACCACTGCAATTTTGATTGGGAATGCATTGATTGCGTAGATTGCTTTGGGTAATATTGACATTTTAATAATATTTATTCTTCCAATCCATGAGCATGGAATGCTTTTCCATTTCTTTGTGTGTTCTTCAATTTCCTTCATAAGTTTTCTATAGTTCTCAGCATATAGATCTTTACATCTTTGTTTAGGTTTATTCCTAGGTATTTTATGGTTCTTGGTGCAATTGTAAATGGGATCAACTTCTCGATTTCTCTTTCTGTTGCTTCATTATTGGTGTATAGAAACTGAATGCAGTTCTTTAATTACATTGAAAATTGCTCCCAAGGCCTAGTTATCTCTTGTGTTTCCTGAGTCTGAGCTCGGCACTTCTTGGAGTTCTTTTGGAAGAGAGTATTCTTAAAAACGCTTGTGTTGAGTTGCAGTTTCCCCTCTTCTATTTCTTCCATTAATCAAATCCCATCTGCTTTCTATCTTTAATGGATTTCCTCAAACTTTCTCAGCTCTTGCTGCATACCTTTGTTGTTTTCTAGCCATGTTATGGTTTAATTATTTTGAAAATATGTTTTCTATCATTTCAATGAGACTATAGAAAGAAAAGAAGTAAATACACGGGCTCAGTCCACCATGTTTTGCCAGAATACCTTCTGCAGCTGAGTACAAGAAATTTGTGGTCAGAAGCATTCTCCAAACTGTTACCATTACACCTCAATACCCTTGAGCAAATAGTCAGGATCAAAGAATCATGAAGACAACTAAGAATGCAGTGAAGTGGATTACTCAGGAAGACAGGTCAATATTCACTAGGTCTTTAATTGATTCTTTTGTCATTTCGTGTTCAATGTAATGAAGCAAGCTTGTTGATTTATTAATGGTATGACATCCCCAGCCTTGCCCTGTGTCCACTGAAACGTAAATGAGGACTTAAAGTTCTATTTCCAGGGTCGCCTGGGTGGCTCAGTTTGCTAAGCATCTGACTCTTTATTTTGATCTAAGTCATAATCTCACAGTTTGTGAGATTTAGCCCCATATCAACCTCCATGCTGATAGCATGGAGCCTGCTTAAGATTCTCTCTTCCTCTCTCTCTGTCCCTCCCCTGTTTGTGCGTGTGTGCTCTCTCTCTCTCAAAATAAATACTGTTTAAAAAAAAAAGTTCAAATTCCATATGCCACTCTGTTTGCATCTAGAACAGCATACCAAAAGATTGTATGCATTTAATAAATAATTGTTAGATGATGAATAAATGAATGACTGTGTGCCTACCTAGCACTCATTTGTACCATAAGACTTTGTCTCTGCTAGTAGATTAGGAGTTGAATCAAGGTGCATTTCTACCCTCTAATTTAAGTAAGACCCTGGGTCATATGAGTCCAGAGGCACATGGGCAGGTGTAGCACTACTACAATGATCGATATTAAAGAGCTTCCTCGGGAGATTTGTTAAGAGCCAATCCACTGGACTCATCTTCTCTAGATCTATCTGTTGATTTTTTTTAGCTACACTTCTGGAAGACACATCAGAAAACAAAATGAAGAAAACAATGATTCTTTTCTAGCTCCCCAAATGGCCAAAATGGAGTCACCTGGAATTTCTACACTCGCTAGAATAATGCAGCAGCTGATATTCACAAGAGATCTCCCTTGTCAATTTAAAGATGATATTTTAGTTAAGGGAGAGTGTAGGTTACGTATGCCAGGAGGCGCAGTGCCAGGCAATGTTTTTGTTCCCTGGAATAAGTTACGATTGTAGACTTACAGGGATTGGTTGGTGTGGCAGTGGAATTAAAATACAGTCATGTTACAGACCAGACAGGATTTTAGTCAGGCTTTGCTTGCTGTAATGCAACCTGACACAATAGAAACAACTGCCAGGAGGAAAACCTCTCCTCTAGCCCTCTCAGCCTATATAGCAAATGGCAATATTCTAAAGGAATTTTTCTTTCTGTTGGATATTGTTGCCTTTACTCAAAACACGTGTTGACCACCTGTGTTCTACATTTATCCCCTGTTGCTACTTAACCATCCATACTAAGAATGTTTTCTTAAAGTCTTTCCCCTTCAACTTACCCCAAGTTCAGTTACTTGGCTAACTCTTTGTCTTTTTTTTTCCACCAAAAGTTCTTGCTTCACACTCTCCCCACCACCCCCACAGACCCCAAAAAGAGGAAACAAGAGTCTATTGACAAAGAATATACAAACTAAAGTTGAAGAAAAAAAAAGCAATATGTGCAGGAGTCAGACTCCTGAAGCAGAAGGGACGTTGTTAGAAGAGAAAATGCTGTTTTTTGTGAGATCTTTTTGCTGGAACTACAGCATATGGTACTTAGTAGTATGAATGTTCATATCTTGGAATTTCTTATAGGAAATAGCTACACTTCAAATGGAAACTTTCCTAAAGACAGGGCCCTAGAGGAAAAACAATCAAAAGGATTTGTGAAAACAGAGAGAAAAAGAAATATATAGAGAAGAGAGAGAAGCACAAAGAAAGCAGTGTGATCGAACTGATGGAAGGCTGTTTATGCAAAGCAACTGGAAACGTTCTTTTTAATTTTTAAAAATATATTTTATTTATTTCTGAGAGAGAGAGACAGCGTGAGCGGAGGAGGGTCAGAGAGAGAGGGAGACACAGAATCTGAAACAGGCTCCAGGCTCTGAGCTAGCTGTCAGCACAGAGCCCGACACGGGGCTCAAACCCACGAACCGTGAGATCATGACCTGAGCCAAAGCCGGATGCTCAACCGACTGAGCCACCCAGGCACCCTGGGAAACATTATTGAAAGCTGTATTCCTTAATGTTGTACAATATCAGCTCTGAAGAAGATAATCAAAGACAGACCTATAAGGGAAAAGCAGATTGGGTAACCAACCAGGCAACCCTATATAAATCCTCAATGAAAATTCATTTGAATAGAATGCTGATTCATTAGAAGGGTTACACATTCACTGTAAGGGGCACCTGGGTGGCTCAGTCAGTTGGGCATCTAACTTCAGCTCAGGTCATGATCTCATAGCTCATGGGTTTGAGCCCCACATTGAGTTCTGTACTGACAGCTCAGAGCCTGGAGTCTGTTTCAGGTTCTGTGTCTCCCTCTCTCTCTGCCCCTCCCCACCTGTACTCCGTCTCTCTCTCTCTCTCTCTCTCTCTCTCTCTCTCTCTCTCTCTCTCTCTGTTCCTCTCAAAAATAAAAACATTTAAAAATTTTTAAAAAGAAGAGCTACACATTCACCATAAGAGATGTAGTGGATCTTGGAAGATCTACGTGTTCAGTTATCACAGTATAATGGAAAATACATCAAATCTGTAGTCAGATAAATTTGAGTTAAATATTAGATCTGTCACTCACTAAGTCTATGAGCTTGGCAAGGTAGCAAACCTTCCTGAGCCTTGGTTTCCATATTTGAAAACCAGGCTAGTAACATTTGTCTCATTGAAATGTTTTTAATATGTATCAAATGAAATCATATATTTAAAAGTACCTGCTTAGAAATCATTTATCATTATTGTTATTATTTCAGGAAAAAAGTTTTTAGTTTATTAAAACAAAAAATTACATTCCTCCAGAGCACTCTCAAGTACAGGTCAAGACTACCAAGAAAATTATCTAATTATGTAGTTGTGGTCGTTTTGTACTAATTTACAACTTTAACCCTGTAATATTTTAGTTGCTACAAGAGATTATTCTTGGATGTTGGAACTACACATTTTTTCTACACAGAGAAAAAATTGGTCAAGGGTAGACTTTCTCAAAATAACATATGTAAATCATTTATCCTTAGCATTGCTAAGAACTCACATTTAAAAACAACCAATTTGCAAAATACTTATTTGCAGTGGCCATGCACTGTTAGGAAATGTACTTGTTCACCATTCTGAATAAAAAACTCAAGGAAATAAAATCTTGTAGTTACTAATGAAACTTGACCATAATTAATTAAACTAAGACGAACATGGCATCCAGTTTTGACATTTTCTTGTTTACACCTATGTGCTGAGATCAGATCACAGATGCAGCGGGTTAGTTAGGTGGTTCTGAGAAGGGCAATGCATTTTAATATTGAATAACAGTACCTAGAATTCACAGAACACCTGATATTCGAGTACTTCTCAGACATCATCTCATTAATTTTCAAGCCTATCCTGTGAAGCAGATGTTGTTTTTGGTATACTGATGGGAAAAACAAGTTTCCAAAAGGTCAAAAGATAGGGTAAAACAAGTTAAAGATATAGCTAAGGATTAGAATCCAAGCCTGCTGCCTCCCATTGTGTTCTTTTTATTGCTTTTTGAAATGTCAGAGGTGATAACTTAGGTAAAAAAGATGTTCTTTCATCCATATCTAGTTAAGAAGAGGATTGTCATTGGAATGTCTCATTTTGTTCCTTTGTTTGTAGACAGTCTGGCACCTACCATAGCACAAAATTCAGAACCAAATCTAAGGGGTTTGTGATATTTTATACCTGGGATCACCAGAAAGTCTTATTATAACTCTTTCTTAGATGTGCCTCTTAAATCTTTTTATGTATCATATCTATCCTAAATAAATATGTCAATGCTCATGTATGAAAGAAGAAATATTAAATAGATGGTAGAGTTCCTGGCTTTTTATCTCTATATCCTTAGTTTGGCCACAATTCAATAAATGGTACCTAAAATATTTCTTTCCTATTTACCATATGATACATCTTTTGTTGTTAATTTTGGAGATAAAGTAAGTCAGTCGCCATATCTCATTATAATTTTATTCAAATTATGTTCACACCAGCAAGCCATAGTCACTATCTGGTGTTTGTTAAAGACCTCAATAACTAGTAGGCTAAGGTTCTAAGAAAGCTGACATTAAAAGGAATTTTGTGGGGTTCCTGGATGGCTCAGTTGGTAAGCATCTGGCTCTGGATTTTGGCTCAGGTCATGATCTCACAGTTGGTGGGATTGAGCCCCACATTGGACTCTGTGCTGGCAACATGGAGTCTGCTTGGGATTCTCGCTCTCTCCCTTTCTCTCTCTCTGCCCCTCCCCTGCTTGCTCTATCTTTCTCTGTCTCTCTTTCTCTCAAAATAAATAAATTTTTAAAAAGGATTGTCATAGTTTTAGACACTATTTTTAGCCATCAAAATTGTCCACTTACAAGCAGGAAGTAAACCTAGTGAAATTTTGCCAAGAATTTTGGGAAAATAACGAAGCAATTGATTTGTTTTCTAACTCCAAATCTTAGAAAATAATACTTCAATCCTTATATATATTTAACTATTAGTTAACAATGATAAAAATTATCTTCCCCTTCTTATTCATTAGCTTAAGTCATAAGGGAAAGCAGAGAAGTTTATGTGGGAAGACACAATGTTTAGGGCATCATGCCTCAATTACCAGATTTCATTAAGGAAATAATAGAAAATTATTTTTTATCAATAAAGTAAATTGTAGAAATGGAATATGGAGTCTGTCATCTATGGGTAGCAGAGTTTTCTCTTCTCTCTCCAAGGATTTCTGGCATTTCTCAAAGTGCTTATTTTGTTTAGGGCATAATGTGGTTTTCCTTTGTATTATATTCATCATCTCACCCTTTATATTCACCTGAGTCTCAATTTTCATTATATATGGGTACAATCACAAACACAGACATTCCTCTACTATTCTGGGGCCATTTAAAAGATAAGAGGTGAATCCCTGTTCTCACTAATATGTGGGTTAACACACAGCACATTACATTTTAAAAAGTTACTAGGGTTTTAAGGGTTTTACATTTAAAGACACAAAATCAGCCTTACTATTTTCAGTTCAAAAGCCATTTATTGAGCCATTATATTGAGTCCAACACTATGCTAGATGTTGGTATACAAAGGTAAATAGATGTAGTGCTGTCCTAAATATACTCACAAGCTCATGAGGGAAACAGGCATGGAAACACATAACTTCTAAATGAATGTGGTTAGTGCAGAGGTATACAAAGGTTATTTGAAGGGCAGTCTCATTCCAGATGGAAATCTGTTATGCATCCTAACCTATTCTTCCAATATCTACCAAAAAAAAAAAAACGAAAAAAACGAAAAAACTTCTGATGTCCTAGGAGACTGTTTAAGCAAAGCCTCTCCTATACTTCTTCAAATCACTCTCCCATGCCTATGCTATTAGATGTGGTTGTGCTTTGTCTGTTAACTACAATTTCTCTTCTGTTCACGCCAATATGAAGGCTCAATCCTTCGAAACAGGAAAAAATGTTATGAGGGGTGTTTTTTGTTTTTGTTTTTCAGCCCTCTGAGATCAGGGTTATTACTGATGCCATTTCATGAATGAGAAAAGTAACACTCAATGAGGAGGACTTGCCTGAAGTCACACACCTGGTAAGTGGCAGAGCAGGGCATTAAAACATGAGAGGGTTCTTAAAAAAACAGACTTGAAAGAGTGAGAGAATTCTTAACCACAACAAAAATGTTTCCCAAACTTTGGTCTTGAGGTACTATTTTCATGATTTTGCCATATCTGTGTTAACATATTATTTATGTATATTAAAAAATTAGCATCCCTTCTCTTTAGAAACCTTAATCGTATCCTAGGCAATAGAATCTGAGTAATCCCAGTTTTCTAGTGCTAGCTATATATATATGTATGTGTGTTAGTGTATATTGATAAAATAAAATAAATATTATCATACAAATATTAGTCCATGTACCACCCAAAATCATCTCACATATCACAAATAGTATGCATGCCATCCTTTGAAAACACTGATCTATTCTATTTGTATAGTTAATTTATCACAATTGCATGCAAATTTGGTAGTGGATATATCTGATTAAAACTTCAGTAGTTGTGTGCTATCTCTTATTATCTTCTCCAGAAAAATAAATTAATTTATAAAGGAATAAGGACTATCTGAAGAAGTGGCTATGGTCCAGATGTAAGAAAAAGTGAGAGGTGACTGGTAGAACAATAACCAGGGGGGAAATGTTTTATTAAGAAGAAAATTTAGACTTGGGCACCTGGGTGGCTTAGTTGGTTGAGCATCTCTTGATTTTGGCTCATGTCATGATCTCATAGTTTGTGAGATCTAGCCCCGTGTTAGGCTCCACACTGACAGCATGGAACCTGCTTGGAATTCTCTCTCCCCCACCTCTCTTTTCCCCTCCCCCACTCATAGGCTCACACTCTCTCACTCTTTCTCAATATAAATAAACTTTTTATAAAAAAGAAGAAAATTTAGACTAAGGAGAGAACAGAACTTATCAGAAAGTAGTTAAAGCAAGGAAGCTTGGACCAAAACACTCAGAAAATAGGCACTATTGAGGGACTTGGAGTTATGTACTGGTGATTATAATGCATAGCTAAGTTGGGTCACTATTACTCTTGTATTCAGTGTAAAGCAATGCCAGCTTCTTTCACACTGGTATTATCATGACTCACTTTGAGGAAATATGTGTGAAATTGGGGTTACCAGTGTTTCCGACAGTATCCCCAGTCTACTTGAGAGACTCCCAGGACCTCAGGTGCTGACAGTGTAGGCAAGCAGTTAGCTGGCTGCCTGACTGTTTCAATGGCTAAGAGAACAGTTTATGTGTGTGAGCAGGCTTCAGCTATGATCATCTCTGCATCTCTGGGATAAGAAAGTGATTATACATATTAATGAGGAGAGTTTGCTTGAGCCTTGGTAGACGGCACTCAGCTTAAACATAAGTTGTTGCTGTTGTTGTTTTCAATTTGTACCATTAACAGAAAACATTTAAGAGGAAACCATAAGATTAAGGCTAAAACCAGAAGGCTTGTGGTGAAACCCAATAAGGTAGTATACCATTTTGTGCTAATTGGTTTTAACTAGCAATCAAAGAGGACAGATGGCCTCTCCTGGGAAGGATAACACTACAGTTTAGGGAAATATATTCTCCTTCATGAATATTCATACCCTTGTTCTTGCCAACATCATCATTTTTCATTTTTTGTCTCTTTAATAACAACTCGGATTTAATTTGCATGTTTTAAAGAATGTAACATAGGTATTAAAATATCAATTTGTGGAATTTTTTTTTCATTAGGGTACTAGTTTCGTTAACCTGCATTTTGGTGTATTCATATAAATTAAGGAAAATGTCACTCTTAGGGATATATTCAAAGCAACTTAGAAACAAACTACAGAAATTGCCCATAAGATAATAAGTTTGTTTTTGAGAAGTGCCTGGCTGCCTCAGTCAGTGGAGCATGTGACTCTTGATCTTGGGGTTGTGGACTTGAGCCCCATTTTTTTTTAGTGTAAAGATTACTTAAAAATAAAATCTTTAAAAAAATAATGTTTGGTTTTGAAATTTGGAGCCATATCCAGCAAAAAAAAAAAAAGTGAAGCTAATTAAATTAAATGAGGTGAGCTAGTCAACAAGATAGGATTTGGGGAGAGGACCTGGGGTGGCTCAAGAATTCAGGGAGAAAGGCAGAATAGTTTGTAGCATGAGAGTTACATCCAAGCTCTCAGATTGAGTTGTAAGTTTCAATATGTAATTCTGTTCTTATACTCAAAAAATGATGTTGATCTTTCCATCTACTAGGGTCTTCTTTATTTTCTTCCATTTGGTTTTTATTAAAAACTAGTTTTGGCACTGTGCCATCATCCATTTTATATATTCTTTTAATTTTTGTTCAAGTTTGTTCTATTACATGTAGTATGTTCTGTTCAAAACAGGCAAGATGAGATTCACTACTATTTACATGCCTAGATCAGAAAAACCAGATTCAAGAAAAGATGAATCATATTGATTATCAATCTAAAACATTCATTAAACATCAACTCTTTACAATGCATGAAATAGGACTATAGATAGGACTACAAAGAAACAACACCCCCTGGCTCTTAACACTTACAGTCTAGTTGAGGAGAAAAAGAATCAATCCCTGAGAATTACAACTAGTGAACACTCTAAAATAGTCTATTCTTTTTTTTAAAAATTCAAACAAATATATCAAAACTTAAATAAAATGATTTCTCACAACTTTAAAGTGGTACCATTGGAGTAAACTTATTCTGAAGTGGCTACCATTGTTCAAAATGATCTTTGGAAATCATCTTTGTTATTACCTTCAAACCCTGTGATCCATTCTTTGGATTTTCTCAGGGACCAAAAACATTCCCATTGAGAGGGTGAAACTGATTTCAGAGTACAGTTAAAAGACATTTGTAACCAAGGATGATAAACAAGAAAGCCAAGCAAGCTGAGTAATACCACTTTGGAGTTAAGTTGAAGTATATACACAAATCAATAAGGCTGGTTTTCCTGGGTAGTTTGGAAAATGACTTTGAAATAAATTTCTCTATATGAATTCTCAAGTTCTTTCTCCAATGTTAGTGTCGGTGGAATAGGTGAATGCCTCCTAGCTATCAATAGGCAGTTTCCAATCTGAATTATTATGGCTTTTAGAGAAACCAGAGAGAGTTTCCCCATAGAAATAGTGGTAGTTTGATCTCCAGAATAGATTATAAAAGCCTATTTAAACCTGTGGTATAGCTGAAGACAGTAATAATGGTCTTTTAGCCACACATAGTTGGCATTTAGAGCCTTATTTATATGGGAAAACACAACTGGCATTCAAGTTATCCCACAATTCTTATAGCATAATCTAAGATTTCCTTGTTTCTGATGATGGGGCCAGGAAGATCAAGTATTCCAGTTGGAGGAAACGTGATAGACACTCCAAACACCATTGACTTGTTTACTCTGTGTAAGAGTCATTTCAAAAGTGTTTCAAAATGGTTCTCTCCTTGTCAACTCCCCTTGGTTCTTGCTCTATCAATTTCTTCTCTCTTGTGTTTTCTCTGCTTTCTTATTCAAGTTCTTCCCATTGAAGCGAACTAGCTTCCATCCAACTTGGTGTTCTTCAGTTGATTTCATTACATTTCTACTTTCCTTGTCCAACACTCTCAAGAGACTAGTCCATTGCTGTTTCTAATTACTCACTTCCCATATGATACTCACTCTACTACAGTCTGACCCCTGTCCCCAGAATCCAGATTTGTAAATTGGTAATTAGAAAAATTCCTGAAAAAACCACTTTTGTTTGGTGGGGACAGAAGCCTGATTGCAAGATCTTAAGTATTGTGTGGGCAGTGAAGCTTTGAAAGCTGAGACACAACTCCTTATAAAATTTAGCATTGAAGAAGAAGGTCATAGGATGGGAGCTTAAATAAGGTGGCATGTAGGTGGAGTGTGGGAAGGATGTCTCAAACAATGGGTTTTGTTTATTTTTTTAAATGTTTTGTTTATTTTTTTTAGAAAGAGATAGAGACAGCATGAGCAGGGGAGGGTCAGAGAGAGAGGGAGACACAGAATCCCAAGACAGGCCATAGGCTCTGAGCTAGCTGTCAGCACAGAGCCCGATGCGGGGCTTGAACCCATGAACCATGAGATCATGACCTGAGCCGAAGTCAGATCCTTAACCAGCTCAGCCACACAGGCACCCCCAGTAGTTTTTGTTTAGATAAGAGAGACTGATACGTGGTCGCAGCCACGTGGAAAGGAGTCAAAGGAGAAAGAGAGGTTGGAGAGTTAAAGAAATGGAGGGTCTGGGCTTAGATTAAAGGGACTCTACTTTTTTGTGAACTTGGAAAGATTAGAGGATAGGCATGGCTCAAAAAGCACTGGCAATATATTTCCTATTGGTTCAGTTTCTCTAGAAGACCCTGACTAATATACTTCCCAGTGTTTTTAAGCCATGCTTATCCTCTAACCTTTCCAATTCCACTTCAACTTTTATAATTGCATGAGCTAAATCTTTATAAACATATATATAATGAGTGCCTGGGTGGCTCAGTCGGTTGTGTCTGACTTTGGCTCAGGTCATGATCTTATGGTTTGTGAGTTTGAACCCCGTGTCAATCTCCGTACTGACAGCTTAAAGCCTGGAACCTGCTTTGGATTCTGTGTCTCCCTCTCTCTCTCTGACCCTCCCCTGCTCATGCTCTGTCGCTCTCTGTCTCAAACATAAATAAACATTAAAAAATTAAAAACATATATAAGCATTTATAATCCTTATGTTAAGCATGCATATGCTTAGTATATATATATATTTAAATAACTTATATTTTTATAATTATTTGTAATTAGAGAGAGAGAGAGAGATTTGGCTCATGCAATTATGGAGGCTGAAGTCCCAAGATCCACAGGGTAAGTCAGTAAGCTGGAGACTCAGGATAGACAATGGTATAATTCCAGTCTGAGTCTGAAGACCTGAGAACCAAGATTGCTGACAGCAACGTTCCAGTCTGAAGTCCAGCATGTTCGAAACTCAGAAAGAGCTGATGTTACAGTTTCAGCCTAAAGGCAGGAAAAAGCCAATGTTCCAGTTCAAAAGCAGTAAGGCGGGAACAATTCTCTTACTTGAGGAAGAGTCAGCCTTTCTGTTCTATTCAAGCCTTGAGCTGAGTGAATAACAGCCACTCACATTAGAGAGAATATCTTTTACCCAGTGTACTAATTTAACACTAATCCCATCCAGAAAAACACCCTTACAGGAGCACTCAGAATAATGTTGATCAAATATCTTAGTGTCTGTAGCCCAAGTAAGTTGACACAGGAAATTATCACAGGAAGTAAACCTGAGAAAGTGAAGTAGAGAATTTCAATTTCCTCTGAAAGCTCAAGACCACATTTGATAAGCAAGTTACAGATTGAATTAAGGGTGTAAAATCCACAAAAGACAGTTGAGTACTAGGGTAAATAATAATTTAAAAACTATACCATGTAAAATTGTGGGTTCCCTCTTGATCTGAAAAATCTTCATTTTGTACCACTTCCTCCATGAGCTTACCTTAGTGTCCAAGACTGAACATGGGTACCCCCACTCCTAAAAAATCATGAGGTTGGCCATGCCTATTATTATTGCCTTTTCCATGTTGATGTTTTTCTAAAAATTATAGGTAGCTGCTGGGATTTTTCTTAGCAGATTGCCATAAACCAAGCTTCCATTCACCAGAACTTAAGAACCTATCTCGGAAATGTGGATGATTATGAACAGTGTCACTCATTTTAAATACAAATTAACCAACAGATCATGTGATCCTAGTGAGAGACTCACTGTTTATTGCTATAACTACTGCTGATAATCTCTAGGAGCACCTGGACAGATGGAATGTTTTTACATTTTCCAACCTGATTCAGCCTGTAGCTTGGTTTGAAAATGTCGTTCTTTGTGTATGTATTTTATCACATTCTCAGTAAGGAATGATGAGATGCTTAATCCATCAAATATTACAAAATGAGAATGGTTTCAACAACTATTCAGCATGATGTTTATGGACAAAATATATATAATGTACTTTATACGTGTAGGAAATGCCATTCTTCATGTCTTCTTCAAATAAGTACTTGTTAGAGTCCTGTTGTACTTTAGGGCTGAATTCAACAACTGCTTTCAATACTGATCATGGTTTCTAGTGTCAACTAACTCTATACTGCAACTCTACATTCCATTCCTCTACATTGCTGAGGTCATTCCTATTTATCGGTTGATTATGAGAAAACATTCCCTGGCATAACATTATTGGGAGATGTGTGTGTATTTGAAAATTACATTTCATAAGCTTTGGTTTATCAAGTATGGAACTGTTACTAATCTGGAAGCATATAGAAAATACAAATGCTATGGAATTTAAGCTATCATGTTGTGCACCAATCAACATGGGTTAATTTTTTTTTAATTTTGTTAACATTTATTTATTTTGAAGAGACATAGCGCAAGCAGGGGAGGGGCAAAGAGGGAAGGAGACACAGAATATGAAGCAGGGTCCAGGCTCTGAGCTGTCAGCACAGAGCCCAATGCAGGGCTCAAATCCACAAACTAACTGCAAGATCATGACCTGAGCTGAAGTCGGACGCTCAGCCGACTGAGCCACCCAAGTGCCCCAACATGGGTCAAATTAATAGGACAGGATAGTTCCTTAATATTTCGTGTGGTTTCCAGGCTGAGTATGGCAAATGTTAGAGGACCATTGTCACAGCCAGGACAAGGCAATCAGAAAGATTCTGCTCACATGTTCCCCACTAATTCTAGTCTAAAAAGAAGGGACACCAATCTTGGCCTAAGTCTATAAATTTTCCTTACAAGGTCAGAATCAGGGGCTCAGAATGAATAGAGAATACTTGTGAATTTTTTGTTACATGTTGTTGTTCTCAATAGTATTCTTCTTGATTTAATTTAAGTATTATAATTTATAAAAGCCTTCCAAATCCATTCATAGTTGTCTTTAACTAGATTCAGGGTAACTTGATTCTTGACTGGACCTGAATGTGGTGGGACTTTTATGGTCACATGACAATTCATTTAAGGGTTTCCCGTACCAAGATGGTATAGACTAGATTGGTATGGGTCATCTGATAATCTTATTTTAAATCAACTTATTATACCATCTTTGCTTTCAATTTCCATTACTGACATTTTGCAAAATGTCTGTTGCAAAGATATCCACTATGATTCTAAAAAGTAGCCAGCATAGGAGTAAAGCTAGTATCACTATAATCTGTATTCTATTATTATCATTTAGATTTGGATGTAAAGATCCCTAAGTGCTTCTATGTACCATGTCTTCTGTGTACTCCACAAAAGGTATTCTTTGCAAACATCAAAGGAAGCTGTGATGAATGAAATACACCTAATGCATAAAATCCCACTCCCACATCTATTTGAAAGCAGCCTACTTTTCTTTCATGGACCTACGCTATATCAAGCTGGACAATTCAGGCTGAAAATAACCACATAACAATCTAAAGTAATTCATGTAAAAGCAGAAGCTTTTTTTGTGTAAATTATCTAGGTAATGTTAGATATATAAATAGGGTGCTAGGAACATTTCTTTTGGGTGAGAGACAATTAGGTTATGCAATTTTATTGACTTTATTAGTGTATTAGAAATATAATGTGCTTAATCCTCAAAGATAATTAAACATCCTTCTCTTTTATCTGTATGAGACCGACCTTCATATTTCAACTTCCTGGAAAGGTAGCTGAACTCTAGGGCTCAGAGGAAATGTTTAGAGGAAGACAATTACAGAGATAATAATTGTTTCTGGAAAATAGAGTGCAAAATGGGGTGCTCATGATGTCATAATAATATGGATGTAAGTTGACATTTTGCTATCTAAAACAGTGTGAAGACAAAAAGTATATTATGTTATGTAGAACCAATTGTTTCCAAAACTTATGCATTTAAAGGACCAAAGACTGAACCAGGAAAATAATAGTAAATTCATTAATTCAATTTTTTCACATATTGTTTCTATTACCCCAGAGCAGTTGTCTAAGTAAAGCTTTCAAGTCCATTCAACACTGTAAATATCTAAGAGTGTGCCTTGGGTGTTTTGGTGTGAAACATAAAACTTGTGAAATAAAAATATACTTTAATTATTAACATCCTGCTGGACATCTCCACAATATTCTGCCAGATACTAAAATTTAGTATGTCCAAAAAGAAACTAGCAATCTGCCACTCTGACCCTTCCCCTTCCCACCTATTGACTTTACACTGTTATATACATTTCAGTGGATCTCCAACTA
Organism: Proteles cristata cristata; assembly: GCA_017311185.1. NCBI lineage: Eukaryota > Metazoa > Chordata > Mammalia > Carnivora > Hyaenidae > Proteles > Proteles cristata. The sequence goes on from JAESUZ010005382.1 coordinate 88,651, forward strand.
GTTTATTGGAGCAGAATTTTGCTTAATTGAAGCTTTTGCTAAAACACCTATTCCTACCTAGCCTGCAAATACCAGAATAAAAATATTAGTAGTATTACGCACACAAAATTCATCTTAGGATTTGTTTTGTCTTGTCTCATTTCAGTGATTTGGGAGGCTAGCTGGGGTGGGGAGCAGTGAGTCAGAAATATTTTAAGAATGCCACGAGAAGAGTAATTGAACAAAAATTTCTACTTGATACCAAAACAAATTAGCATTGAAGAGCCCATCCATAGTTCCATTTAACTCTTTTCCTCTTCTCAATACAGTGCAAACAGCATAGGATCAGGTATTTTTATTATGGAAAAAGACTATCACATATACGGGTGGGGGTGGGAAGTCTGTTATTACCATTGCAGAGAATTTATACAAGTAGTTGATAGACAAAGCAATATTAAAATGGGTGTCTACCCATACACAGAAATGGTTCTGTTGTGCTGTTTCCCAACAGCCACATTTTGCCTATAGAAGCTTTTAACAAAAAATACAAAAATAAAAAATAAAAAAATAACCTTACCTGTTAAGAGCCAAACAGAGTTGCTTATTTTTCTGTTCTTTTCTCCCACCACTTACCTATGCATACTACCTTTTGTATTTAAAGACAGCCCTCCAGTACTATTGCTACAGAGCCTAGCTGAAGAGTAAAAGTGTGTGTTTACTTCATGTGTAATCAAATGGCCTTAATAAGCAGACATATATGCAGACTTCAATTTAGTTTGCAGTTTTATGAAAGAAACTAAGATAGGCTACTAAAAGTTCAAATTACTTTTTGCACAGAAAAATGTTTTGGGGACCATTGTTGACAGCTGGATTTATGAATTAATCACTGATTGTCTCCAGGAGTGAAAGGAAATGGAGGAAATACTTTCAAAATCAGAGGCATTTTTTTTAAGTTTATTCATTTTGAGAAAGAGAAAGGGAGCGTGCAAGCAGGGGAAGGGCAGAGAAAAGGAGAAGACAGAATCTCAAGCAAGCTCCATGCTGTCATCATGGAGCCTGAGGTGGGGCTGGAACCCATGAACCATGAGATCATGACCAGAGCTGAAAGCAAGAGTTGGCTGCTCAACTGACTGAGCCACCCAGCGGCCTCTATAATCAGAAACATGTTAAGGCAGGATTTGAAAAGGGGAGGAAAGGAGCAGACTAAATGAACACAGGTTTAACAAAAGATTGGGAAAATAGTCCTCCAAGTAACAATGACATTCCAAAGTAGCAAACAAAAATGACAGTGTGAATTTGTCCAGAGTGATATCTTGAGACTCGACAGAACTAGCTTCTTCTTGTATCTTAGTGCTAGGACTTTCCATTGAAAACATTATAGGATGATGAGTGCCTTCAGCCACAGCACATGTCACATCCTGAGCCAACCCTTGTAGAAGAAATGAGAGATGGAAGCAAAGTGATTTGACAGTGAGCTTTTCAGATAAAGATAATAAGGTTCCATTCTTGATACCAAGCAATTTGGGAGTCAGTTAAGAGGTTTGAAGAGGATTTGTGTAAGGAGACCATGGTAACAAGAATGGAGGAGAATTTTTACAAAAACATTTTGAGCCATTTTGGAACACAGAGATGGGTTGGATATGAAGAAGAGAAAACACAACAGAGAAAGAAATGATAAAAATATAGATCATTGTTTCAGCTGTCTAGATGAAGAAGGAATGGAGATTAAAGAAACTATGAAAAAAGATACTTAGATTTTGTCATAGCCTAAATATTAGATGTGTCTTAGTAGTTCTCTCTCAGTTATAGAACAGGATGAGTTTTCTTAGGATTAAACACTTCATCCCTATTTCAGGGAGTACTTAGAGCTGGGGTTTTAAAACTAGGACTTATGGACTCCCCACAAAGAGTCCATAAATATAATTCAGGGAGCCCACGAGTTTGTAGCGGCAAAATTTTGCATCTTTATTTTCACTAGTATCTATGTAGCACTTTTTAAAATTATTAATGTAGGCAAAAAACTATAGTAGTTTTAACCATTAATTTTTTATGGTAATAAACATCACAGATATTTGCATATTATATTAAAGTTTTACCAGACATTTTAGAATACAGTGTCTATTCATCATATTTTGAAATTATGGCATTTATTATACATCACTGTATCTTATTATTTAATACATTAATTAAAAAGTACATGTTGGGAGACTTCTGGGGAAAATGGAAACATAAGAGAATCCTAAGCTAACCTCGTCCCATGTATACAACTAGATAACACTCACATCAGTCCAAATAACCCAAAAAATGACCTAAAGACTGGCAGAAAACACTCCACAACTAAATGTAGAGAAAGGGTCACATTTAAGAGGGCAACAAAGGCAGACACATCATCATGAGCTAAATGGACCATGGGCCATCTGTAGGAAGGAAGGATGCCATGAATGTGGAGAGAGGAGAATAACAGACCCTCACATTCAGGATCTTGCATGGGGAAGGTGAATCCCCCATAACATTTGGCTTTGAAAACCAGAGAGGCCTAATTTCTTTTTTATATATATATATTTTTTTATGTATTTCTAGGAGAGAGAGAGAGAGAGAGAGAGAGACAGCATGAGCAGGGAGGGTCAGAGAGAGGGAGACACAGACTCTGAAATAGGCTCCAGGCTCTGAGCTGGCAGTCAACTGAAGCCCCGACGCGGGGCTCGAACCCAGCCGAGATCATGACCTAAGCGAAAGTCGGACGCTTAACCAACTAAGCCACCCAGGCGCCCCCAGAGAGGCCTAATTTCATGAATTCTTACAACCAACAAGACTTAAAACCTGGAACTTTAAAATTCAGTGCGCTTCACTCTGCGAGAGCCAGAAGACTGACAAGAAAGTGAGTTTTCCATCCTTATAGAGACAGCACAAAATTTAGCACACAGAAATACAGCATAGAAAGAGCAATTTGAAAAATGCCTAGGGTATGTGGGAGGGAGATTTGTTTACTAATCTCAGAGCATATGCTGGAAGGGCAGGGATCATTGCACAACTTCTTCAGGAACAAAGGAGCTGGAAGGTGCCATTTCTCACCTCATCCCCTAGCCTAGACACACAGACACCTGTGGAAACCAGAGTGGTGCCCACACTCACTATTTAACTTGCTAATGTGTCCCCCTTGCACTTCTACAGATCCAACACTTCCAGCTAGGCCTGCCTCAGTCCCACCAGCTGTAGGTCCTCTCCCCCAGAGAACCATTGCAAACTTTGCTAAACCCAAGCATCCAGCCCTGCAGCTTTGCAGATCTGCCCCCTCCAATATACCCTTGGCCAACACCCACCCAAAGTGGTGCCACAAGTCTGGCAGTGTGCAAGCAAACCTGACAGAGGCCAGTACCACTCCAAAGTGACTCTTGGGTGAGGGTAAGACAACCACACACTCCAGTTATACTGCAGACCCAGCAGTGGTCTGGGGGCAGACAGCTGGTCTGACAGCATGGTCTTACCCACCAATGAAAGCTTCTCAGGGAGCAACACTGGGAAAGCACCCTGCAGTTTGGAGTTGCTGCATCTCTAGAAAATACCTGATCAAACTTAAACACAAGGGGGACACTGAATGGCCCCCACACACCACAGAGACCAAACACTGTCCACAAAAGGCAAAGAGATGGCTGGACTTAAAGAAAATGCAGTTTAGCAACAACAGTAGGGTGCATGCAACACACGTAAGAGACACCCTGAAATGCCAGATTCTGGTGAATAGGAGACACTGCACTGCAGGACACTGCAGGACTTCTTCATTATAAACCCACTACTTTCAAGAGCAGAAGATGTAGCTAACATTCTTAATACATAGAAACAGACAAAGAGAGTTAAAGAAAATGAATAGACAGAAGAATATGTACAAGTGAAAGAACAGTAAGAAACCGTAAGAGACTAAAGCAAAATGGAGATAATATACTGGTAGAGAATTTAAAATAATAATTATAAATATACTCAATAGACTTGACAAAAGAGTGGAGGACATCAGTGAGACCCTTAACAATAAGATAGAAAACATAAGAAAGAACCAGAGATTAAGTACTCAATAAATGAAATTAAAAATATACTATATGGAATAAATAGTAGACTAAAGCAGAGAAACAGATCAGCAACATGGAGGACACAGTAATGGAAAACAACCAAACTGAGGAGGTGAGAGAAAACAAAATAATACAAAATTATAATAGACCTAGGGAATGGAGTGACATCATCAAACATGACAACATTCACATGATAGTTATCCAGAAAAGAGAAGAGAGAGGAAAGGGGGAAGAAAATTTATTTGAAGAAATAATAGCTGAAAACTTTTCCAGTCTGAGGAAGGAAATAAAAATAGAGATCCAGAAAAGACAGAGAGCCCCTGCAAAATCAACTGATGGAGATCCACAGCAAGACACATAGTAACTAAAATGGCAAAAAGTCATGATAAAGAGAATTTTAAAAGTGGCAAGACAAGAAAACAGTTATATACAAGGGAAACTCCACAAGGCTATCACTGGATTTTTCAGCAGAAACATTGCAGGCCAGAAGGACCAGAATATATTATTGAATGATATATTCAAAGTACTGAAAGGAAAAACGCGGCCAAGAATGCTCTATCCAGCAAGACTGTCTTTCAGAATAGGAGAGATAGAGTTTCCCAAACAAAAGTTAAAGAAATTCATGGCCTCCAAACCAGCCCTATAAGAAATGTTAAAGAGGACTCTTTGAGTGGAAAACAGACTGTAAGTAAGAGTAAGAAGCAATTGCACTGCTAGATATTTACCCAAAGAATACAAAAATACTAATTCAAAGGGATACGTGCACCCTCATATTTATAGCAACATTATCTACAATAGCCAATTACGGAAACATCCCAAGTGTCTATCAACTGATGAATGGATAAAGATGTAGTGTGTGTGTGTGTGTGTGTGTGTGTGTGTGTGTGTGTGTGTGTGTATCTTTCTATATCTATATCTATATATCTATATCTATATCTATATCATCTATATCATCTATATCTATATCTATATACATACAGTGGAATGTTACTCCACCATAAAAAAGAATAAAATCTTGCTATATGTAATGACATGGATGGAGTTAGAGAGTATTATGCTAAGCAAAAAAGTCACTCAGAGAAAGACAAATACCATATGATTACATTCATATGTGGAATTTAAGAAACAAAAGAAACAAAGGGGGAAAAAAGAGATGCAAACCAAGAAACAAACTCATTACTATAGAGAACAAATTGATGGTTACCAGAAGGGAGGGGGCAGGGAGGATGGGTCAAATAGGTGATGGGGATTAAAGAATACACTTGTGGGGGCGCCTGGGTGGCTTAGTCGGTTAAGCGTCCGACTTTCGCTTAGGTCATGATCTCGCGGTTTGTGGGTTCGGGCCCCGCATCGGGCTCTGTGCTGACTGCCAGCTCAGAGCTTGGAGCCTGTTTCAGTCTGTGACTCCCTCTCTCTCTGACCCTCCCCTGCTCACGCTCTCTCTCTCCTAGAAATAAATAAAAACATTAAAAAATATATTAAAAAAAAATAAAATAAAGAATACACTTGTGATGAGCACCACATTTTGTATGGAGGTGCTGAATACACCTGCAACTAATATTACACTGTATGTCAACTAACAGGTATTTAAATAAAAACTTAAAAAAAAAAGTAGAAAGCACAAAATCGGTAAAAATGAGTGTATCTGTAAAAATCAGTCAAGAAACTTACAAAATAAAATGATGTAAAGTATGACACCACATACCTAAAACGTGGGAAGGGAGAGAGGAATAAAGAATGAGTTTAAATTTAAGTGGCCATCAACTTCATACACACTGCTGGATGCAGAAGATGTTATGTGCAAACTGAATGGTAATGACAAAATAAAAACAAAAAAAGATATTTAAAAAAATAAAGAGAAAAGAATCCAAATATATCACCAAAGAAAGCAAACTAATCATGAGAGAGGGAAGCAAAGGAAACAAAGAACAGAGAAAAATTATAAGAAGAACCATAAAACAAGTAACAAAATGGCAATAAGTACATACCTATCAATAGTTACTTTTAATTTAAATGAACTCAGCACTCCAATTAAAGAACAAAGAACAAACTGAGGACTGATGGGTGTGAGGGGGAGGGGAGAGATGAGCATGGAAGGGGGCACGTGTGGGGTGAGCACTGGGTGTTATATGGAAACCAACTTGACAATAAACTATTTGTAAAAAAAGAAGAAGAAGAAGAACAAAGGGTGATGGATGGATTAAAAAAAGAAAATGACCCATCTATATGCTGCGTTTCAGACCTAAAGACTCAGGCAGATTGAAAGTGAAAGGATAGAGAACCATTTATCATGCAAATGGATATTAAAGAAAGCTGGGGGTAGCAGTACTTATATGTTTTTTTAAAAAGGGACTTTAAAACAAAGATTGTAACAAGAGACCAAAAAAAAAAAAGGGGGGGGACACCATATAATCATATAGGGAACAATCCAACAAGAAGATATAACAATTGTAAATATTTATGTACCTAATATGGACACACCCAAATACATAAAGCAGTTAGTAATGTTGCGGGATTTTTTAACCTCAGTACGTGGGATTCGTGGTCTTGCCACTTTGAAGAATGAAGAGGTGGGCATAAAATGAGCAGCAGGCAAAAGTTTATTAAAGTATAGGATTAGAAAATAAAAATAGTATGAAAGCTCTCATAGTATGAAAGAGAAAGGACATTTGAAAATGAACGCTCACGACTATAGGCAAATGTCTTTGTTTTATAAGGCTCAGGTCATCACCCCCATCCCTTCACCCTTGTTCCTTCTCAGATTCTATCATTACTGGCTGGATAACTCTAGGTACTGGGTTGTCCATTCCTGATTAGCTCGATTCCATTGTGTGAGGACTAAGACTGTGGTCATACTGTCCTTTGTTTTTTTTTTTTTGTTTGTTTGTTTGTTTTTTTTAATGTTTTATTTATTTCTAGAGAGAGAGAGAACAGCATGAGCAGGGAGGGTCAGAGAGAGGGAGTCACAGGCTGAAACAGGCTCCAGGCTCTGAGCTGGCAGTCAGCACAGAGCCCAACGCGGGGCTCGAACCCACGAACCGCGAGATCATGACCTAAGCGAAAGTCGGACGCTTAACCGGCTAAGCCACCCAGGCGCTCCTCATACTGTCCTTTGTATAGCATAAGTTTTATGGTTTACTTTTTTTTATTTAGGTATTTCGATTGTCAAATTCCTGAGGGAAACCTGAGGGGGAGTAGACGGTGTCTGTTACATTCTTTTTTTTTTTTACAAATAGTTTATTGTCAAATTAGTTTCCACATAACACCCAGTGCTCATCCCCACAAGTGTCCTCCTCCATGCCCATCCCCCCCTCCCCCCCACATCCATCAGTCCTCAGTTTTTGTCAGCATTCAAGAGTCTCTCATGGTTTGCCTCTCTCCCTTTCCCCCACCATTTCCGCCCTTCTTCTCCCCCTTGGTCCTCTGTTAAGTTCCTCCTAATCCTCCTATACGTGCACACATATGATATTTGTCCTTCTCTGCCTGACTTATTTCGCTCAGCATAACACCCTCAAGGTCCATCCATGTTGCTACACATGGACCCAAAAGTATACAGCCAACTGATCTTTGACAAAGCAGGAAAGAATATCCGATGGAAAAAAGACAGCCTTTTTAACAGATGGTGTTGGGAGAACTGGACAGCAACATGCAGAAGAATGAAACTAGATCATTTTCTCACACCATGCACAAAAATAAACTCAAAACGGATAAAGGACCTGAACGTGAGACAGGAAACTATCAACACCCTAGAGGAGAAAGCAGGAAACAACCTCCTTGACCTCCACCGCAGCAACTTCTTACTTGACACATCCCCAAAAGCAAGGGAATCAAGAGCAAAAATAAACTGTTGGGACCTCCTCAAGATTAAAAGCTTCTGCACACCCGGGGCGCCTGGGTGGCTTAGTCGGTTAAGTGTCCGACTTTCGCTTGGGTCATGATCTCGCGGTTCGTGGGTTCGAGCCGCGTCGGGCTCTGGGCTGACTGCCAGCTCAGAGCCTGGAGCCTGTTTCAGTCTGTGACTCCCTCTCTCTGACCCTCCCTGCTCGCTGTCTCTCTCTCTCTCCTAGAAATAAATAAAACATTAAAAAAAAATTAAAAAAAAAAAAAAAAAAAAAGCTTCTGCACAGCCAAAGGAAACAACCCAGAAAATTAATAGGCAACCAACGGAATGGGAAAGAAGATAGTTGCAAATGACATATCAGATAAAGGGTTGATATCCAGAATCTACAAGGAACTCACCAAACTACACCCGAAAAACAAACAACCCAGTGAAGAAATGGGCAGAAGATATGAACAGACACTTCTCCAAAGAGGACATCCAGATGGCCAACAGACACATGAAACGATGCTCAGCATCGCTCCTCATCAGGGAAATACAAATCAAAACCACACTGAGATACCACCTCACGCCAGTCAGAGTGGCTAAAATGAGCCAATCAGAGAACTCTAGATGCTGGCGAGGATGTGGAGAAACGGGCACCCTCCTACACTGTTGGTGGGAATGTAAACTGGTACAGCCCCTCTGGAAAACAGTGTGGAGGTTCCTCAGGAAACTAACAATAGAACTCCCCTATGACCCAGCAATAGCACTGCTAGGAATTTACCCAAAGGATACAGAAATGTTGATGCATAGGAGCACATGTACCCCAATGTTCATAGCAGCACTCTCCACAATAGCTAAAACCTGGAAAGAGCCTAAGTGTCCATCAACAGATGAATGGATCAAGATGTGGTTTATCTATACCATGGAATACTACATGGCAATGAGAAACAATGTTTGTTACATTCTTAAGAGGAACTTTATGCCCAAGGGAGTTTGCTCTGGTCAAACACTTGCAGCGTCGTTCCAAAATGTGTGAGGTTTTTTCCCCACACTTAGGGACCTCAGGTACTAGCCTTTTCTTTTCTGCCTATTTTATCCTATATTTTCCCTATCATAGTAAAAAACATAAAAAGAAGTTATTGATAGCAATGGAAGAATGGTAGGAGACTGTAACACCCCGCTTACATCAATAGATAGTTCATCCAAACAGAAAATCAACAAGGGAACAGTGGCTTAGAATGACACATTGGACCAGATAGATTTAATAGATATATACAAAACACTGCATCTTAAAACAGCAGAATACACATTCTTTTCAAGTGCTCATGAAACATTCAGGTGCACATGGATCTCCAGAATAAATCACATCTTAGGCCACAAATCAAGTCGAAGCAATTTCAAAAGAATCAAAGTCATATTGTATATCTTTTCTGACCACAACACTATGAAACTAGAAATCAACCATAAGAAACAGTCTGGGAAGAACACAAATACATAGAGGTTAAAAAACATGCTACTAAACAATGAATGGATCAACCAAGAAATTGAAGATGAAATCCAAAAATACATAGAAATAAATTAAAATGAAAGCAAAATGGTACGAAATATTTGGGATGCAGTAAAAGCTGTTCTAAGAAGAAAGTTTACAGCAATACAGGTCTATCTCAAGAAGCAAGAAAAATATCGAATAAATAGTCTAAGCTTTCACCTAAAGGAGCTAGATAAAGAACAACAAATAAAACCTAAAACCAGCTGAAGGAAGGAAATAATAAATATTAAAGCAGAAATAAATGAAATAGAAACTAAAATATCAACAAAGCAGATCAATGAAACCAGAAGCTGGTTCTTAGAAAAGAGCAATAAAATAGATAAAACCTTATCTAGACTCATTTAAAAAAGAGAGGGGAAGGGGAAAGGTAAAATATAGTTGGGGAGAGGGAGGGAGGCAAACCATGAGAGACTCTTGAATACTGATAACTGAGGGCTGATGGAGTTGGGGGAGAGGGGAAGGGGGGTGATGGGCATAGAGGAGGGCACTTGCTGGGATGAGCACTGGGTGTTATATGGAAACCAACTTGATAATAAACTATAAAAGAAAAAGAAAAGAGAGAGAGAGACTCAAACAAAGTCAAGAATGAAAGAGGAGATATAACAACACCACAGAAATATAAACGATTGTAAGAGAATATTATGAAAAATTATATGGCAACAAATTGGACAAACCAGAATAAATGGATAAATTCCCAGAAACATATAAAGTCCCAAAACTGAAGCACAAAGAAACAGAAAATTTGAATAGACTGTTTACCAGCAACGAAATTGAATCAGTAATCAAAACACTTCCAAAAAACAAAAGCCCAGGACCAGACTACTTCACAGGTGAATTCTACCAAACATTTACAGAAGAGTTAATACCCATTCTTCTCAAATTATTCCAAAAAATATAAGAGGAAGGAAAACTTTAATTCTATAAGGCCAGCATTATTCTGATATCAAAACCAGATAAAGACACCAGAATAAAAGAACTACAGGCCAATATCTCTGATAAACATAAATACAAAAATCCTCAACAAAATAGTAGCAAACAGAATCCAACAATACATTTAAAAAAATCACTCATCACAATCAAGTGGGATTTATTCCTGGGATGCAAGCCTGGTTCAATATTCACAAACCAATCAAAGTGACACATCACATCAATAAGAGAAAGAATAAGAGCTGTATGATCATTTTAATAGATGCAGAAAAAGCATTGGACAAAGTACAACATCCATGCATGATAAAAACCTTCAACAAAGCAGGTTTAAAGAGAACATACCTCAACATAACAAAGGCCTTATATAAAAAACCCACAGTGAAAATCATACTCTATTGGGAAAACCTGAGAGGTTTTCCCCTAAGGTCAGGGATAAGATAAGGATGTTGCTTTCACCACTTTATTTAACATAACACTGGAAATCCTAGCCATAGTAATCAGACAACAAAAAAAATCAAGGTATCCAAATTATGATGAAGAAGAAAAACTTTCACTGTTTGTTGATGACATTATACTATATATAGAAAACCGTAAAGACTCCGCCAGAAACTACTAGAAGTGATGAAAATTTTCAGGAAACTTGCAAGATACAAAATCAAATACAGGAATCCATTGCATTTCTATACACTACTAATGAAGCAGCAGAAATAGAAATTAAGAAAACAACCCCACATACAGCTGCACCAAAAATAATAAAATACCTAGGAATAACTTTAACCAAAGAAGTGAAAGGCTTATTCTCTGAAAACAATTAAACATTGATGAAAGAAATTGAAGACAACACAAAGAAATGAAAAGACATTCCATGCTCCTGAATTGGAAGAACAAATATTGTTAAAATGTCTACATTACCCAAAGCGATCTATACAATTAATGCAATCTCTATCAAAATACCAACATTTATCACAGAACTATAACAATCTTGATTCTGGCTCAGGTCATGATCTGAGAGTCCTGAGACTGAGACCCATGTTGGGCTCCGAGCTGAGTGTGGGGCCTGCTTAAGATTTCTCTCCCTTCCTCTCTGCCCCTCCCTCACTCCCTCTGCATTTCTCTTTCAAATAGATAGATAGATAGATAGATAGATAGATAGATAGATAGATAGATAGATAGATGATAGATAAAAAAAAACAATCGTAAAATTTGTATGGAACCACAAAAGATGCTGAATAAGCCAAAGCAATTTTGAAAAAGAAAAATAAACCTGGAGGCATCACAATTCTGGACTTCAAGTTATACTGCAAAGCTGTAGTAATCAAAACAGTATGGTACTGGCATAAAAATAGACACATAGATCAAACAGAATAGAAAACCCAGAAATAACCCCACAATAATATGGTCAATTAATCTTTGACAAAACAGGAAAGACTATGAGATGGGAAAAAGTCTCTTCAACAAATGGTGTTGGGAAAACTGGACAGCTAAATACAAAAGAAAGAAACTGGACCACTTTCTTACACCATACACAAAAATAAGCTCAAAATGGATTAAGGACCTAAATGTGAGATTGGAAGCCATAAAAATCCTAAGAGAGAGCACAGGCAGTAATTAATTTCTCTGACATTGGTCATGGCAACATTTTTCTAGACTTGTCTCCTGAGGCAAGGAAAACAAAAGCAAAAATAAACTATTGGGAATGCATCAAAATAAAAAGTTTCTGCACAGCAAACGAAACAATTAATAAAAGTGAACCTACTGAATAGGAGAAGGTATTTGCAAAGGACATATCCAATAAATGGTTAGTATCCAAAATATATAAAGAATGTATACAACTCAACACCCAAAAAACAAATAATCCAATTCAAAAATGGGCAGAAGTCTTGAACAGACATTTCCCCAAAGAAGATATGCAGATGGCCAACAGACACTTAAAAAGATGCTCAACATCACTCATCATTAGGGAAATGCAAATTTAAACCATGATGACATATCACTTTACACCTATCAGAATGGCTAAAATCAAAAGTTCAAGACACAACAAATGGTGGTAAGGATGTGGAGAAAAAGGAATTGTTGCACTGTTGGTGGGAATGCAAACTGATGCAGCCACTATGTAGAGTATGAAGATTCCTCAAAAAGTTAAAAATAGAACTACCCTACAATACAGTAATTACATGACTGGATATTTACTCAAAGAATACAATAATTAAAAAGTATATATTCATCCGTATGTGTATTGCAGCATTATTTACAATAGCCAAATTATGGAAGCAGCCCAAAAGTTCATCAATATGTAAATGGATAAAGTATATGTGATATATACGTGAGATATATATGAATATTATCCATAAAAACAATGAAATCTTGCCATTTGCTACAGCATGCATGCATCTAGAGAGTATAATGCTAAGTGAAATAAGTCAGTCAGAGAAGACCAATACCGTATGATTTCACTCATATGTGGAATTTAAGAAACAAAAAAATCACAAAAGGAGACAAACCAAAAAAAATAGACTCCTAATTATAGATAAGAAAGCAAATGGTTAACCAGAGGGGAGGTTGGTGGGGGGACTGGTGAAATAGGTGGAGAGGATTAAGAGTGCATTTCTCTTGATGAGCACTGAGTAATGTTTAGAATTATTGAATCACTATACTGTGAATGTGAAACTAATATAATACCATATGTTAACTACACTGGAATGAGAATTTACAAATAAAATAAAGTGAAACTACATACAGTAATAATTTTATGTGTTTTAATATTTTTAAAACTATATGTCTTAGGCTCCTGAGTGGCTCAGTTAGTTAAGCATCCAACTTCGGCTCAGGTCATGGTCTCACAGCCTGTTTGTTTGAACCCCACGTTGAGCTCTGTGCTGACAGCTCAGAGCCTGGAGCCCACTTCAGATTCTCTGTCTCCCTCTCTCTCTGCCCTTCCCTTGATCACACTGTGTCTCTCTCTCCTTCAAAATAAATAAACATTTAAAAAAATAATGATATTTCTTTTTCATTATTTTATTTTGCTATTTTAAAAAAATATTGTTAGCTAACATACAGTGTATCCTTGGCTTCAGGAGTAGATTCCCATGTTTCATCACTTATATACAACATCCCAACAAGTGCTCTTCTCAATGCCCATCACCCATTTTCCCTGCCTCCCAACCCCCCCCCCACCCTCAGTTTGTTCTCTGCATTTAAGAGTCTCTGATGGTTTGCCTCCCTCTCTGTTTATAACTTACTTTTCCTTCCCTTCTCCTATGGTCTTCTGTTAAGTAAAAATTATATTTCAAATGCTTTGTTTCTTTTGGACTTTTATGTATTTAATTTTATGTGCTTGAAGGGATTTTTAGAGAAGATCCTAAAAATGACAGTGTGAGAAGCTCCTCTGACCCACTCACCAATAAAAATGGAAAAAATATTCACACACACACACACACACACACACACACACACACACACCTCCATTTAATGCCTCTATAAATGGTTATTAGGGCAAACAATAAATGAAGAATTATATATTCAGGAAAATCTAGGGGCACCTGGGTGGCTCAGTCAGTTAAGCATCTGACTTTGGCTCAGGTCTTGATCTCATGGTTCAAGGGTTCAAGCTCCACATCAGGTCTAGGCTGACAGCTCAGAGCCTGGAGCCTGCTTCAGATTCTGTCTCTCCCTCTCTCTTTACCCTTCTCCTGCTTGTAGTCTACCTCTCTATCTCTCAAAAATAAATAAACATTTTTTTTAAATTTAAAAAAAGACAATCTATGGAAATTTATTAAGAAAATCTGGTATTTGAGCCAAGAGTGCTCTCTCCCTCTGCCTTCTCAGTTCAGTGATATGAGACTACATCCAAATTGCTGCAGCCAAGAGACAGGGCTCCCTCTCTCCCCATTTCCCAGCTGGGGAACTTTCTTCCCAGGAGGAAGAGGATGTCAGTATTTCTTATCTTGCCCCCAAATGCCTGTTGTTTAGGCTAAGTCCTGGGCAGTGCAGTCAAGAGATGGTGACTTCCTTCTGTCTAACCTCCACTTGTGTAACAGCAGCTCTACCTTGAATATAGCACACTGAATATGGCATACTGAGAATACTAGGGTCTCAATAGTGCTTGCCCCAGATACTGAGGTGGTATTTGCATACAAAGGGAGACAAGCCAAGAAGACCTCAGATTTTGCCACGCCTCTCAACTGAGCAACCAGCTCCTAGAATGGGGGTGTAACTCAAAGAGAAGACTACTATTTTTCTCACCACCAATCTAGAGCCCAGGCTCATAGATATTCCTGAGAGGAGGGAGAGAAGGGGAGAGATAGGCCATAAAACAGATAGCTTGTTTTAGGAACTGATGTCCATTGCAAGAGAGCACGGAGAAGCTTAAATCTAATAATAGTGGACATTCTGGTGAAGGGAATTGGGAGATATATGAATCTAATGTCAATACAGTCTACACTATAGGTCCCCTAGCTTGCAGGAGAGATCAGGGTAATTAAGACCATTGGGAGGAACTCTCATGGAATCAGAGCAAATATCAAGTCCTTGCCTCAGAAAGTATTCTGATTAGATTAGTTTGCAAAGGAATTCAAGTCCCAGGATATTGTTGTGGCTAATAGAGCAATCAGCAGGCAATTGTTGAAGCGTAACAGCTGGCTGTGGTCTGGGAAAGAGTAGAAAAGAGCCCTACCAGTAAACTATGTTCCCAGGGTGACTGTTGGCATAGCTAAAGCTGTGGTTAACACTGTGCAATGGGAGGGGCTAGACTTCCTTAAAATATTCAGTCAGTAACTAGACAAATAAGCAAAGAAAAATAACAAGCCTTAAATGGGAGAGGCCAGTACTCAATGTAACTACAATATTTTATCTAATGCCCAGTTTCCATGGAAAAATATGACCTATGGACCAGAAAATGGGAGACAACAGAAAGCCTCAGAGAGTGACCAGATATCAATTGAACAGGAAAAGCTTTCAAAGTAGCCGTTACAAACATGTCTACAGAGCTAAAGGAAAGCTTGATTAAAGAAGTAAAGAAAGACATGATCATAATGTTGTGTCACATAGAGAATATCAATAAAAAGATAGAAATTTTAGAGAAGAATTCAGTGAAAGTTCTGGAATTGAATGTAGAATAACTGTAACAAAAACAAATTCTTTAGAGCAGCTTAACAGTATATTTGAACTGATAGAAGAAAGACTTTGCAAACTTGCCAATAAATCAGTACAGATTATGTAGGCAAAAAACCAAAAAACAACAGAAAGAAGAGTAAAAAATAATAAAGTCTCAGAGAAATGTGGGATGTTATGAAGTATATCAATATACATGTAGTGGGAATACCAGAGAAGAGAGATAGAGAAAAAATATTTGAAGAAATAATGGCTGAAAACTTCCCAGATTTATTAAACTAGCAATAATGTACATTTCTAGGAAGCTCAATGAACTCTAAGTAGAATAAAGTCTAAGAGACAGACAAACAGACACATTAATGTAACAATGATGAAATCAAAGACAAGGAGAAAATCTTGAAAGCAGCAAGAGAAAAATGACATGTAATTTTTAAAAGAACCCCAATAAGATTAACATCTGAATTCTAAGCAGAAAGAATGGAAGCAAGAAAACAGTGGGATAAAATATTTAAAATGCTCAAAGAAAAAATTTATCAGCAAAGATCCCCATATCCAGAAAAGTGATTATTCAGTAATGATTGTGAAATAGTTTCCCAGATAAACAAAAACATAGATGATTTATTGCTAGCAGAGGCACCTTACAAGAAATACTAAAGGAAGTTCTTCAGTCTGAAAGCAAGTCATGCCAGGTGGTGATTCAAGTCCACATGAGTAAAGACCATCAGTAAGAGCAGCATTAAGAGCAGCAGTAAAGGTTATTATGTAATTATAAGAGACAATTAATGGATTTTCTTCATTATTATCATCTCATTAAAAATAAATTGTATAAAATAATATGTTTATAATGTATTGTTGGATCTATGACATAATAGAAATGTAATATTGTGTAATATATTTACCAAAGCAGCACAATGGAGATAGGTGGGAGAAAAGTTGTAATGGGCTAAAGAAATGACTATAGATGTTAAATAACAATTATAACAACATATGGGCATGTTTTGGTACTGTTGATAGTAATTGATAACTGTAATATATATATAAGAATGTTACAAGAGGAAATAAATAGAATAGAGCTATACAGGAGTAATATTTCTATGTATTACTAGAATTAAGCTAGTATAAATCTGAAGCAAGTTTGAAAACTTAAGATGCAACCACCAAAAATAATATCAAAAAATAAGTTAACATTCATGAAATTAAAAATTAAATGCTACATTAGAAAACGTTCACTTTATGCAGAAGAAAGCACTGAAGGAGGAACAGAGGGGGAAATGGACATATGGAAACAAAAATAATGATAATAAACCAAAGTCTAATAATATCAATAACATTAAATGTGAATAAATTTAAAAATCCAATCAAAAGGCAGATATTGTTAGAATAAATGTTAAAAAACATGAACCTACTATATGATGCCTACATTGTACATACTTCAGATTCAAAGACAAATGGATTGAAAGTAAAAGGATAGAAAAGGATATATCATGAAAATAGCAACCAAAGGAAAACTAGGGTGACTAGACTACTATCAGACAAAATAGACTTTAAAACAGAAAATATTACTAGAGATAAAGAAGGATATTTTATAATGACAAATGTGTCAATCTATCAAGAAGATATAACAATTATAAATATATGTGCACCAAATAAAAGAGCACCAAAATACATGAAGCAAAACTGACAGAAATGAAGGGGGAATGTGACAGTTCAACAATAATGGTTGGAAACTTCAATACCCTACTTTTAATAATGAATAGAACAAAAAGATAAAAATTTCAATGAGAAAATAGAAGACTTGAACAATACTGCAAACCAACTAGAACTAACAAACATCTCTAGAAAAACTTAGTGAAAAATAACCTAAAATGCATTTTTCTCGAATACACATGAAACATTCCCCAGGACAGATCATATGTTAGTCCATAAAACGAACCTAAATAAATTTAAAATGGTACAAATAATATAAAGTATATTCTCTGATCACGATGGAATGGAATTAAAAATCAATACATGAAAAATTTGGGGGAACCCAAACATATGTGAAAATCAACAGCACATTTCTAAATAACCAATGGATCAAAGAAGAAACAAAAGGAAACAAGAGAACACTTTGCCATGAGTGAAAATCTAGATATAACCTACTAAAACTTATGGGATACAGCTAAAGCAGCTCTTAGAGGAAAATTTATAGCTCTAAAATGCGCACATTAAGAAATAAGAGTTTTCAGAACAATGACCTAACCTACCACCTCAAGACACTGAAAAAAAGGGAGCAAACTTAACCAAAGCAAAGAAGAGGACAAAATTAGAAAAAGTAGAGCAGAAATTAATAAAATTAGAAAAATCAATAGAGAAAAATCAATGAAGCAAAAAGCTAGTTCTTTGAAAAGATTAGCAGAAGTGACATAATTTTAGCTAGTTTGACAAAGAAAAGGGAAAGAAAGACGACTCAAGGAAATTAGAAGTGAAAGAGTTGATATTACCACTGACCTTACAGAAGTAACATGTATTATAAAGGAATGCTATGAACAATTTTATGCCAACAAATTGGATAACTTAGCTAAACAAATTCCTAGAGAAACAAACTACTGAAACTGATCAAGGAAGACAACCTGACTATACCTATAACAAGGGAAGAGACTTATCAGTAATCAAAAATGACCCATAATAAAAGACCAGGCCCAGATGGCTTCACTACTGAATTCTACTAAACACTCAAAGCTCTTTGAAACAACAGAATAGTGGCGGACGATTCTTAAATCATTCTATGAGGCCAGTATTAGCCTGATTCTAAACCTAGAAAAATATATCACAAGAAAACTACGGACCAATATATCTTATAAATATGGACACAAAATGGCGCGCCTGGGTGGCTCAGTCAGTTAAGCATCCAACTTTGGCTCAGGTCACGTTCTTATCGAGTTTGAGCCTCATATCAGGCTCTGTGCTGACAGCTCGGAGCCTAGAGCCTGCCTCAGGTTCTGTGTTCCTCTCTCTGCCTCTCCCCTGCTCTCTCTCCCTCAAAAATAAATTTTAAAAAATATGACACAAAAATCCTCAACAAAATGCTAGCAGACGGAATCCAACAACATATACAAAGAATTAAGCACCATACCCTAGTGGGATATAGCTCAGGGATACAAATTGTTTTAACATCCAAAAATCTATTAATACATTATATAAATAGAGTGAAAACTGAATAATCATTTCAGTAGATACAGAAAAAGCATTTGACAAACTTCAATACTCTTTCATGATTTAAAAAAAAAAAAAAAAAAAAAAAACACTCAACAAACTAAGAATAGAAGGAAACTTCCCTAGCCTGATAAAGGGCATCTATGAAATCTCCACAGCTAACATCATACTTAATGGTTAAAGACTGCATCCTTTTCCCCTAAGAACAGGAATAAGAGAAGGATATCCACACTTGTTATTTCTATTCAACATTATACTGGAGGTTCTATCTAGGACAATTAGGCAAAACAAATAAATACAAAACATTAAGACTGGAAAGGAAGAGGTAAAATTGTCTATTCACAGATCACATGGTTTTGTATATAGACAATCCTATGGAATCCGCTTTAAAAAACTGTTAAAACTAATAATTGAGTTGGGCAAGGCTGTAGGATGCAGATGAATATATAAAAATCAACTGCATTTCTATCCTCTTGCAAGAACAATCTGAAAATTTAAAAAAAAAGTTCCATTCACAGTAGCATAAAAAGAAAAAATACTTAAGAATAAATTTAACTAAAGAAGTGCAAAACTTAGAGCACTACAAAATATTGTTGAAAGAAATTATAGATCTAACTAAATGGAAAAATATGCCATGCTCATGGATCTTAAGACTTAACATTTTTAATTCAACAACACTTCCTAAAATGATATACAGATTCAGTGCAATCTCTGTCAGAATCCCAGCTGAGTTCTTTGTAGAAACTGACAAACCAATTCTAAAATCTGGCAAGGGATACAGAGTAGCCAAAGCTGTTTTGGAAAAGAAGAAGAAAGTAGGAAGACTCGCACTTCCCAATATCAAATCTTACTCCAAGCAGTAATCAAGACAGTGTGGTACTGGCAAAAGGATAGAAATACACGTCCATGAAATAGAATTTAAAGTGCAAAAATAAGCCATATCTATAGTCAACTGATTTTCAGCAAGTGTACCAAGACCATTCAATGGGGAACAAATGGTCTTTATAGCAAAGTGCTGGGATAACTAGAGAACAACATGCAAAATAATGAATTTAGATGCCTAACCTCACACTATATACAGAAATCAACTCAAACAGATTAAAAACCTAAATATAACAGCAAAAACCATAAAACAGAAGAAAACATAGGGGAATTCTTCATAACCTTGGAATTGGCAAAGGATTTTTACAATATGACACCCAAAGCATGGGCACAAAAAGAAAAAATAAATAGGACTTCACCAAAATGTAAAACTTTTATTGTCAAAGGATACCACCAAGTAAGTGAAAAAGACAACCCACAGAATAGGAAAAAAATTGAAAATCATGTAGCTGATAAGGAGTTTTTATTTAGAAAATATAAATAACTCCTGAAATTCAGGGCACCTGGGTGGCTCAGTCTGTTAAGCGTCTGACTTTTGATTTTGGTTCAGGTCATGATCTCACAGTTCATGAGTTTGAGCCCTGCATTATCAAGCTCTGTGCTGACAGTGTGGAGACTGCTTGGGATTCTCTCTCTCTCTCTCTCTCTCTCTCTCTCAAATAAATAAACTTTAAAAAAAAAAAGCTCCTAAAACTCAGTAATAAAAATGCAAACACCCAGTTAAAAGATCTGACTAGACATTTCTTCGAAGAATATACACAAATGGCCAATAAACACATGAAAAGATGCTCAATATTATTAGCCATTAAAGAAATGGAAATTTAAACCACATTGAGATACCATTTCACATCCTCTAGGATGGCTAGAATCAAAAAGTCAGATAAATGTTGGCAATGTTATGCAGAAACAGAGCCCTCTCATATACCACTTGTGGGAATATACAATGGGCCAGCCACCTTGAAAAAATGTCTGGCAGTTCCACAAATGATAAAACATAGAGTTGCCATATGACCCAGCATTTTGACACTTTGGTATATACCCAAGAGAGATGAAAGCATGTGACCACACAGAAACGTGTATACAAATGCACATAGCAGCATTAATCATAGTACCCAAAAAGTGGGAAAAAAACCCCACAAATGATCATTAATGGACAAATGAATAAATAAAGGTGATATATCTATATAATGGAATATTATTTAGCTATAAAAAGGAATGAAATATTGAAACATGCTAAGGCATTCACCTTGAAAATAATATGA
The DNA here is from genome assembly GCA_017311185.1 of Proteles cristata cristata. Taxonomy (NCBI): domain Eukaryota; kingdom Metazoa; phylum Chordata; class Mammalia; order Carnivora; family Hyaenidae; genus Proteles; species Proteles cristata. The sequence goes on from JAESUZ010005382.1 coordinate 109,438, forward strand.
TCAGTAAGAGAAACCAGTCACAAAATGCCACATACTGTATGGTTCCATTCATATGGTTATTAATTTCCTAGGCCTGCCATAAGAAAGTACCACAAACTGGTCACTTAAAACAACAGAATTTACTGTCTCACAGTTCTGGAAGCTAGAATTTTAAAATGATGTCATAATCAGGGTCATACTTCCTCTAAAACCTGCAGAGTTGAATTTTCCCTTGCCTTTTATAGATTCTGGTGTTTGCAAACAGTTCTTCATAGTCCTTGGCCTGTATCACTTCAGTCTATTCCTCCATTACCGCATGGCTGCTTTCTCCCACCATATCTACATCATCTTCCTTCTGTATGTGTCTGTGTCCAAATTTTCCTCTTATAAAAACACAGGCACATTGGATTAGGGATCCACCCTACTCCAGATGACCTCTTTTTAACTAATTGTATGTGTAGTGATCCCATTTCCAAATAAGGTCTCATTCTGAGGTGCTAGGGGCTAGGACTTTTATTTGTTTATTTATTTTGGAGTCACAATTGCAAATCCAGAGTAGGGAAATTTATAAGCACAGAAAGTAGATTAGTCATTACTTCGGGCTAGGGACAGAGGTGAGGAGACAGGCATAACGGCTAAACGATATGTGGTTTTTTCTTGAGGTGTTGAAAATGTTCTAAAACTGACAGTGGTAATGGTTGTATGTATCTGTGAATATACTAAAAAAAACACTGAATTACACACTTTTTAAAAAGTTTATTTATTTATTTTGAGAGAGAGGCAGAAAGAGAGAGAGGGAGGGAGAGATTCCCAAACAGGCTCCACACCATTAGTGCCTGGTACATGTTTATTGGTAAAGTTTTGTGTATGTGTGTGTATTATTCACTGGGATATCAGCAAAATTAATGAAACATCTTTGTTGGATCAAGGGATCTGTTACTAAAAGTAACTCATGATAAATGTAGACAAGTGTTGTAGACACACATGTAAGAGAGACCAATGTCAACAATAGTTGGTAAAAATGTTAATCAGGCCCTTTCAGTAGAAGCAAAGGAGGTCAAAATTTACCATTTTTTAATAAGACCAGCACAAGAAATATTTTACCTGGATATATTTTTTACCTGGAAATATTTTACCTGTTTTTCTGAAAAAAACATAAGCATTTTTTGTACCCAAAAGTCTTCTTTGAAAACTCTCATACACGATGCAAAAGAGTATCTTCCATGGTTTCAGAGAAACAAATGGATCACTGGAATAATTTGTGGTGAATTCTTTAACTTGACATCTTGTTTCCGTTTTTTGGAATTTTCCAAATTCACTTCTTTTTTCCCTTTCCTCTTTGGAGACCATGGGGATGCATTGTCACTGGATTCAACTATTGACTTGGACTGATTATTATTTCCACTCCCTTTCTGGATCTTACAGTGGGAGGTAGTGAAGAAGTTTTCTGACCATAAGACCTTCTCACTGTTGATTTATCCAAAAGAAATTCACTAAACACAATTTCTTAAACTTATCTCTACCATAGACCATATAAAATTGTCCACATTCTCTAACGCTGCCCCATTCTCAACCAGTTTTCCTTCTAAAGTGTAAAGTCTGTGGACAGCTCCACTCCTCAGAGCTTTTTTCCAACACCATTTGTGGTACATGATCCCAATGATTCAAGGTTTTTCTAGTCAAGAAGAGGTGAGAATCTAGACCGATGAGGTCCCTATTTGCAATCAAGAAAATAGTACAGGGCCACATGGGTGGCTCAGCTGGTTAAGCATCCGACTTCAGCTCAGGTCATGATCTTGTGGTCCGTGAGTTCAAGCCCTGTGTCAGTCTATGTGTTGACAGCTCAGAGCCTGGAGCCCACTTTGGATTCTGTGTCTCACTCTCTTTCTGCCCCTCCCCTTCCCATTCTCTCTGTCTCCCTCAAAAATAAAGATTTTTAAAAAATTAAAAAAATAGTACAGGGCTCCTGAAGGAGTTTTCTTAAGTGCCTGGACACATTGTTCCTGCTGTGCATCACTGGATTTACCTTTAAAAGCAAAGAAATGCAAATCAGGGCAACCCAGATGATTATAGCAACATTATCTACAATAGCCAAGTTATGGAAACAGCCCAAATGTCCATTGACTGATGAATGGATAAAGAAGATGTGGTATATGTATATAATGGAATATTACTCAGCCATAAAAAAAGGAAATTTTGCCATTTGCAATGATGAGGACGGAGCTAGAGAGTATTATGCTAAGCAAAATAAGTCAGTCAGAGAAAGACAAATACCATATGATTTCACTCATATGTGAAATTTAAGAAACAAACAAATGAGCATGGGGGGATAAAGAGAGAGAGGCAAACCATGAAACAGGCTGCTAACTATAGAGAACAGATGGTTACCAGATAAGAAATTGTCCAGTGGTTTCACCGGAATTCTCAAGGGCCCCATGGGACTTAAAAAATATAATAAGGGGGCACCTGGGTGGCTCAGTCGGTTAAACGTCCAACTTTTGATTTTGGCTCAGGTCATGATATCATGGTTTTGTGACTTCGGTCCACATGTTGGGCTCTGCGCCGACAGTGTAGAGCCTGCTTAGGACTCTCTCTCATCTCCCTATCTCCCACTCGTGCTGTCTCTGTCTCTCTCAAAAATTAATAAATCTAAAAAAGTAAAAAAATTAAAACATTTAATCCAAAACTACTTTAACAAGTAAAATGTAGTCACGCTTTTGTGTGACTGTATGGTCTGATATGGTAGCCATTAATCATATGCAGCTATTTATATTTGAATTTAAATTAATAAATTTAAATTAAAATAAATTAAAAATTCAGTTCCTCAGTCATACAAGGCACATGTCAAGTGCTCAATAGTCACTTGTAGCTAGTGGCTGCTGAATTGGATAGCACAGATACAGGACATTTTCATGTTCTATTAAACAGAGGTGCTCTCTCTGCCCAGATCCAACTACCACCAAATTAGATGTATAGACCAAATGTATTTTTTTACAAAGTTGACACCAGTATCAATTATAGAGTGGTACTGTGCTCCTGGCACTTTACATGTATTATTTCATTTAATCTTCCAACAATCCCATAGTAGGATATTTCCCATGTAAAAATGGATTTCTGAAACTAGGCAGACTTCAAATTGTAGCTAAAACTTCCCATCATTTCAAGAAATGGGATTAAGGTTTACAAGAAAGGAATTGTAAGTAGACTGGAGAAGTCCTGCAACCTAAATTTAAAAGCTACCAGTTGTAGGGCACCTGGGTGGTTCAGTCAGTCAATCGTCCAGCTTCGGCTTAGGTCATGATCTTGCAGTTCATGAGTTTGAGCCCCGCATCAGCCTCTGTGCTGACAGCTGAGAGCCTGGAGCCTGCTTCAGATTCTGTGTCTCCCTTGCTCTCTGTCCCTCCCCCATTCCCACTCTGTCTCTCCCTCTTTCTCAAAAATAAATGACATCAAAAAAATTTTATAAGATAAATAAAAGCTGCGAGGTATTTCAACACAGGTGATACATGCTTGGTTGGAATATTGGAGGCTGAATGCAAATTAGAGATGAATATAAAATGCCACTAATAGGGGGAAACAGAGCACAAGCTGATTAAGAAAATTGACTTGCTTTGTCTTGTCACGCTATTTGGATTACCCTCATAGTTTTTGGTTTACAACTGGGGCTGTAACAATAGCATCAACTACAACAACAGCACAACTGTACAATTGAGCCAAGATTTAATGAAAAGACTGTCACTGACTTGTGACACTGTCAGTGTGTTATACTAAATTTATATTCTGCCTTTTAGAAACCAATGCATTTCCCACCCTGAAGCCATGTTGTAGATATACTTTCCAGCTCTCTTTTTCTCTTTCAAACTGAAATGTGTTCCTTGACATACATTATAACTTATAAATATTAGAAACGGCCAAAATATGAAACTAAAGTTAGAAACAAATTCAACAATGTAAAGAAATTGCATCATTTTAAGCTTTCAACAAGAAATGTTAATACTGCATTTATCATTGTCATTTGGTTTACAGTGAACTCTTCATAGTAACAGATATTTTCCTCTGAAGGAGTAGCATGTGTTTTCTTTTTTAGCAGTTCTTTAGTTAATAACACAAACTCCTGTTCAGACAAGTCATGATGACCTTTAACAATGATTTAATAAATGACTTTGGGTTGGACCAACAATGAGAGTCAGATGTCCTGTTATTGCCAAAATAATTTTCCATTTTACTGTTTTGGTCTTTAAAAGCATAGTAAGAAATTACATATTAATTATGTTTTCTTCTCTACTTGCAAGACTTCACTCTGAATTTCATAATTTGAAGGAACTTTCCTGATTGGTTAATTTGTATCAAAGTTGCTTCACATAATACCTTGGTCATAAACAAGGTGTATAAAGGAGCAATTTTCATCTATAAGAAAGAAGGAACTGAATTCAGCACTTCTTTTCTGATCCTAATGTACATTAAGCACTTGAGCAGTGCCTTTTGATTAATCTCCCTTTCTCTAGATCTTGAAAGAATTTTTGCAGTAAAGTGCATAAAGGGCACTAATCTTAAAGGCACAGCTCAATGAGCTTTTCCATATGTCTATACCCATGTAACTATGACCTAGAACGAAGGTCAGCAAACTTTTCTTGTAAAGGCCAGAGAGTAAATATTTTAGGCTTTGCAAGCCATATGGTCTCTGTCACAACTATTCAACGTTTTCTTTGTAGCACAAAAGCACTCTTAGACAATATATAAACAAAGGGTGTGGCTGTATGTCAATAAATATTTAGGGACACTGAAATATGAATTTCATATGATTTTTGCACATCATGAAATAGTCTATTTTTTCCCAACTATTTAATAAAATATAAAATTATCCTTAGCTCCTCAGTGTACAAAAGAATAGGTGGTGGCCCAATTTGGCCCCTAGGCTATAATTTGCTGACCCCTGTCTTAAATCAAGATACAAAGCATTTCTAGCACCAAAGAGGTCTTCCTCAAGCCCATTCTCAGTTAATACCCTCCCTGCAGTCTTTTGTGTCTGACTCCATTCATAATTTCTGTCTTTGAGATTCAGCCATGTTATGATATGGTATCCATAATTCATTTATTATTGTTGCATAGTATTCTTCTGTATGGATATATAATTAATTATCCATAATTTCTTTACTTGCTTTACTATGTGTATTTGGATTGTTTCCAATTTGAACCTATTATAGGTAAAGCTGCTCTGAACATTCTTGCACACATTTTTTGGTATACATAGGCATTCATTTCTTCTCTGTGTGTGTGTGTTGTTCATGTTTGAATGCATGGTATGCACACATGTGCGTGTGTGTGTGCATGTTTACATATGTATGTGTGTGTGTGTGTGAATAGTGGCTCCAAATTATTTGATCTGATTGGTCGTCACAACCACTCACTTGTGAGACTGTCTAAGCCTCCTTTTTTTTGTTTTCATTTTTCATGGGAACTACGTTAGCACCCAGTGTTAGGTGGCAGTGAGAAGCTTCCTGGCAGAATAGGTAAGATGGAGAATTTCCAGCTAAAGTGAGTACCCCACCAAGAGCATAAAGAAGATCTTAAGATTCCAGTGAGTATCAGGCATACAGACACTAGAAACGGGGTATATCCAACCCCTGTATGTGCTTTACATGGGGCATAAATGTAGAAAGCACATAGCACAGCAGGATTGCTAGGGGAACATGAATGTCAGTCATTGGGGATCTGGAAAACTGCTGGCCAGTTTATCATGTTGATCCTGTGTTATCCCCAGCTTCAGCTTTGACTCCCATGCTCCTACAGTTGTGAGTCCCGAAGAATTATATTTGGTAAATATAATGGGGAAAAAAGAAGATATTTTATTTTTTAAGATTTTTTTTCTTATATAGCTTATTGTCAAGTTGGTTTCCATATAACACCTAGTGCTCATCCTAACAAGTGCCCTCCTCCATGCACATCACCCCCGTTTCCTCTCTCCTCACCCCCATCAGCCCTCAGTTTGTTCTCACCATTCAAGAGTCTCTCCTAGTTTGCTTCCTGCCCTCTCCCTAACTATTTTACCCCTTCTTCTCCCTCATGGTCCTCCATTAGCTTCCTCATAATCCACCTATATGTGCCAAAATATGGTATCTGTCCTTTTCTGCCTGACTTATTTTGCTCAGCATAACACCCTCGAGTTCCATCCATGTTGCTACACATGGCCAGATTTCATTCTCTCTCATTGCCATGTAGTATTCCATTGTATAGATGAACCACATCTTCTTGATCCATTCATCAGTTGATGGACACTTAGGCTCTTTCCATGTTTTGGCTATTGAGAGTGCTGCTATGAACATTGGGGTACATGTGCCCCTATGCATCAGCACTCCTGTATCGCTTGGGTAACTTCCTAGCAGTGCTATTGCTGGGTCCTAGGGGAGTTCTAGTGTTAATTTTTTGAGGAACCTCCACACTGTTTTACAGAGGGGCTGCACCATTTAATTTCCCACCAACAATGTAGGAGGGTGCCTGTTTCTCCACATACTCGCCAGCATCTAGAGTCCTCTGATTTCCTCATTTTAGCCACTCTGACTGGTGTGAGGTGATACCTCAGTGTGGTTTTGATTTGTATTTCCCTGATGAGGAGGGATGATGAGCATCGTTTCATGTGTCTGTTGGGCATCTGTATGTCCTCTTTGGAGAAGTGTCTGTTCATCTCTTCTGCCCATTTCTTCACTGGATTGTTTGTTTTCCAGGTGTGGAGTTTGGTGAGTTCCTTATAAATTTTGGACACTAGCCCTTTATCTGATATGTCATTTGCAACTATCTTTTCCCATTCTGTTGGTTGCCTATTAGTTTTATGGATTGTTTCCTTCGCCATGCAGAAGCTTTTAATCCTGATGAGGTCCCAATAGTTCACTTTTGCTCTTGATTCCCTTGCCTTTGGGGATGTGTCAAGTAAGAAATTGCTGTGGTTGAGGTCAAAGAGGTTGTTTCCTGCTTTCTATTCTAGGGTTTTGATGGTATCCTGTCTCGCATTCAGGCCCTTTATCCATTTTGAGTTTATTTTTGTGTATGGTATGAGAAAATGATCTAGTTTCATTCTTCTGCATGTTGCTGTACAGTTTTCCCAGCACCAACTGTTAAAGAGGCTGTCTTTTTTCCATTGGATACTCTTTCCTGCTCTGTCAAAGATTAGTTGGCCATACATTTGTGGGTCCAATGCTGAGTTCTCTATTCTATTCCATTGGTCTATGTGTCTGTTTTTGTGCCAATAACATACTATCTAGATGATGACAGCTTTGTAGTAGAGGCTAAAGTCTGGGATGGTGATGCCTCCCGTTTTGGTTTTCTTCTTCAATATTACTTTGGCTATTCGGGGTCTTTTATGGTTCCATACACATTTTAGGATAGTTTGTTCTAGTTCTGAGAATAATGCTGGTGCCATTTTGATTGGAATTGCATTAGATGTATAGATTGCTTTGAGTAGTAATGACATTTTAACTATATTTATTCTTCCGATCCATGAGCATGGAATGTTTTTCCAATTCTTTGTATCTTCTTCAATTTCCTTCATAAGTTTTCTATAGTTTTCATCATACAGATATCCTATATCTTTGTTTAGGTTTATTCCTAGGTATTTTATGATTTTTTGTGCAGTTGTGAATGGGATCAGTTTTTGATTTCTCTTTCTGTTGCTTCATTGTTGGTGTATTAAAAATGCAAACGATTTCTGTACGTTGATTTTGTATTCTGCAACTTTGCTGAATTCATGGATCAGTTAAAGTAGGCTTCTGGTGGAGTCTGTCGGGTTTTCTATGTAGAGCATCATGTCATCTGTAAAAAGTGAAAGTTTGACTTCTTTGCCAATTCTGATACCTTTAATTTCCTTTTGTTGCCTGATGGCTGATGCTAGGACTTCCAGCACTATGTTAAACAACAGTGGTGAGAGTGGACATCCCTGTCGTGTTCTTGATCTCAGGGGGAAAGCTCTCAGTTTTTCCCTGTTGAGGATGATGTTAACTGCGGTCTTCTCATAGATGGCTTTTATGATATTTAAGTAAGTTCCTTCTATTCGGACTTTCTCGAGGATCTTTATTAAGAAGGGATGCTATATCTTGTCAAATACTTTTTCGGCATCTATCGACAGGATTATATGGTTTTTAAATTTTCTTTTGTTAATGTGATGTATCACATTGATTGATTTGCAAATATTGAACCAGCCCTGTAACACAGGAATTAATCCCACTTGATCATGGTGGATAATTCTTTTTATGTGCTTTTGGATTCGATTTGCAAGGATCTTGTTGAGGACCTTTCCATCCGTATTCATCAAAGATATTGGCCTGTAGTTCTCTTTTTTTGCTGGGTCTATGTCTGTCTTGGGAATCAAAGTGATGCTGGCTTCGTAAAATGAGTCTGGAAGTTTTCCTTTGATTTCTATTTTTTGGAATAGCTTGAGAAGAATGGGTCTTAATTCTGTTTTAAATGTCTGGTAGAATTCCCTAGGGATGCCATCTGGTCCAGGGCTCTTATTTGTTGGGAGATTCTTGACAACTGATTCGATTTCTTCACTAGTTATGGGTCTGTTCAGATTTTCTATCTCCTCCCGTGTGAATTTTGGTAGTGAGTGTGTGTTTAGGATTTGTACATTTCTTCTAAGGTGTCCAGTTTGTTGGCATATAATATTTCATAGTATTCCCTGATAATTGCTTGTATGCCTGAGAGGTTGGTTGTAATAGGTCCATTTTTATTCATGAGTTTGTCTATTTGGGTGCTCTCTTTTTTCTTTTTGAGAAGCCTGGCTAGAGGTTTGTCAATTTTGTTTATTTTTTTCAAAATAACAAATCTTGGTTTCATTGATCTTGTTCAACTGTTTTTTTGGTTTCTATATTCTTTATTTCTGTCCTGATTTTTATTGTTTCTCTTCTCCTACTGAGTTTGGGGTGCTCTTGTCGCTCTCCCTCTAGTTCCTTTAGGTGCATTGTTAGATTTTGAACTTGGGCTTTTTCTAATTTCTTGAAATAGGCCTGGAGTGCAATGTACTTTCCTCCTAGGACTGCCTTTGCCGCATCCCATAGAGTCTGAATTGTTGTATTTTCATTTTCATTTGTTTCCATATATTTTTAAATTTCTTCTCTAATTGCCTGATTGGCCCATTCATTCTTTAGTAGGGTGTTCTTTAATCTCCATGTTTTTGGAGGTTTTCCAGACTTCTTCCTGTGATTGTGTTCAAGTTTCATAGCACTGTGATCTGAAAGTGTGCATGGTATGATCTCAATTCTTTTATATTTATTGTGGGCTGCTTTATGTCTCAGTATGTGATCTCTCTTGGAAAATGTGCCATGCGCGCTTGAGAAGAAAGTGAGTTCCATGGCCTCAGGGTATATAGTTCTAAATATGTCTGTCAAGTCCATCTGGTCCAATGTGTCATTCAAGCCCATTGTTTCTTTAGTGATTTTCTGTCTAGTTGATCTATGTATTGCTGTAAGTGGAGTATTAAAGTCCCCTGCTATTAGCACATTCTTATCCATAAGATTGTTTCTATTTGTGATTGTTTTATTTATTTAGGTGCTCCCATATTCGGTGCATAGACATTTATAATTGTTAGTTCTTCCTGATGGATAGACCCTGTAATTATTATATAATGCCCTTCTTCATCCCTTGTTAATGCCTTTACTTTAAAGTCCAGTTTGTCTTATATAAGTATAGCTACTCCAGCTTTCTTTTGACTTCCAGTAACATGATAGATATTTCTCTATCCCCTTACTTTCAATCTGAAGGTGTCCTCAGGTCTAAAAAGAGTTTCTTGTGGACAGCAAATAGGTGGATTTTTGGCTTTTATCCATTCTGCTACCCTATATATTTTGATTGGAGCATTCAGCCCATTTACATTCAGTGTTGTTATTGAAAAATATGGGTTTAGAGTCATCATGTCCTTTGTGGGATTCATGCTTGTGGTGGTGTCTCTGGTATCTTGTGTTTCTTGCAACATTTCCCTCAGAGAGCCCCCTCAGGATATCTTTTAGGGCTGTTTTAGTGGTGGCAAATTCTTTCAATGTTTGTTTATTTGGAAAGACTTTTACCTGTCCTTCTATTCTGAATGACAGGCTTGCTGGATAGAGGATTCTTGGTTGCATATTTTTTTGTTCATCACGTTGAAGATTTCCTGCCATTCCTTTCTGGCCTGCCAAGTTTCAGTAGATAGGTCTGTAACCACTCTCATAGGTCTCCCTTTGTGTGCTAGGGCCCTTTTCTCCCTAGCTCCTTTAAAAATTGTCTCTTTGACTTTATATTTTGCCAGTTTCACTATGATATGTCATGCAGAAAATCAATTTAAGTTACGTCTGAGGGGAGTTCTCTGTGCCTCTTGGATTTCAATGTCTGTTTCCTTCCCCAGATTGGGCAAGTTCTCTGCTATAATTTGTTCAAGGACTCCGTCAGCACCTTTCCCTCTTCCTCTTCTGGAATTCCTATGATATAGATATTGATCCATTTGATTATATTGCTCAGCTCTTGGACTCTCCTTTCATGTTCCTTGATCAGTTTATCTCTCTTTTTTTCAGATTCTTCTTTTTCTATAATTGTGTCTTCTAAATCACTTATTCTCCTTTCTGCCTCTTCAATCCATGCATTGGATGCCTCTGTTTTATTATGTATCTCATTTATAGCATATTTTAATTCATCACAACTATTTTTAAGCTCCATAGTCTTTGTAGCAATAGTTTCTCTGATTTCTTCTATGCCTTTTTCAAGCCCTGCGTTTAATTTTATGACTATTTTTCTAAATTCTTCTTCAGTTATGTTGCTTATATCTGTTTTGAGCCGTTCTTTAGCTGTCAGTTCTTCCTGGAATTTCATTGGAGGAGAGTTCTTCCGTTTCATCAGTTTGGTTAGCTGTATATCTCTTAATTAATTTTAAAACTTGTTGTGCACTCTGCACCTGCAGATGCTACTGTATTAAAGAGGGCTCTTTGACTGTCCAGGGCCTGTCTATTCCAGAAGTGTTCTTTGAATAATGTCTCTAGGTTTCTCTTGTTGAGACCTTGGTTATTTTATTTCCCTACTCGTAGTGGTATTTGGGACTCTCCACCATGTGTACTTTGCTTGTTTCTTGAGGTAGCCCTGGAAAAGAAAACAGACAGACAACCACACAGGTAACAAAGGTACACAAACACACAGACAAATCCACAAACATGCAAACTAAAAGGGAAAAAGAAAAAAAGGAATGGACAAAAAAAAATAGGAAGGAGGGAAGACAAATAATAAAAATTAAAAGTAATATAAAATAAAAAAAGAAAAGAGAAAAGTAAAAAGTAAAAACCCAAAAGACAAAGGATAGTTTAAAAGCATAAAACCCGAATTCCCATCTACAAATAAAGAGCAGGGTGTATGCACGGCTGATGGAAGAGCATATACAAAGAGAGAAATGACAGGGCAGAGAGCAAGCGAAATTGGAAATGAAATGACCAAGCAGAGAGACTAAAAGGCTTGATTCAGAGGGAGAAATCATAGAATATGTTTAGAGGTGAAGAGAAAGAAACAAAGATCTTACTCAGAGAAACTATACAGTCTGATTACTCCAGCGAGAGAGAGATAAAAAGGTAGCAGTGGAGGTGTGTAGGATGTACATCCAGAGAATGGATTAAATGTGACTGTTTAAGCAAATCAGTGACCAGAGTGCCCAGTCCAGCAGAGTGTAGGGTTATGAATGAGAAAAGGGAGGATATATCTGAATAGAAAGAATTATCTAGAATTAATCACGGAAGTGCATCCATGTTGGTCTTGCCCCGGGCTCCCATAAAAAAAATAGCAGGTTTCTAGCAGGGATGGGCGTGGTTTGGTCTAGACAGGTCTTAGCCTCCACTGTGTCCTGCAGGACACTCCTGAGGCCTCACCTTGGTGGTTGTGGGGAGAAAAATGGCGTCGCCCCAGTCCTTTCTCAAACCAAGCATTGCAAATCTCTCCTTTGGGTCTGATCTCCCTGTGCTGTGGGTGCAGCCAAGGTGGGCTGTTTCTATGCCCGACGCCCCGCCTTGTTTCCAGATCCCAGTCCTTGCACTTTATTGACACCGCCTGAAACACAGTCTGGCAGGTCGCTGCTTCCTTGCTGCTGGGGGTGGAGAGGCGGGGGAAGTGGCACAGCCTCAGATCTGCCGGGTCAAGCTGTGTCACAGCCTGGTATCCTCCGCCTCAGAGCTGCCAGGGCTCAGGCCTGGGGAACACAGCCTCGGGCCCGCAGCATCTGTGCAGCTGGGGATGGTGCCGCGAGCAGAGCAGAGCAGAGCAGTTTTTCGTTGCGCACTCTGGGACTGGGGGCACCTAGTTCAAAGTCAGCACCCTAGCTAGAACTGAAAACACTCTCCTTCCAAGCCGAGGTTTTCCTCTTCTCCAGGGGCATTTCTTAGAGCAGTTTCAGCTGCTCTTTCTTTTCCCCTCAACTCTCCGCGGCTGCCCGCAAGCCAGCTCCCTCCCCTCCCTCTGTGTCTCTTGTCCCGGACGCTTTTATCTTCCCCAGTTCGCACTCACACACTTATGAGGTTGCCTTCCCAGTGTACTCTGTCTCTTTCTTTTCCAAACTCCTGTGGCTCAGTGTCCTATGACTTCAGGCCTTCTCTGTTTGAGTGATGGGTGCAAGCGTAATACACAGAGCTCCCTATTTCGCCATCTTGCCTTCAAACCTCTTTTTTTTTTAATTTTTAATCTTTATTTTGAAGGAGTCAGAGACAGAACATGAGTAGGGGAGGGGAAGAGAGAGAGAGACACAGATTCCGAAGTGAGTTCCAGGGTCTGAGCTGTCAGCACATAGTAGCGCAGGGCTTGAACTTACAAGCCGCAAGATCATGACCTGAGCCAAAGTTGGACATTTAACCAACTGAACCATTCAGGCACTCGAAAGAATAAATTTTCTATAGTCACATTAAATTATTTGCCTCTGAGCAGCAGATAGTGCTCAGAGCAATTGCCTCTGACAAGGAGATGCTAAAATTTAACTTCTATGTCTTATGGAACAGAAAAGAAACAGACATTATTTCTCTCAGTTTTTCTCTATCACTCTGTCTCTGTCACTCCCTCTCAGCTGTTTTCTTTAGCCTCTTTGTGTGTGTTCTCCTTTTATATATGTCAGTTACTCTATTTCTTTGTATGTACCTCTCTCAACTTCTCAGTCACAGTCTTACCCTCTCTCAGTTTTACTCTGTAATATGTGTGTCACTGTTTCTGTCTTGCTATCATTTTCTGTCACTGTCACCCACTATATTTCTTTCTCTCGTGTTTCTCTCTGTGTGTATCTCTGTGTGTATGTGAGTGTCACTCTCTGCATCTTTCTGTGTCTCTATATGTTAATATTTCTTTCTTTGTATGTGCCATTTTCCCTGAGTGTCTCTCTCTCACACACACACCACTCATTTTCATTCCCTCACACACACATACACACAGGCCTGTCTGCTAGCCACAGAGAAAACAAAGCAAAGTATTCTGGAACATTGCACCTATTCAGAAAAAAATGCAGTAAAATGGAAATCACTAAATGAGAATGGGTGTACCTCTCACCCTCATTCTGTTTGTTTAAATCTCAAGATCAAAATGGTTTAAATGCAGATTCCTATTGAGGTTTTGTCTGAGGCCACTCATTTAAAAAAAAAAGCCACTAGGGTTAGCCTTCAGTATTGGGTAAATATGAGAATGCCTATAGAGTGGGATCCGAGGAAGCCCACACACAGCACAATTCCATCTTAAATGATTCATTTCACTAGCTTCACCATTGCCTTCTTCCCATTTTGCTCTTTGGATATGCAAATATTCTTGGGAGATAGAATATAATAAACACATTCACAATGAGATGTTAGTGGCTTGTGAGAGCCAGTAGAAGCCCCTACTGGCAACCTGGAATGGTGTGTGTGTGTGTGTGTGTGTGTGTGCGCGCGCACGCGCATATGTGTTTCTTTTATTAGAGGTATAAGGGGGTAGAAAAAGAAAGTGGTGAAGATGAAAGACAATTAAGAGATCCATTATCACTTGTTGAGTGAACTTGACCAAGTCACTTACTTTTTGTATGCCTCAGCTTTTCAAGTCAGAAAATGTGAGGGAAGGAGTGATAAGGAAATAGACTATGTTTCACGTCCCTCAACTTCTACTTTAATTAGAGACTTTCCTCTTTTCCCAGGTTCCTATGCTGGGCGTTTAAGCAAGATTTTGATTGAAGAAATTCAAAGAAAATTTTGAAAAAAATTACTGCACTAGATAATCTCTAAATTAACTTTCTACTCAAAGTGTCTCTGATTCTAACCCTAAAACCCAAGGGTATGGGACTCTCTCCAGAAATTTGGTGTGTCTCCTTTAAGGAAACATATACTGAAAAGGATACCAAATGGTTTCATTAGTCAGTAATTCTTCAATTTGTATATTTGATTACTTTTGATATACTCTTTTAAACTCTTTCAGTTGACTCTTGGTCGTGTTATGGATTTATTCATGCAGACTTGTAAGCAAAAATTTGTAAACAAAATTCTATTTTCCCCTTGATTTGTATTCTAGTGTCAAAAATGCCACAGAGAAAATTGTAACCCCAATAGGAACAAAACACATTTAGAATGCAGCCCAGCTTTTTTAAAACCATAAAACAGAAAAGCAAACACTTTTCTGAAAAATACTGGTTTATGTCTATATTACATTAAATTTTATTGTGCCGCCATTAAAATATTCTGTAATTTGGCATTTGAGAAAACAGAGGGCGGTGGGGGGTGGGGGTCCTTGGACCTTTTTATCTTTCTAAAGTCGCAAATAAAAGCCATCATATTCTCACTTTTAAAAGTCTCTAGAGTACTTCCCTTTGGAATTTTGAGGCAATGGCTTTCCTTCTGATCTTGCCTTGAAAGTTGCCAGGTACGGGTCATTATTTTTGAATCTGATAACTTCATCCCATTCAGTATACTCTGCTAGTGAATAATTCCTGTTGCTCCTTTCCAAGCATGGTGTTTGTATGAACTCTAAAACACAAAATCCAGACTAATTTGAAGTAGCCTCATGACCTTGTTCAGAAATTTTTGTGGCTTTCAAACAAAGTTAATCCTTTCAAATTTACTTCTAATGGCTTGTAAATAAAAACTACTCCCTTGTCCCCCTAGCTTTGACTTGCCGAATAACTTCAAGCAACCCTTCCATGAATCCTTTGATTAATGCTGAAAAATCTTACAATTGTCAAAAGTAGTCCCTAATTTATGGTTTTAGGAAAAGTAGTTTCATATCAATTGACTTCCCTAGTAGGTGAAGAAAATCTCCACAAAGATCATATTTTGTTTCTATACCAAGGCATAACTCCATTCTGAGTAGCAGAGAAGCCCTCTAAGACTGCAAGTAAACTATGGTGGAATGTCCCTTTTTGCCAATTATCCCCACTGTCTCCACACTGTCAGGGATAGAGGGTAAGGACGTATGGAGATTCATAGATCCTGGCCTCCTAATAGTTCAGAGATGCTTTGTTAAGAACTTAGCCCCCTTTCTTCCCATTCTTGCTTATTGCATGGGAGGGTGGGAGGGGGGATGTGCTGTGCCCATGATAAGGCAACGATGGGGAAAGGTCAGTTCAAATTGCCAGGAAGCTTTAACTATAAACTATTCGAAAAGAAAATAAATATGGTTGCTTGCTTTCATACATCATAAAGTGAAATAGTCTGAAGAAGGGCTTCCTTATAAGACTTCCTCCAGGGAACTGCTTTCAGAAGTTGGTAGAAAGCTCAGCATAACACCCTCAGGTTCCATCCACATTGCTGCACCTGGCCAGATTTCATTCTTTCTCATTGCCATGTAGTATTCCATCGTATAGATAAGCCACATCTTCTGAGGGTGTTATGCTGAGCGAAATAAGTCAGGCAGAGAAGGACAAATACCATATGTTTGCACGTATAGGAGGATTAGGAGGAACTTGATGGAGGACCAAGGGGGAGAAGAAGGGGGGAAATGGTGGGGGAGAGGGAGAGAGGCAAACCATGAGAGACTCTTGAATGCTGAGAACAAACTGAGGACTGATGGGGGGGGAGGGGGGTGATGGGCATGGAGGAGGGCACTTGTGGGGATGAGCACTGGGTGTTATATGGAAGCCAACTTGACAATAAACCATTTGTAAAAAATAAAAAAATCCAAAAATAAAAAATAAAATCTAAAAAAAAAAAAAGAAGTTGGTAGAAAGCTCAACTAATTAGCTTAAGAATTACACATAAACAAAGGGGGCACTTTCAAAGTATTAGACAATGCATGGAAAATTGATGTTTTAAGGAATTTTATAAATCTTTGTAGGACAATCTTATTTACTATTATAATTGGCTCAGCAACTTGGCTTCTTAGAGTATAAAAATAAAGTCAGCTGTTTCCTCGATTTTCGCTAATTCTGAATAATAGTTCCAAACTAAGACCATTTGAGAGTTGGCTCTGCTCATGTCTATTCAGTTCTCTTCCTACACCTCTTCATCCTCATCCCCAAATAATAGTAACCAAACAGGCTTTAAAAAAAATTTTTTTTATCGATAGTAACTCTCACATAGCAGGCAACTAGAGAAATGAATATTTTTGGTGTTGTTTACCATGACTCCTTTTGGAGAACTGGCAGAACAAAACATTCATCCCACACACCATGTAACATAAGAAAATGGATCTAAAATGCTGGATCCTTCTAATGAGATTGTACCTGTATCTGTAATGAAAAAGCGCTCTTCACAAACTAATTATGTAAACAACAGAAATATTAGCGTACTTCAGTGCAAAGACCTCAGTAGCAGCATTTGTATCCTCCAACTGAATATCCTAATTATAAATGAGCCATGCTTGTCAAACCACTTACAGATCTCTGAAACATATAGCTTAGCTTTTTATCCTCTTGCGTTAGTCATTGGGATTACTTTATGTACTTGAAAGTAATGAGATTGCATTTTCTCCCGCCAAATACCTTATCACTCATACTTTTCACTTAAGGCAGACTGACCTTTCCCCCCAATTAGAACAAATTAGTGACGTTTTACTTCATCTCAAAACCACTGAGCCATTGTAAGAGCAGAGTCCATGGTGGGGCTCTAATGGGGCCTTGAAAGCTGAGCAGTAGAGAAAGAAACAGAGAGCAGAAGGAGGAAAGGAAGTGGGGGTGGGGTGCAAAAAATGGTGACAGAGGGTGGGGTCGCGGTGCAGTGGTTAGGAATCAAAGGAAATGAAAGAGAAATGAGGTGGCCTGGAGACAGGAGAGAAAAGCCTAGGGATTGCAGAAGGGGGCAGGGTGTTGAGACTGAAAAAGGAGCAAAACTGAGGAGACAGGTGTGAAGTGCATTGAGCCTCAGAACGGTGGGAAGCGGGGAGGGTGATGAGGGGGCTGCTCCATCTGTTTTTAACTGGCTTCCTTGTTCCTTCTCTATACAGGAAAGAGCTCTCAATTGCTCACTGGTTCTCACCGTCACAGGGCCCTCTCTCTTTTATAATGATAGAAATACATTAGGATAAAAAGGTAGGTAAGAGATTGCCCTGGGCTCAATGCTGTTGTAAAAAGAGGATGGCAGTAGAGTCAGACAGTTTAATATTCAGTTCATTGTGCGGTCTGACATGCTACCTGATGCCTCAGAACTTCACTATCTTCATTCAAAATTAAGGGCAAATAATACTATTCTCTAAATTTGTGACTCGTATCAAATAAAATTATATGTAGGCAAGTGCCCAGCCCAGAATCTGGTGCACAGTAAAGGCTCAGTAGGTAAGCCATGGATCCTCACACCAGCTTTACAAATATACAGAACAGTTTGCAGCCCTTAATTTGTGTAAGGTATGCAAATAATTTTGTCATGTCATTTGACAGACTGAGGGAAGGTTTGACTTTGCGTGATTTCCCCTCCTTGCCAAACCTGTTAAAGTCTCTGAAATTGCATACTACAGACTAGAGAGTCAAATGGCCAGATAGTCATTCCTATTGTTTAAAATGTCATTTTCAGGGACACTGGTTAAGTGTCTGACTCTTGGTTTTGGCTAAGGTCATGGTCTCTCGGTTCGTGAGTTCAAGCCCCGCATCAGGCTCTGCGCTGAGAGTGTGGAATCTGCTTTGGATTCTCTCTCTCCCTCTCTCTCTCTCTTTCCCCCTCACTTGCTCATTCTCTCTCTCTCTCTGTCTCTCTCTGTCTCTCTGTCTCTGTCAATAAACTTAATAAAATACCATTTGCAGACAATTGCCTTTCATATCTGACCATCCTACCTGTGACAGTAAGGAAAACATTTAATTTCTGCTCTGTGCAATATGCTTCCTCTCCAACCCTGCGCTTTTCAAATAGTGAACACTTAAACTCTTGGAAGAAAGGAAAGCAATGGGATAGATACGACGTGTCTTCTTGGAGTTTCAGTTTTACTTCCAGATTTAGAAGAAAGAAGTTTAGTAATTTAACCTATAATAATTGAAAATAATTATTATTGAAATAATTGAAATCAAACAACCACAAATACACCATGATATTTCTATTGAAAGGAATTTGAGTGAATTTTAAAGATGAAGCATAAACATGAGGCTTCAAAGTTATTTTCCACTGAGACTGCTTCGTGCTGTGCACTTAGGCCTTCTAGGAATCAAGATCAATCTTGTTCAAGTTAGAGAGGCTAATCTTCCTTAACAAACAGACCCCAAATTAAAATGCCTCAACTACAAGAGTTTATTCCTTGTTCACCTTAGAGTGTAAGGTGAACCAGAGTGTTCCTGGTCAGCAGGTGGCTTTCTTCCATGTGGAGATTCAGGACCTAGGCTGCCTACAGCTCAAGATTGTATTATATCCTATGTTAATGTTTCCTAAATTTTAATGTTCATTTGAATTACCTGTGGATCCTGGTAAAATGCAGATTGTGATTCTGTAGCTTTAGGTGGGGGAAGGGAGGCTGAGATTCTGCATGTCTAATGAGCTCCCAAGGAATCAGATGCTACTGATCTGAGGAATGTATTTGGAGAAGTAAGGCCATAGAGCAATGGTTATCAAACCTGACTGCATTTGACAATGCCCTGGTAGACTTTTAAATATTTTGTTGACATAATTTATAAAAATAAACTGCACAAATTTAAAGTGTACATTTCTATGATTTTTGAAAAATGTATTTACCCATGTAGTTATCATAATCAAGATACAGGTTATTTCCATCACCGGAAAAAGTGTTCTTGTGCCTCTTTACAGTCAATGTCACTCATGCCCATCTCCAGACAACAACAGATCTGCTTTCTATCATTATAGATTACTTTGACATTTCTAGAACTTTACATTAATAGAATCATTCATTCCTGGCTTTATTCACTTAACATAATGTTTTTCAGATTTATCCATGTCATTGTATGTGTAATTTGTTCTCTTTTTAAATTACTGAATAGTATTCTGTTCTAGGACTTTGCTATAATTTATTTATCTAGTCACCTAATGATGAGTTTTTGCTTTTTTTCCCCAGTTTTGCATAATTGTATATAAAGCTGCCATGAACATTCATGTACAACAGTTTCAGTGAACATGTTTTCTTTTTTCTTGAGTAATTACCTAGAAGTGGGCTTGCTAGTCATATACTAGATGTATGTTTAACTTAAAAGAAAGTCAACATTTTTCTGAGGTGGTCATGCCATTTTACATTCCTACCAGCCATGTAGCAGAATTCTAGTTGCTCTGCATTCTCACCAACATTTGGAACTGTAAAGCTTTATAATTTTAGACATTTTAACACTTATATACTATTCATTGTGGTCTTAATTTCTACTTCCCTAAAGACTAATGATGCTGAGAATATATTCATGTGTTTACTGATAACTTATTTATATATGTGCATGTTGGCTATTTGTATGTATTCTTTGCCAAATGTCTTCTCAAGTGTTTGCCTTTGAATACAGGTTGTTTATCTTATTACTGAATCTTAAGGACTCTTCCTATAGTCTGGATATAAGCCCTTTGTCAGATATATGTCTTGTGAATATTTTCATCCATACTGTGACTGGCATAGTCATCATTTTATTTTTCTTAATGGTATATTTCGATGAGCATAAATTTTACATTTTGCCAAAATCTAATTTACAAATAATTTTATTTATGGTAATTGCCCTCCATATTTTTGTGCCCAGGTTATGAAGATATTTTATATTTTCTTTTAAAATTTTTAGATTGTTAGCTATTATATTTTGGTCTATGACCTACCTTGAGGTAATTTTTGTGTGTGGTGTGAGCTAAGGATCAAAGTTCATTCTTTCCATATGGATATCCATATTTTCCAGCACTATTTGTTGAAAAGAATTTCCTTTCCCCATTGAAATACCTTGTCACCTTTGATGAACTTCAGCTGGCCAAACATGTAGGGCTCTATTTCTGTACTTCCTATTCTGTTTGATGCATCTACATGTCACTTTTTATGCCAATGCCGTACTGTCCTGATTAAATTAGTATATCAAAAGTTTTGAAAGTAGGTGGGACGTGGTGAAGTTCTCCAATTTTGTTCTCCTTTTCCACTATTTGAGTACTCTAGGTTGTTTGCATTTCCATGTAAATTTTAGAAACAGCTTGTCCATTACTAAAAGACAAGCTTGCTGGGATTTTAATTTCTATCATATTGACTGTAAAGATCAATATGTGGATAATTGACATTTTAACAATATTGAGATTTTGAATTATAACCCTGGGATGTCACCTGGGCTCTATCTGCAGAGATTATGGTGTGGTTGGTTTGGGATGGAACTTGGTATTGGTATGTTTAACAAATTCCCTCTGTAGATTCTACTCTATAGCCTGTATAGAGAACCTTTGCCCCAGGACTTCCTAGTTATCTCTGCATCCAGCTGAACAAAAGGAAAGAAAATGTAAAAGAGGTTACAACTGCTTCTTACAAGTTTTGGTTTGGAAGTGGCCATATCGTTTTTGCTCACATTTATTGGCAATAAATACTCATATAGCCACACACATTGAGGTGAAAGATGGATGGGCAGCTGCTTTCAAGGCACAACTGTACATTATTGAAGGAAAGAACAGATTTGGGTGGGAAATGAACAGTCTTTTTAAAAAATTTTTTTCAATGTTTCAGGGCACCTGGGTGGCTCAGTCAGCTAAGTTTACGTCTTCAGCTCAGGTTAGCCATCTTGCTAATCCCAAATTCAAGCCTCGAGTCGGGCTCTGTGCTGACAGCTTAGAGCCTAGAGCCTGTTTCAGATTCTGTGTCTCCGCCTCTCTCTCTGCCCCTCAACTTCTTGCACTCTGTCTCTGTCTCTCTCAAAAATAAATAAACATTTTTTAAATTAAAAAAATAAAAATTTTCAATGTTTATTTATTTTTGAGAGAAAGAGTATGAGCAGGGGAGGGGCAGAGCAAGAGGGAGACACAGAATCTGAAGGAGGCTCCAGGGTCTGAGCTGTCAGCACAGAGCCCAACGTAGGGCTCAATTCACAAAGCATAAGATCATGACCCATCCCATTTACAAGTGCACCCAAAATAATAAGATACCTAAGGAAAGGGATGAAAGACCTCTACTCTGGAAACTATAAAATATTGATAAAAGAGATTGAAAATGACACAATGAAAAGACATTTCATGCTCATGGATTGGAAAAACAAATATTGTTAAAATGTCGAGTAGCCAAAGCAATATACACATTTAATTCAATCCTTATCAAAAAACCAACAGCATTTTTCACAGAACTGGAACAATCAATCTTAAGATTTGTATGGAACTACAAAAGACCCTGAATAGCCAAAGCAATTTTGAAAAAGAAAACGAAGCTGGAGGCATCACATTTCTGGACTTCAAGTTTTATTACAAAGCTGTAGTAATTGAAAGAGTATGGTACTGGCATTAAAAATAGACACATAGATCAGTAGAACAGAAAAGAAAGCCCAGAAATAAACCCACAATTATATGGTCAATTAGTCTTTGACAAAGCAGGAAAGAATATCCAATGGGAAAAAGACAGTCTTCAACAATGATGTTGGGTAAACTAGACAGCTACATGCCAAGGAAAGAACCTGGACCACTTTCTTTCACCATAACCAAAAATAAACTCAAAATGCATCAAGGACCTAAATGTGAGATCTGAAACCATAAAAATCCTAGAAGAGAGCGCAGGCAGTAATTTCTCTGACATCAGTCATAGCAACTTTTTTCTAGATTTGTCTCTTGAGGCAAAGGAAACAAAAGCAAAAGTTACTGAGACTATATTAAAATAAAAAGCTTCTGCACAGCAAAGGAAATAGCCAACAAAACTAAAAGGCAATCTACTGAATGGGAGAAGATATTTGCAAATGACATATTCTGGTAAAGGGTTACTACCCAAAATATGTCAAGAACTTATAGAGCTCAACACCCCAAGAACAAATAATCAAATTAAAAATGGGCACAAGGCATGAATAGACATTTTTCCAAAGAAGACATTAAGATGACCAATAGACACATGAAAAGATGCTCAGTATCACTCATCATCAAGGAAATACAAATCAGAACCCCACAATGAGATATCACCTCATACCTGTCAGGATGGCTAAAATAAAAAACTCACAAAACAACAGGTGTTGGGAGGATGTGGATAAAAAGGAACCCTTGAGCACTGTTGGTGGGAATGCAAACTAGTGTAGCCACTGTGTAAGACAGTACGGAGGTTCTTCAAAACGTTAAAAATAGAACTACCCTACAATCTAATAATTGCATGCAACATGGATAGTATAATGCTAAGCAAAATAGGTCAACAATGAAAAACAGATACCATATGATTTCACTCATATGTGGAATTTAAGAAACAAAACAAACAAAGGAGAGAAAACAGAGTTGCCTGAGGGGAGGTGGGTGGGAAATAGGAGTAATAGATGAAGGAAATTAAGAGTACAATCATCTTGATGAGCACTGAATAATAATATATGGAATTGTTGCATCACTATATTGTCCATCTGAAATTAATACAACACTGTATATTAACTCAAGTGGAACTAAAATTTTAAAAAGGAAATAGAGGCCACATCCAGGAAAGTGGGGGAATTGTAGCAGAGCCTAGCACTGTGCTGAATAAATAAATATTTTATCGATTGGCAGTGGAATATCAGCTTTGCCTATCAAATTACAATTGTGCATAAGTGCCCAGCAATTACTCTAGCAAAATCTTCCTCTAAATTCAGCCAGAAAGCATGATTTCTTCTCAAGGCTCAAGAACATAAAATCTATCGCTTACTGAAAGTAAATCAGAGCTAAGCGTTTCTGGAAAAGGAGATCTCCTGCTGATTTAAATAGACAAAGTAAATTTTTTGTCCATTTTCCTATCTTCATTCTTTTTGGGTGTTTGGTTGATTTGTTTTGACTTTGGATTTAGCTTATTTTATGTATTTGTATGTTTTTTTGTCTGGCTTATATCTTTTTTTTAGCTAAATGTTCTGGAACTTAGCAAGAAGCCAGTAGCAGCAGATGGGGTATTAAGTGGGAGACAGGATTGTCTCAATTCTTTTTGACCCTTACTTCACCTGTCAAATCAAGACAGATGATGAGTATGGGTTCTGACCCCCAAGATAAAGCATCTATGATTCTGTTTCCTGGCCCTGTCATCCATCAACTTGATAGAAGTTCAGTAAGTCCAAAAACTGAACATGACACAAGTCTCATCTGACTGACTTTAACTGGGTTGGGGGTAGGGTAAAGAATAGATGAGTTATGAGAGAAGGAAAAATGTTAGGAAGAAGAGATGGATAGGGTAGGTAGTTGTCACATAATTTTCTTAGTTCACATCTGCATTGTAAACAGTTTGTCTTGCATACTAATTTAAAATCTTCATCTAATGTCAAGACTGAGATTTTCAATATTTTTCTCACTTTTGTCATATTATTGGGAAGTGACTTGGTGTATCTGAGGTCTCTGATATTCCATAGGAAAAAGGTCACTCAGTACAGTGGCAACATGCCGGTACAACTTGTTCTAAATCTCCTTGGCTTTAAGTAGTCTCATTATCAACCAAAGCGCAATGTCAATCTAACAGGAGACAAGTTAGACTGCTGATTAGCAATACTATGCACAAGCTTCCTTATACTTTTTTTGTCATCTTTGTTGGAGTTTCTCTGAGCTGTGGCTGCTCAGATGTTCTACATCATGGCATCTATCTTTTAATAAGGACTTGTGCCATGGCTTTTAAAGTGATTTTGTATGCTGAAACACCACATGTTCTGCTATGGACCATCCATAGCTATCACTTGGATCTGCTAAGGATAATAGAAATAAAATCCTGATTATTCATCTGTAAAAGTTACTGAATAAAGACAAGTGGGAAAATAGCACTCTCTCTCTCTGCCTTTCTTTCTTGGCGTTTGGCTTCTCTAGATGAATACAATCAACACAGTCTGCTGCAAACATGTTGTAGAAGACAGGAGTATGGGAATAACACATGTATTAATTCCCTGAAAATTTGAATCTTACTTTTATATGTTAAAAGTTTTTTGAAGATGCATGGAAGTAATGTCTCAACACTGTTTTTTGGACTCAGGATGGAAATTGAATGGCATGACCATATGATCTTGTTGCTAAGGCAGTCAGGTGACTTAACTACTGAAGAGACTTTTTTTCTCAAGTTCTGAAGGGTGGAAATAAGAAAAAGAAAGAAACATATATTTACAGATACGGAGCAACAGAAAAGAGAGTATTATAGTTCATGAGAGAACGGAAACAAATGAAGTGATCTCAAGACTTTCTGCCTTGAGTCAATTTCCAGACTATACTGCAGGGAAGAGGAATCCAAGTAGAGCATAGTG
Source organism: Proteles cristata cristata (assembly GCA_017311185.1). Taxonomy (NCBI): domain Eukaryota; kingdom Metazoa; phylum Chordata; class Mammalia; order Carnivora; family Hyaenidae; genus Proteles; species Proteles cristata. Next base: position 134,123 of record JAESUZ010005382.1, read on the forward strand.
GTCTTACCAAGTTGGGAATACAGAGAATCAGTATTCAAGAAGGCTTAGGAATCTGAGGAAGAGGAAGCTACACAAAGAATAAACACTAGAAACCTGCCTAGAGGTCCACTGGAGTCTGTTGATAAAATAATAAATCCTGCATGCATTAGGGTAAACCCTACTGTTGTGAGCAATGAATGACCAGGGAATTGTAAGTTAAACAATTCTGAGTTCACACAGAACTTGGAGACATTTAAGTTTCTACCAGCCAGAGTAAAGAGACTATTCAGCACCCATGGCTCACTCAGGAATAGTAGGGAGCCAAGAAGCATCATTCCTTTCTTGTAAGACTAAATTAGGTAAAGATTGTCATACACCCATCTCACAAACTTAAAATAAAGCCTTGAAAGGATCAAACTAATATACAGGTAAATCAAGTGTCTCTTCAAACAAAGTTCAACAGTCTTTAAAGGAAGACAAGAAAATGCAGTACTCAACAGTGTAGCATTCACAATTCCATCCTCCAATAAAAAAAAAAAATGAACATGCACAGAAGCTAGAAAATGTGACCTATAACCAGGAGAAAAATCATTCCATAGAAATAAATCCACAAATGCCAAAGTGATAGCATTAGCAGAGAAAAAATGTAAAACAGCTGTTATAAATATGCTTATGGTTTAAAGGTATGAATGAACATAATGAAAAAGTAAATTAAATTATTAAAAAGGAACAAGTGAAACTTATAGAGCTGAAAAATACAATATCTGAAAAAGTCACTGGATGGAAGTAAGGGCAGATTAGGTACTATAGAAAAAAGAGTGAATGTGAAAAGATAACAGAAATTTTCAAAATGAAGCACAGAGAGAATAAAGACTGAACTAGATTTAATAAACAGGAGTTCATACTGGTCAAACTAAAGGACTACTATAAGCTAACGGCACAGTAGCTTTGATTATGAGGATGAGGTGTTTGGGGAATGGTAATATTTCAGTGTGGTTAGAGCATAGAGAGTGGAGGGAAAGCCCTAGAAAATAAGATTCTAAAATTAGGTTCAGGTCTATCAAGAAAGACCTCATATACTACACTAAAGATTTTGAACCTTATTCATGGATGATGGAAAACAATCTAAGCTTTTAGAGTGAGTGCTTGACATGATCAGATTTGTGTTTTTGAAAGGCCAATTTGGATGGACAGTAATTGGTAGTCAGGAGATAATCAAATTCAGGGAGATAATCTGTGAGGCTTTGGAGAAGTCAAGGTGAAATAAGAGAAAAGCCCAAATTTGGGCAGTGATTTTTTTTTTAAAGGAAAATTTATACAATTTTCTTTTTTTTCCCTTAAATAGTTTATTGTCAAGTTGGTTTACATATAACACCCAGTGTTCATCCCAACAAGTTCAAATGGAACTGACATTATTTGGTGCAAGGATTTTGAGGAGTATAGGAAAAGAAAGAATGAGAATGTTGAAGAAAAGGAGAATCATTTCCAGGTTTCTGACTTGAGCAAATGGAGGAACTATTGATATTATTCTGAGATATCAACAGCAGGAACAGTAGCTTAGGGGATACAGTTTAGGACATATTGAGATTGAAGTTCCTGTGGAACATCCAGGCAGAGAAGTGCTGGAAGTAAGTAAGATGGATGGAATTGGGAATCATTCACAATGGATATGAGTTGAAGGCATAAAAGTAGATAGGGCAGAAGGAGAAAATGTCTAGATTCATATGAGAAGAGAATCAAAAGTGGATCCATTGGTAATATCAACATGTAAGGATCAGATAGAGAAAGGGAAGAAGTCAAAAATATCAAAGAACTAGAAGACTAATATTGTGGAAACTGGAAGAGAGACTTTCCAAGGGAAAGCAATAAAAAGTTTTAAATATTGCTGAGAGGTCAAGTAGTTTATCCTACTTGAGGAAGAGGTAATTCGATCTGGTTTAATTATACATTAGTACCTCTAAGAGTGGTTTCAGCAGACCAAAGAAGACACCATATTGTTGCAGATTGAGTAATAAGTCAGAGACAAAGACATACAGTCGTTGAGTACAAATTGCTTTATTCAAGATGCTTAGCTACAAAGAAAATTAAGGGAACAAGGTGATAGCTTGAAGAAGAAGCACTCGTTAAACAAGGTGATTTATTTAAGATAGAGAATATTTGAGCATGTTTGTATGTAAAAAAGAAGACTTGAAGACATAGAAGAGGTGAGGGGAGCCTAATAGATTAATGATTCTATTGAGGCAAATCATAAGTAGAATGATTAATCTTGGAAAAGGTAAGAACAGTTCTTCTTATACAACAGGAGGAAAGGAAAGAAATACAAAACATTTAGTTTAGGGCACTTCTAGGTGTCTTTTAATTTCTCTGTGAAGGAGGCAAGATCATCTACTGAGAAGTGTACTTGGCAGTCTTTAGAATAATAGGATAAATTTCTCAAACACATTAGTGACAAATGAAAGGAAAATAATTGACGAGGACAAAAGCAGAAGTGTTAACAATTGTGAGATTACATGTAAGATAAGAAAATGTAACTTTGGAAATGGTGCATACCAATGTGCTTATGCTATCTGCTGCAGTAACATTTTGCAACTCAGGATTAAAAGTAAAGAAAATGGATTTTTATATCCACCTCATGTTGGATATTTGCAGATCAGGGATGATGGAAAAATAAGTAGGTAAAGGAATTAAAGGCAAAAGTGAGGGTGTACAAAAGAAATGAGAATTTGCTCCAGCTTTGCATGGAACATGAAGTGAGCAAGGAGTGAGAAACTCTGAGAATAGAAAAGGTTCAAAGATTTAGAAGTCTCAAAGATATTGAAGAACAAGTTTAATGGGAGTGGGGAAATTGAGAGGAGAAAGATTAGGATGCTTTCATCAGAGGGTGAGATATCTGAATTAAAATTTCTGGAGATAGACAAGTTTTACAAGATAACAAGCTCCAGGATGTGTCTATACACTTACTAAAGTAGAGTAGAAGTGATATTTGTTGAAATTGAATGAGCTCCAGAAATTGGAATGCTACATTTCTGAAGTTATCCAGTAAATTAGAATAATTAATGCTAGTTGTGGCAACAGATAAACCAGGAAATAGCAGTAAATTAACAATACAAGGGTTTGTTTTGCAGTCATGTACAGTCAGAAGCAAGCTAGTAGGGGTTCTCCATCAAGTGGCTTAGAATTCAGGCTCCTTCATGTTGAAATCTGATCGATTCAATACAATTTCCAAGGTTGTTATTGCAGACAAGGAGAAGAGATGGACAAGACCTACTGTCTCTTAACTTCCTCAGGTCAGAAGTAACATATGTCATTTCAGCTCACAGTTCATTGGTCAGTACAATTTACAGGGCCCCAATAATTGAAAGGAAGGCTAAGAAATACAAGGAAGTCAGTGGAATACTGTTTCAGCCACATTCAGGAGAGAGAGCAGGACTTAGAGTGGCATTATAGTGTCAAAATTCTGAATAAACATGTATATGTGTAAAACTTGGAAGGGAGAAGAAGCAGCTAAAAAGGTGGGGAGAACATTATATATCTAGAATGGTTTTAAAAGAGGAGGGGTGGCACCTGGGTGGCTCAGTCAGTTAAGTGTCTGACTTTGGCTCAGGTCATGATCTTACAGTTCGTGGGTTCAAGCCCCACATCGGGCTCTGTGCTGACAGCTCAGAGCCTTGAGCCTGTTTTGGATTCTGTGTCTCACTCTCTCTCTCTGCCCCTCCCCTGCTCATGCTCTGTCTCTCTCAAAAATAAACATAAAAAAGTTAAAAAAGAAGAGGGTTTTGACTGAGAGTTTAAAAGATATAATTTAGAAACCTCTGTAGGGAATTTAAGAACAGGCTATACCATGTCCAGATCCATGCTCTGGGTAGGGACATAGTGTGTGATATGGCTTGAAAAATAAATTGGGGGACACCTGGATGGCTCAGTTGTTTGAGTATCTGACTGTTGATTTCAGCTCAGTTCATGATCCCAGGGTCATAGGATTGAGCCCCATGTTAGACTCCACACTGAGCATGGAGCCTGCTTGTGAATCTCTCTCTCTCCCTCTATCCCTCTTCCTGCTCTCTCTAAAATAAAATAATATAAATAAAATAAAATAAAACAAAATAAAAAAAATAAGGACCAGGCTGTGGTGGGAAATGAACCAGATAAGTTAAGGCCTTCAGCCTTTATCATGGAGGCAAAAGGATAAGATGGTGTGATAAAAGGTGCCATGTGGGAAAATGATTTGGCAATGGCATTCAGATACATTGGAGAAGGTAGATACTGGAGACAAAAAAAAGCAGTTAGCTAATGGGGGGCTGACCAATTACAGTCATGATGGGAATCCAATATCATATTCAGGAGACATTAAGGGAGAACAATCAACAAGCTTTGATAATAAACAGTTACTGCATATTTTATCTGCCTCCAGCATGCATTAAAAAGAAACAGACCATGGAAGGGTTTGGGACACAAAAGAAAGATGAATGAGATATTTATTAAAAGTGTAACAAGTAGACTAAGAGGCAGAAGGATTAAAGGTTGAAAGAAAGAAGTGGAGAAAGCCTGAAGGAAAGGACCAATGGGCTCCAGGTTCACATGACCTCTAAGTTGGGAAGCATAAGGCAATGGTTATTATCAGCAGTAGAAGGCCACACGTGGGACCTTCTCACATCTAAGTCAGAGGTTGGCAACCTTTTAGAATTGGCTTGCCAAGTAAGCATTTATTTACTCTTAATTTCAGGCTTTGCATGCTGATAATGAATTTCTCCACTTAAAAACTCTCTTTCAGTATAACTAAACTGTTGTTGCATGTAGCGGAATTTTTAAAAGTTTGAAGATAGGGTTCCTGGGTGGCTCACTTGGTTAAGCATCTGATTTCAGCTCAGGTCATGTTCTCATGTTTCTTGAGTTCGAGCCTCTCATCAAGCTCTGTGCTGACAGCTCAGATCCTGGAGCCTGCTTCAAATGCTGTGTCTCTCTCTCTCTCTGCCCCTCCATAGTTTGCACTCTGTCTCTCTCAAAAATAAATAAACATTACAAAGTTTAAAGACTAAGAATCTGCATTTAAAATGAAATTATAAAGCAGATTTAGTGAGGTTCCTTTTATATTTTCTTTTGTTCTGCTCTGTTCCCCAAGTTCCTGTTCAAATTTATATACTCAAAGCTGTGTTCAAACCTATCTCAAACTATTTGTGTCCCAGCCCCAACCCAACTAGCTCCAGAATTGTTGTTATCACAAACTGCTGATTATGGCCCAAGATGCCTGAGTTGGGGCCAGAAGGGACCTGAGGTCACCTTCTGCTGGGTCTGAAGCTTCTTGAGGTCAAGGGCACAAATGGTAGAGGAAGTGCAAGATGCTGTAGAAGCACAAAGCAGTGGGTCCTGAAATGCTATCTAACACACAAAAAAAGGCCTTCCTGAGATCTGAAGAGTGAGTAGGATATAGTATGGAGGCCCAGAGTTGAAAGAGTATGTGATGTGCTTAAGAAACTGAACACACCCAGGGCAATTGGAGTATAAAGAACTAGTGGATAATGGTGTGAGATAAAACTGGAAAAGGGGGCAAGGTTAAGAACTTGGGAGGGAAATAAGACACCCCTCTTAGTGATATAGAATGCAAGCACAACCCTTCATATATTATTTTGGCCAATAATAAAGCAGATACTGTTCTATAGATATTAGCTCATTTGGTTCTGATTCCGAGGTAAGTACCACCATTATCCCCATATTAGAGTTGAGGAAAATGAAAGAATGAGGTTAAGTAACACGCTCAAGATCACACAGCAACAGAATTGGGACTCAGACTCAAGGTGTCTGGCTCCAAAGTGTGCTCCTAATCACTGCACAATACTGCCTTAAGCCAATTTAATGTGCCTTCTTAGACAAGCAAACAAGATTTTCTTTAGAATTAGTCATTAGTGGTACTAATTCAGATACAAGAAAATATGTTAGCATAGAGGCAGTGGACTTCAGGACACTCCATGGATAGCCAGAGACCCAGGAAAATCCACCAAAAGAAACAACAAGCATGTGCGCGCGCGCGCGCACACACACACACACACACACACACACACACACTAGTTTTGTTTAAAGAGATATTTGATTACTTCTGACTATGGGAAGATGAAGTAGATTTACTTTTTCCTATTCCCTCCCATAATGTACAAGTAAAAACCCTAGATGTCATATATAAAACAAGCAAGAGAAGACTCTGGAAGTTAGAGACAAGAAAACAGACTGGCTAGAAAACTTTCAGGACCCAAAAAATGATGTGGGGATGAGGTTCCTGAGTTTTTTTGTCTTCCTTTTGCCTCATATATCACAGACATGGAAATGAAGAAATCTTCAAATACGAAATGGCTACAGGTAGAAACAAAGAAAAGGTCCCAACAAAAGCCTGCTTTCTCTAGCCAAATGTCCAGGAAAAGGACAACTTTGCATAACAGAAAGCATTTTAAGCAGTATCTTCTCTATTCCAGCTAAAAACTAAAGGGAAAAATGGTGGCCCAACCACTATCTATGTTAGTAAAGGACAAGAAGAGAGCCTACAACTCTCTGGGGTCTATTACCAAGCAGCAGAACACCCCCACCAGATTTGAGTCAGAGAAGGCCAAATACGGAACTAGAACTTTAATGACTGCGAGTTGGTAACAAGGTCAAACCCTCATCCCCCACAGTGTTAATGGAAACTGACTACCTGGGGAAACTGAACTTCTACCCACATCCAGCAGCAATGAGGCACCCCTCCCTGCTTGTGGTGACGTCAAGGAGTTCTAGTGGAGAGTAAGTGCTTTCATCATTAACCAGCAGTCATAAGGCCACTCCACCCTATTGTGTCATTTGGTGCCATGTGGAGGCTATAATGAGGCACTCTTATTCCTCCTAGCCAGGGAGATATCAGTAGGTAGAAACCAAAAATGCCACCCCCACCTAACAATAATGAGGATCCCATCCCACCTGAGTGTCAAAGGAGGCTAAGTAAGTAGGGAAACTGGACTTCATTCTCTACCTGGCAGTAACAAGGTGTGTTTCCTTTCTTTGGCAGAGCACTGTGAAAAACCAGCAAAATAGAAGATTTAAATAAGATCCAGACTCTTTTATAGTAATACGCAAATATCCAGATTTCAATTTTAAAAATCACCTATCATACCAAGTATGAAGATCCCAAACTGAAAAAAAAATTTATCACAGGTGTTTGCATATGCCCAAGTTCATTGAAATGTCCACATTAAATAAGGACAGTCCTTTGAATATCAATTATACTTCAATAAAACTGTTTAAAGGAAGACAGTGAAAAGATGCCAAGATGACATAAATGTTAGAATTACTTGATAAATATTTTAAAGCAGTCCCATAAAAATACTTGAACAATTACTTGCATGATTGAAACAAGAAATAGAGTCTTTTCAAATAAGTAAAAAGCCTCAACAAGAAATAAAAGACACAAAGAAGAACCAAATGAAAATTTGAGAACTGAAAATGCAAAAACCAAAAAAGAAAAAAATACCAAGGATGCCCTCAACAGCAGAATGGAGGGAACAAAGGAAAGAATCCATGGACCTGAAGAGAGCACAATAGAAATTGCTCAATTTGAACACCAGAGAGAAAATAGTTTGGAAAAAAAAAAGTGAAGAGTCTCAGATCTAACAGTCATGTCACTGAAGTCTCAGAGGAAAAAATAGAGGAAAAGATGGAAAAACTACCTAATTCATGTTTGAAAACTTGCAAAAATTGGCAAAAAATATAAACCTACACATTCAAAAAGCTGAGTGAAAAACCAAATAAGAAAAACCCAGGCATGTCTGGGTGACAGTGGGTTAAACTTCCGACTTCGGCTCAGGTTCATGGGTTTGAGCACCCGCCTTGCTCTCTGTACTGACAGCTCAGAGCCTGAAGCCTGCTTTGGATTTTGTGTCTCCCTCTCTCTCTGTATCTCTTTCTCTCTCTCAAAAATAAATAAACATTTTTAAAAAACTAAAGGCATGGGACGTCTGGGTAACTCAGTCAGTTGAACGTCTGATTTAGACTAAGGTCATGATCTCACAGTTCTCAAAATTAAACAAACATCAAAAAAATTTAAAAATTTTTTTAAAAAGAAAAACCCAAAAAACCCAAAGTAATCCACACCAAGATACATTATAATCAAACTTTTGAAAATTTAAAGACAAAAAACATCTTGAAAGCAATGAGAGAAATGAAACCTTCCTTACAACAATTTGAAGGACACAAATTTTTCATAAGGAATCACAGACACAAGAAGGAAGTGGCACAGGTTTTTTGAAGTGCTGAAAGAAAAGATTTGTCAATCCAGATTCCTATATGTGGTGAAAATATCATTCAGGAATAAAAGAGAAATGGAAACATTCTGAGGTGAAGGAAAACTAAGATAGTTATGGGGTGCCTGGGTGGCTCAGTCAGTTGAGCATCTGGCTTCGGCTCAGGTCATGATCTCACGGTTTGTGGGTTTAAGCCCCACGTGGGGCTTTGTGCTGATAGCTCGGAGTCTGGAGCCTGCTTCAGATTCTGTGTCTCTCTCTGTGCCCCTCCCCCACTCGTGCTCTGTTTCTCTCTGTCTCAATAATGAATAAACATTAAAAAAAATAAAACTAAGAGAGTTAGTTGCCAGGAGCCTTACTGTAAAAATGAATGGTAAAAAATCTCTAAACAGGAAAGAAACAATTCAAGAAGGAATCTTTCCACCTCAGGAAGATAAAATAAAAGAAAGCCAAAATATGAGTAAATACACTTTCCTGTTCATCTTGAGTTTTCTAATTACATTTCGTGTTTGATGATTATAGTATATAATGTGATTACAAGTGTCTACTCCAATGAGCCACTGTAAAGGAGTAAAAGAAAACACAATGTAAATAGGCAGACATAAGCCCTAACATATCAATAATTACATTAATTGTAAATAATCTAAGTATACCAATTTTTTTTTGGCTTTTGAAAAATGCAACAATCATTTTTTTTTTACAAATAGTTTATTGTCAAATTAGTTTCCACATAACACCCAGTGCTCATCCCCACAAGTGTCCTCCTCCATGCCCATCCCTCCTCCCCCCACATCCATCAGTCCTCAGTTTTTGTCAGCATTCAAGAGTCTCTCATGGTTTGCCTCTCTCCCTTTCCCCCACCATTTCCCCCCTTCTTCTCCCCCTTGTTCCTCGTCAAGTTCCTCCTAATCCTCCTATACGTGCAAACATATGATATTTGTCCTTCTCTGCCTGACTTATTTCGCTCAGCATAACACCCTCAAGGTCCATCCATGTTGCTACACATGGCCACATTTCATTCTTTCTCATTGCCATGTAGTATTCCAGGGTATAGATAAACCACATCTTCTTGATCCATTCATCTGTTGGTGGACACTTAGGCTCTCTCCACAATAGCTAAAACACGGTAAGTATACCAATTTTTAAAAAGTGAAAGAGTAAATTAAAAAAAAAGCATGACCCAACCATATGTTGTTTACAGAAAGCTCACATAAATTAAAGCAAAATAGGCAGACAGAAAGTATAAGAATGGAAAAAAATTATATATCATGCTAACATTAGTCAAAGGAAATCAAGAATGGCAATATTAATATTAAATAAAGTAGACTTCAGACCAAATAAAATTACTAAGTACAGAGAAGGGTATTACAAATTATAAAGGGGTCAATCCACCAGGAAGATGTAGAAATCTTAAATGTATGTGCACCAAATAAGAGAGCTGCAAAGTATGTGAAGCAAAAACTGACAGAACTAAAGGAAGAAATAAACAAATGTAGAATTATAGTTTGGGACTTCAACAAACCTCTCTCAACAACTCATGGAAAAACTAGGCCAAAAATCAATGAAGACAAAGGAGAATTCAATAACACCACCAATCAACGGCATCTAATTGACATTCATAGAACACTCCACCCAATAACAGCAGAATACACATTGTAAATACATATTCTTTTCAAAATTCCACAGAACATTTACAAAACTAGACCACATTCTGGGCCATAAATCAAACCTCAATAAATCTGAAAGAACTGAGGGGCGCCTGGGTGGCTTAGTCGGTTAAGCGTCCGACTTTCGCTTAGGTCATGATCTCACGGTTCTTGGGTTCGAGCCCCGTGTCGGGCTCTGTGCTGACTGCCAGCTCAGAGCCTGGAGCCTGTTTCAGTCTGTGACTCCCTCTCTCTCTGACCCTCCCCTGTTCACGCTGTCTCTCTCTCTCTCCTAGAAATAAATAAAACATAAAAAAAATTAAAAAAAAATCTGAAAGAACTGAAATAATTCAGAGTGTGCTCACTCACCACAATGTAATCAAACTAAAAAATCAATAGAAAAATTTCCAAACACATGGAAAGTAAAGAACACACTTCTAAATAAGCCATGAGTTAAAGGGGAAATTTCAAGGGAAATTTAAAAATACATTAAACTGGGGCACCTAGGTGGCTCAGTCGTTTAAGCATCTGACCTGATTTCAGCTCAGATCATGATCTCACTGTTCATGGGTTCGAGCCCTAAATCATGCTCTGCTGCACTGACAGTGCAGAGCCTGTTTGGGACTTTCTCTCTCACTTTCTCTCTCTCTCCAAATAAATAACATCTTTAGAAAAATAAAAATACATTTCAAAATAACAATACAATAAAAAACAAAAATACATTACAAAATAAAATTGCTGAATGAAAATGGAAGTACAACATCGAAATGTGGCAGACATATCTAAAGCAATCCTGAGAGGAGAATTTATAGCACAAAATGCTTATATTTGAAAAGAGAACAAGTCTCAAATCAATAATATTAGTCTTACCTACCTCAAGAGCCTAGTAAAAGAAGAGCATAAAAGAAAAAAACACAAAGAAGAAGAAAGAAGAAAATAATAAACAGTACAGCAAAAATTAAAACAAACGCAGAAAAATAGAAAAAAACAATAAAACAAAGACCTAGTTCTTTGAAAAGATCCATAAAATTGACAAACCTCTAGGAAAATTGACAAAGAAAAAGGAGAGAAGACATAACTTACACATATCAGGAATGAAAGAGAGGATACCACTATAGACCCTATAGGCATCAAAAAGATAAATGTTACAAACAACCCTACACAGTTAAATGAAAGAGGCCAGTTCCTCAAAAAATACAAACTACAACAACTCACTCAATATGAAATAGATAATTTGAATAGTCCTATAAACTGTTACATCAATTGAATTTGTATTTTTAAAGTTTTTTTTTATTCATTTAGTTTGAGAACAAGTCAGGGAGGGGCATAGAGAGAAACTCAGTCAGGCTTCCTGCTTGACACAGAGCTTGTCCCACAAACCATGAGATCATGACCTGAACCAAAATCAAGAGTCAGTCGCTTAACCAACTGAGCCACCCAGGCAACCCTTAGTTTTCAAGCTCTTGAAAAGAAATTCCTAAGCCCAATGGTTTCACTGGAGAATTGTACCAAACACTTAAAGAATAATTAACACCAATTCTACACAATTTCTTCTAGAAAATAGGGGCTAAGTATTATGGAGCTAATATTATCCTGGTAGCAAAACCAGACAAAGACAGTACAAAAAGAAAAACTACAGACAATATTACTTGTGACTATAGATGCAAACATCCTTAATGAAATGTTAAGAATAGAAGTCCGCAATATACAATAAAAATTATACCCCATAACCAAGTAAAATTTATTCAAGGGATGCAAGGCTGATTGTAACTGAAAATCAGTGTAATTCACCATATTAACAGACTAAAGAAGGAAAATCACATAATCATATCTAAATCTGCAGAGAAGGAATTTGACTAAACTCAGCATCCCTTCATGATAATATCTCTCAGAAAAATAGGAACAGAAGGAGGTTTCCTAACATAAATAGCATCTTTAAAAACCTAGAGCTAACATTATCCTGAATGGTGAAAGAATGACTGCTTTTCCCCTAAGATCAATGCAAGGATGTTCATTCTCATCTCTCTTATTAAACATAATGCTGGAAGCTTAAAACGTGTAACTAAGTAAGAAATGGATATAAAAAAGATATAGATTGGAATAAATAAAACTTCCTTTTTGAAAATGACGTTTGTCTACATAGAAATTCCCAATAAATCTACAAAAAAGTCTAGAACTAATAAACTCAGCAAGATCACTGGATACAAGGCAAACATAATAAAATCAATTATAGAGTTTCTGTTTACTAGCAATTAATATGAGATCACCAAAATTAAAAATATATTACCACTTACTACTGCTCAAAAATGAAATATTTAGGGTTAAATCTAACAAAATATGTACGGAACTTGTATACTGAAAACTACAAAAAGTTGATAAATCAAAGATCTAAACAAATGGAAAGACATTGTGTTCATGGATTAAAAGATTCAGTGAAGATGCCACTACTTCCCCAAATTGATAGACAAGTTTGACATAATTCTTCCTAAAATCCTAGCAAGATTCTTTGTAGCTATAGACAAGATTATTCTAAATTTTATTTGGAAAAATAATAGAACTGGAATAGCTAAAATAATTTTGAAAAATAAGAATAAAGTGGGAGGGGGGTGACTGGGTGGCTCACTCTGATCTTGATCTCGACTCAGGTCATGATCTCATGGTTTGTGAGTTTGAGCCCCATGTCAGGCTCTGTGCTGACAGTGCAGAGACTGCTTGGGATTCTCCCTCTCCTTCTCTCTCTGTCCTTCCCTCACTCACACTGTCTTTCTCTCAAAATAAATAAATAAAACTTTAAAAAAAGAATAAAGTGGGAGGAATCATTCTACCCAATGTCAAGACTTAGTATATAGTTATGGTAATCAAGACTGTGATATCAAAAAGTGATAGGCACACAAAATAATGACATAAAATTGGGAACCCAGAAATAGACCCACACGTATATGCTCAACTGATTATTAGCAAAGATACAAAAGCAATACAATTCAGGAAGGAATCTTTTAAACACATGGTACTGGAACAAGAAGACATCCATAGACAAAACATAAAAAAGAATCTTGACCTGTCTTACACCTTATACAAAAATTAACTCAGAGTGTTTCATGGACCTAAATATACACTGTAAAACTAAAACTTTTAGAAAAGTGCAAAGAAGAAAATCTTCAGGGTCTAGGGTTTGGCAAAGAGTTTGTAGAATTGACACCAAAAGCACAACTCAAAAAAAGAAAAGTTAATAGAATTGAACCTCACCAAAGTAAAAATAGTTTGAGAAAAACTCTGAGAGAGACAGAGAGAGAGGCATACGAAAAAATAGAATCTTAACTATTAGAGAACAAGCTGCTGGCCACCAGAGGGGAGGAGGAGTGGGGAAATGAGTGAAATAAATGATAGGCAATAAGGAGTGCACTTGTTGTGATGAGCATTGGGTGATGTATGGAAGTGTTGAATCACTGTATTGTACACCTGAAACTAATATAACACTGTATGGTAACTAACTGGAATTTAAATTTAAAAAAGAAAGACCCTGTAAAGTAGATGAAAGGACAAGACATTGGAAGAATATGTTTGCAAGTCAAATATCAAACAAAGCACTCATATCTAGAATATATAATGGATTTTCTTTTTTTTTTAGAACTTAACCCAATTTTATTTTATTTTATTTTTTACAAATAGTTTATTGTCAAATTAGTTTCCACATAACACCCAGTGCTCATCCCCACGAGTGCCCTCCTCCATGCCCATCCCCCTCCCCCCACATCCATCAGTCCTCAGTTTTTGTCAGCATTCAAGAGTCTCTCATGGTTTGCCTCTCTCCTTTTCCCCCACCATTTCCGCCCTTCTTCTCCCCCTTGGTCCTCCGTTAAGTTCCTCCTAATCCTCCTATACGTGCACACATATGATATTTGTCCTTCTCTGCCTGACTTATTTCGCTCAGCATAACACCCTCAAGGTCCATCCATGTTGCTACACATGGCCAGATTTCATTGTTTCTCATTGCCATGTAGTATTCCATGGTATAGATAAACCACATCTTCTTGATCCATTCATCTGTTGATGGACACTTAGGCTCTTTCCATGTTTTAGCTATTGTGGAGAGTGCTGCTATGAACATTGGGGTACATGTATTTTCTAAGCTCAACAGTAAACAAACAACTCAATTATAAAACTGGCAAAAAAGGTGACAAAATATTTAACTGAAGAGGATATAAAGATGGAATATAAGCACCTCAAAAGGTGCTCACCAGCATTATCCATTAGGAACATGCAAACTAAAATCTTAAGATACCACTACAAACCTATAGTAACGGCTAAAATAGAAAATAGTGACAACACCAAATATTGGTAACAATGCAGATAGACTGGACCACTTATGCATTGCTAGTGGAAATGTAAAGTGATATAGCCACTTGGAAAATGGTTTGGTGGTTTCTCAAAAAACTAAAATGCAGAAACTATGTGGTCCAGTAATCAATCACGTTCTTGGGCTTCTATGTCAAAAAAATTAAAACTTATATTCACACAAACCCTGTACACAAATGTTGATAGCAGCTTTGTTTGTAATAGCCAGAAAGTGGAAATAACCCAAATGTCTTTCAATGGGTGGAATGAATAAAAAAATCTGTGGTACATCCATACCACAGAATTCTACTCAGCAATAAAAAGAAATGAACCATTGATACATGAAACAACTTGGAGAATTTATGCCTAGTGAAAAAAGCCAATTCTAAAAAGTTACATACTGTAAGATTCCATTTACATATTCTTGAAATGACAAAATTATGTAAACAAAACATAGATTAGTGGTTGTCAGGAATTATAGAAGCTGGATGGGAGGAGTGTCAGGAGGGAAGTGGATGTACCAGTAAAAGGGCAACATAAGGAATCCTTGTGGTGACAGATATGCTCTATATCTTCTCTGAATCAGTGTCAGTATTCTGCAGTATTGTACCATTGTTTTTCAAGAATGTTACCATTACAGAAAACTGGAAAAAGTGTACTTTAAATCTTTCCACATTGTTTCTTATAGCTCCTGATAATCTACAATTATTGAAAAATTAAAAGGCTTAATTAATAGAGACATTTGGGGGTGACTGGATGGCTCAGTCAGTTGAGCATCCAACTTGGTTTTGGCTCAGGTGATGATCCCAGGGTTATGGGACTGAGCCCTGTGCTGAGCATGGAGCCTGGTTAAAATTCTCTCTCTCTCTCTCTCTCTCTCTCTGTGTGTGTGTGTGTGTGTGTGTGTGTGTGTGTGTGTGTCTGCCCCTCTCCCAGCTCATTCTCTCTCTCAAAAAAAATTTTAATCCACCTACCAATTAAAAAAAAGAGATTTGAATTTTTGAGTGACCATTAACAACAGATAAAAGACAATATTAGGGACATGAAAATGTATTCTGTAAATTCACAAATATTTTAAAATATTTTCTTGCCATTGCTGTTATGCTCTTGGACACTCTGTAATCTTCAATGTGTTACCTCTTATTACTTTCTTTTGAAATTGAGTAGCTGATTAGTCACTCTTATAGGTCTCTTAATCTTCCTTATCTTTAGATTTTCAATTTCCTGAAAAACGGCCACGTAAGGGCAAATTTTTCTCTAGGGTGCAGCAACAGGAATCAGAACGACATTGCCTTGAGTGCTGAATATAATGAAAGGAAGGCTGACGCAGAGCTTAAGAAACTGCATCTAGTTCCAGTTCTGTCACTAATTAGCAGGGTAATCTAGGAAAATCTACTTATTCTCTCTGGTCTCAGTCACCTCATCTGTATGAGAATGCTCTCTAATGAACCCTTTACCTCTGACATTCTAGGAAATCAAAGAGATGTTGCCCTGGGGAAGAGAATTTTCTCCACCCTGAGCTAATTGGACTAACTGTGTAAATGCCAACTCAGTTCTTAGATGATTATTATGACTGCCTTCTCTCCAGAAGTCACTGTAGGTCAGATCTGTCTGCTGGACATAGTGGACCTGAAGTTACAGATATGATATTTTGTGTAAATGTTAAAGGAAAAGCTTGGCCATCTCAGGAAAGGCAGTGGGGTGAGATAAGAATTTCATGCAAGGCAGATATGTGGTTGACTCTGAGCTGTGTGCATATCACAACGGAAAGTTAAACTCAGTGGTACTGGGGAAGAGGCTAAGTGCCTTGAACCAGCACCAAAAAAACAACCAAAACCAAAACCAAAACAAAACAAAACAAAATTTCTGTGTGCCAATATCAAGAAATGCCTGTTGAATGGTGATTTCAACTTGAGGCTGCTGAAATTGGACCTAGGACCCAGAAGATAAGGATCCTGCTTCATCAGTGACCCAGAGAATTGAGAAGTAGTTGGTGTTTGTGTTTCTGTGTTTAGGGAAGGGAAGCAAAAAGGCAGAATGATCATACATATCATACTACAACAGCCTCCTAACTGACCTCCATAATCTCATTTATTCAACCCATCTTCCACATTGCCTTCAAATTCATTTCCTAAATCCCATATCAGATTGTCTCTTGTTGCTCAAAGATTTTCAACAACTTCCAACCACATTAAGAATCAAGTCTTAACTATCTAGCATGACTTTTGGCGTCTTTCCAGATTTGACCCCAACCTATTTAATCTAACCTTATCTGCAATTATAGCTTAACCGTCTATCTCATACCACTCTCAAACCCAACCACATGCTATTCCACAAAAATTCACTTGGCGCTCCCAACCTATGCCTTGTTGCCTTCATGTATTTCTTTCCTTACTGCAGACCTACCAACCCCTTCCTTTGTGAAATCTTGCTTGACCACTTCAGTTGGTGCAGATTTCTTCCCCCAACTCCCTGAACTCTGACAGTACTTTGCATCTACTTTGAAAGAAGAATTAATCATCACAACTGGTTTCAAACACCATCTTGTGTTACAAATTATCCCTCTCAGCTTTGTCATTCCACAGTGAATTTTTTTTTTTGCTTGAGCTTCCAAGGGAGCATATTAACTGTCTCCTCAAGCTATGGAAGCAAAGGCAGACCCTCATACTATTTTGCATGTTCTGTAGTGGTAACAAGGCTATGTAAATTTTACTAATTGTACATTGCTGACTAGCTGTTGAATGGATCTCGTCCAAGCCCTCCTCACCTCTGTCAGGAACCACTGCAACAGCCTCTTCAATGGTTTCTACTGGATGATTTGGCTGTCTCAGTGTAAACAAAATCTATTCTTCTCCCCCTGCCCCCACCAATAAGTTCACCAATGGCTCCTCATCCCTTAAAGATTCAGAATCTTTAATGTGTATTAAAAAAACAACACTAGACCTTTTTAAAAGTTGGGAACACGGCTTATTCACTGTTGTATCGACACGCCCATCCTACTCCTGCCAATGCAATGTCTGACACATGTTACACGCTCAGTAAACATTTAATAACTAAATGAGTATATAAATGAATTTAAAAATCATCAAATGTCAGAAATGGAAGAAACTTTATAGAATGTAAATTTAGAGATGTAGTTTAACTCTCTTGATTTACAGATGAGGAAAGTGAAGGTCAGATTGCTTAACCCTAAACTAATATTCATCCCAATCCTCTGCACTGCACTGAACTCTGGTAAATCATAGAATTAGTCTCCTAAAGTAAAATGTGATGCTCCTTCTCTGAACTACTTTAAATATAGGAAGCGTGCAAAATCCAGGAGTGAAACTCATTGGTCCTGGTTAACTCTAGAAAATATTACAACTTGGCACAGCACAGTGTGAAAAAACAGTGGTATTTTCCTCCTTCTTAGTAAATCTCTTTAAAGGCCCAGAATCATTTTTCCCAAGTAAACTTATATAATGTAATGGAGGGGGGGGAAAAGACCAGTTTTTTTTTTAATGGAACAAATAAATGGCTCAAAATGTTCAGTGCAATCTGGTTTCCATTCAAAGGGCAATTTACTCTGGCACCTACAAGTTAGGATGCATACAGCAGGCTGCATCAGGAGTTGGCTCTGTACTGGAATCCAGGATACAGTGGCTTCATACCTGCTTGGGTTTTCTAGAATTCCCAGCTTTGTTGGAACTCCACTTCAAACATAATACTGACTTTTTCCACCCCGTTTCAGTCAAGAGAGAGTTCTCCCAATGTCAGGGGTCCTTCAGATGCCCCCTTCTCCAGAAGAATTCGGAATATTTGGAGAGTAATCTACATTTTCTAAGATGCTCAGGGGACAGAAATAGCTTTGGAAGAAAGAGATTTTCTTTTGCCTAGATACACTTATGCCTTAGTATCCACCCTTCTCCTAGGGATACCACAGAGATCACTGTGTGTGCCTTTAAGTTATGACTGCAACACAAGGTGGAGGTAACTAGTGATTTAACAACTTAGAAAGGTGTACAAATGTTGAGAAGAAGTGGCGAACTTGATCATAGGAAGGTGAAGGGCTGTCAAGTGTCAAAAATGTATTAAACAGATGTGCTTTGCTGTGTCCCCAAACTCATTTTGTGTGGGATGAAAAGACAGTTGTTTAATGAAGAGGTCCAGGAAAAGCCTTTCTGGATGTACCATACCTTTTCAGCACATTAACCTTCCAAAACAACAAGTGTTTCTTTCTGGCTTCAACATTACCAGGTGCAACACCACTTTCTAATATCCTAAAGAAATATGTGTCCTAAAGTACTTGTATAGAAGCAACCAGTGTGGAACTTGAGTATTCATGAATAGAGTTTGGTGTTGTGTTCTAATGCAGCTTAAACTAAGTTATTTTGATACACATTGAATTGTCTGCATAGAAATAACTGTTCATGGCCATTGGGAAGCATACATTAGGAAGTCAATTTAAATGACTAATTCCTTAAATTTTGATATACAGCCAGGTGAAATGCTTAGTTTTTCTTTTTTCCCTCAACATTAGGCTGAGTCGCCTGGCATTTCCAATCCCTTCATATTCTCATAACCCTGAGCCTCCCATCCTGACTACTGTCTGAATAATCAGCTTTTCCTTGTCCCTCATTCTGAAGGTCCAGCGCTGGGGATCCAAGGGACTCCTAGCAGGACAAATTTGGGGTCATCTGTTTCAGCCAGATTGGTGTTGGGAGGTTAGTTCACAGCTGGGACAGGGATGGTGTGAAATGGGTGAGCTGTTAGCTCTGTTGTGTATTTATGGAACTAGAAGCCAGATAGATGGATAAGTGAAAACCCAGGTGTTTTCAATGGACTCGAATCCACAGAGTCTTCTTGTTTTCAGAGAGATTGAGAGCTAGGGTTCTGATAAAAGCTGTGAGCTCAGGCAAGAGTCAGAGAGGTTTTGATCAATCTTTTATTTAATAAAGAGAATGAGGAAGAGAGCAGAAGGGCACTGGAGCTTAGAAAACAAACATTGCTGATTTCACACTTAGATGTTAGATATTGTCCTATTTACCAATAAAACTTTTTAAGCGCTGGGACTGTGTCTTGTTCACTTTTATATCTGGCACCCCCATCCCTACTTCTGCCTAGTGCAGTGTCTAGCACATGGTAGATGCTCAGTAAATATTTGTAGGCAAAGAAAAGCTGAAGACGTATGGAACTGGGCAGGGAGGTGGAGATAGGAGAAATGTTTGAGGTTCTGTCTAGCCCCGGAAAACCTGGGTGGGTCATAACCTTTAGTTGATATATTTTGTCAGAAGGAAAGAGTACCAGTTATTTGAAACCTTAAGAATATTGCCTGCTAACTAATGCTTGAGCTGTATGGGTAAGTGTTTGAATTGAACTATGGGGGTTGCACAATTTTAGCTATATCAGCAATTTAACTATTTTCTTTTGGTGTTTTTTTCTTTATTTTTAATAGACTGATTGAAACATAATTGATATGCAATAGACTGCACATATTTAAACTGTATGAATATATATAATACATATATATGTATATACTGTGTGCATGTATATGTGTGTGTATGTGTATATATATATACATTTTATATATATATATATATATAATATATATAATCTCCATTAAAGTATTGCAACAATGAAGGTCATGAACATATCCTTCACTCCCTAAAGTTCCTCTTGCTCCTCTGTAATCCTTCCTTCATGTTCCTCCTCCCATAGATGACCATTAATTCACTTTCTGTTGCTACAGATTAGTTTACATTTTCTAGAGTTTTATATAAATGGAATCAGAGAATATATACTCTTTTTGGTATGGCTTCTTTAAGCATAAATATTTTGAGATTAAAATATTTTGTGGCATGTATACTTCATTCATTTTTTATTGCTATGTAGCATTCCAGTGTGTAGATATACCAAATTTGTTTTTTAATTTACCTGTTGATGGCCACTTAGGTTATTTCCAGTATTTGGCTATTACCAATAATGTTACTGTAAACATGCATATACAAGTCTTTGCATGGATATAGGCTTTAATTTCTCATGAGTAAATAGCCAGGAGAGAAATGACTGAATCTTAAAGGAAGTATACACTTAGCTTTTTAAGAAACTGCCAAATTTTTTTTCCAGACCAGTTGAAGCATTTTACATTTATATGAGAATTCCAGTTCTTCCACATCCTCTCCAACATTGCTACATATATATATATATATATATATATATATATATATATATATATATGTATGTATTTTAATGTAACCATCCTAATAAGATGCAGTAGTATCTAATTATGTTTTCAATTTGCACTTCCCTAATTACTAATTAAGATGCCCATCTTTTCATGTGTTTATTTGCTGTTGTGAATCTTCTTTGGTGAAATACTTGTTCAGACTTTTACCCATTTTTTTAATGGAGTTGTTTATTTTCTTATTGTTAGGTTAAGAGAATTCTTTACATATTCTGGATACAAATCCTTTATCAGATATAAGCATAGAAAAGATTTTCTCCCAGTCGGTGGCTTGTCTTTTCACTGTCTTAGCAGTGTCTTTCACAGAAGTCTTTAATTTTAATTTTGACAAAGCCAAATTTATCAATTTGTTCTTTTGTGGATTGTTTTTTGGTGTCATATCTAAGATAAATTTGCATAACCCAAGGACACAATTATTTTGTCCCATGTTGACATCTTAAAAATTATGATTTTACATTTAGATTGTCATTCATTTTGAATTAATTTTTGTATATTATGCAAGATATTGGTCAAAGTTCATATTTTTGCATTTGGATACCAAATTGTCTCCTTTCTTCAATAAATTACTTTTGTATCTTTGTCAAAAATCAGTTCTCCATATATGTGTGTCTATTTCTGAATTCCCTATTGTGTTACATTAATTTATTGTCCATCTTTATTGCAATAGCATACTGTCTTGATCACAGTAGCTTTATAATAACTTTGAAATCAGGTAATGTTAATGCCCCAGCTTTGTTCTTCTTTTTAAAAGATGGGCATTGAGGAGGGCACTTGTTGGGATGAGCACTGGGTGTTGTATGGAAACCAATTTGACAATAAATTATATTTAAAAAAATAAATAAAAGTTGTTTTAGACCACAACACTATGAAACTAGAAGTCAATCACAGGAAAAAGTCTGGAAAGATGACAAATTCATGGAGGTTAAATAAAGCTACCAGGAAATAAAAGAAGAAATTAAAAAAAAAAGTACATGGAAACAAATGAAAATGAAAGCACAATGGTGCAAAACCTTGGGAGGCAGCAAAGGTGGTCATAAGAGGGAAGTATATAGCAATACAGGTCTTTCTCAAGAAGAAAGAAAAGTCTCAAATATACAATGTAACCTTACACCTAATGGACCTAGATAATAGAACAATGAACAAAACCTAAAACCAGCAGAAAAGAAATAATAAAGATTAGAGCAGAAATAAGTAGAAATTAAAAAAAAATTGAACAGAACGGTTAAACCAGGAGCTGATTCTTTGAAAACAAATCCATAAAATTGATAACCTGCTAGCCTGTCTTATCAAGAAAAAAAGAGCCAAAGAACCAAGTAAATAAAATCACAAATGAAAGAGGAGAAAATAAACCAACAAAGAAATAAAAACAATTATAGGATACTACCATGAAAAACTATATGCCAGAAAATTGGACAAACTAGAGGAAATAGATATATTCGTAGAAATGTAAAACTACCAAAACTGAAACAGGAAGAAATAGAATATTTGAACAGACCAATAGCTAGCAAAGAAATTGAATCTAATGAAAAAAACTCCTAACAAACAAAAGTCTAGGACCAGATGGCTTCACAGGCAAATTCTACCAAATATTTAAAGCAAATTTAATACCTGTTCTTCTCAAACTATGAAAAAATAAATAGAAAATGGAGGAAAACCTCAAATTTATTCTATGAGGCCAGCATTACCCTGATTCTAAAGCCATATAAAAACCCCACAAAAAAAGAGAACTATAAGCCAGTATCTCTGATAAACATAAGTGCAAAATCTTCAACAAAATAGTAGTAATCTGATCCAATAACACATTAAAAATTTATTCACCATGATCAAGTTGGATTTATGCCTGGGTTGCCAGAGTGGTTCAATATTTGCAAATCAATCATTGTGTTACATTCCATCAATAAGAGGAAGGATAAGAACTGTATGATCATTTCAATAGATGCAGAAAAAGCATTTGACAAATACAGCGTCCATTCATGATAAAAACCCTCAACAAAGTAGGTTTAGTGGGAGCATACCTCAACTAGATAAAGGTCATATATTAAAAACCCACAGCTAATATCATCCTCAATGGAGAAAAACTGAGAGCTTTTCCCCTAAGGTCAGGAAAAAGACAAAGATATCCATTCTCACTACTTTTATTCAACATAGTACCAGAAGTCCCAGTCACAGCAATCAAAACAAAAAGAAAACAATGGCATCAAAATCGATAAGGAAGAAGTAAAACTTTCACTACTTGCAAATAACATGACTCTGTATGTAAAAAAATCCTAAAGAATCCACCAAAAAACTGCTAGAACTGATAAACAAATTCAGTAAAGTCAAAGGATACAAAATCAGTGTACAGAAATATGTTGCATTTTGGGGCACCTGGCTGGCTCAGTCAGTTAAGCATCCAACCTAGGCTCAGGTCATGATCTTGCAGTTCGTGAGTTGGAGCCCCACGTTAGGCTCTGTGGTGACAGCTTAGAGCCTGGAGCCTACTTCAGATTCTCTGTCTCCCTCTCTCTGTGTCCCTCCCCCACTCGCACTTTCTCTCTCTCAAAAATAAACATAAAATTCTTTAAAAAATAAATCTTTTGCATTTCTGTACACTACTAATGAAGCAGCAGAAAGAGAAATTAAGAAAACAACTGTATTTGCAATTGCACCCAAAATACTAAGATACCTGGGAATAAATTTAAACAAAGAGGTAATAGACCTGTACTCTAAAAACTATAAAATATCAATGAAAGAAATTGCAGATGACACAAAGAAATGGAAAGACATTCCATGCTCATGGACTGGAAAAACAAATATTGTTAAAATGTCTATACTACCCAAAGCAATCTATTCATTTAGTGCAATCTCTATCAAAATACAACAACATTTTTTGTACAACTAGAACAAACAATCCTATAATTTGTACGGAACCACAAAAGTCCCTGAATAGTCAAAGCAATTTTGAAAAAGAAAAACAAAGCTGAAGGTATCACAATTCCAGACTTCAAGTTATATTGCAAAGCCATGGCAATCAAAACAATATGGTATTGTCATAAAATTAGGCACATAGATCAGTAGAACAGAATAGAAAACCCAGAAATAAACTGACAACTGTGTGGTCAATTAATCATCGACAAAGCAGGAAAGACTATCCAATGGGAAAAAGTCTCTTCAATAAAGTACGATGTTGAAAAAACTGGACATCCACATGTAAAAGAAAGAAACTGGGCTACTTTCTTACACCATACACAAAAATAAATTCAAAATAGATGGAAGACTTTGGTGCACCTGAGAGGCTCAATCGGTTGAGCATCCAACTCTTTATTTCAGCCCAGGTCATGATCTCACAGCCGTGAGATACAGCCCTACATGAGACTCCATGCTAGGCATCTCTCTCTGTCTCTCCCTCTCCCTCTCCCTCCTTCTATCTCCCTTCCTCCCTCTCTCTCTTTCTCTCAAAATGGAATAAAGACCTAAATATGAGACCTGAAACCATAAAAATCCTAGAAGAGAACAAAGGCAGTAACTTCTTTGACATCAGCCATAGCCTATTATGTCTAGATGTCTCCTGAGACAAGGGAAACAAAAGCAAAAACAAACAAACAAACAAACACCATTGGTACTATATCAAAATTAAAAACTTCTGCACAGTGAAGGAAACAATCAACAAATCTAAAAGGCAACCTACAAAATGGGAAAAAATATTTGCAAATGACATATCTGATAAAGGGTTAGTATCCAAAATATATAAGAACCTTATACAGCTCAACACTCAAAGAGCAAATAATCCGATTGAAAAAATGAGAAGACATAAACAGACTTTTCTCCAAGGAAGACATTCAAGTGGCCAACAGACACATGAAAAGATGTTCATCATCACTTACCATCAGGGAAATGCAATTCAAAACTACAATGAGATGTCACCTCAACCCTGTCAGAATGGCTAAAATGAACAACACAAGAAATAACCAGTGTTGGCAGGAATGTGAAAAAAAAAAAAAAAAGGAATCCTCTTGCAATGTTGGTGGGAAGGTAAACTGGTGTAGCCACTGTGGAAGACAGTATGGTGGTTCCTCAAAAAGTTAAAAAATAGAACTACCCTATGATCCAGCAATCACTCTATTGGGTATTTATCCAAAGAATACAAAAATACCCATTCAAAGGAATATATGAACCCCTATGTTTATAGCAGCATTATTTGCAACAGCCAAGATATGGAAGCAGCCCAAATGTCCATCAGTTGATGAATGCATAAAGAGGTGGTATATATATACAATGGAATATTACCCAGCCATAAAAAAGAATGAAATCTTGCCATTTGCAACAACATGAATAAATCTAGAGAGTATAAAGCTAGGTGAAATATGTTAGAGAAAGACAAATCCCATATTATTTCTCTCACATGTGTAATTTGAGAAACAAAACAAAGGGGAAAAAAAGGGAGAAACAAACCAAGAAACAGACTCTTAATCATAGAGAACAATCTGATGGTTACCAAAGGGGAGGAGGTTAAGGGATAGGGAAAATAGGTGATGGTGATTAAGCAGTGTGCTTCTCATAATGAGCTCTGGATGAAGTATGGAATTGTTGAATCACTATATTGTATAACTGAAATTAATATAACATTGTATCCTAACTATCTGTAATTAAGATGAAAACTTTTAGGGGCGCCTGGGTGGCTCAGTTGGTTAAGCGTCTGACTTCGGCTCAGGTCATGATCTCGTGGTTGGTGGGTTCGAGCCCTGCATCGGGCTCTGTGCTGACAGCTCAGAGCCTGAGGCCTGTTTCAGATTCTGTGTCTCCCTCTCTGTCTGCCCCTCCCGCACTCACACTCTGCCTCTGTCACAAAAATAAGTAAACATTAAAAAAAAAAGATGAAAACTCTTAAAAAATTTGTTTTATCTATTCTGGGGCACTTGAATTTCCATATAAATTTTAGAATCAGATTATCAGTTTCTACAGAAAAGACTTATGGGATTTGGGTTGAGAGTGTATGGAATCTATAGATCAATTTGGGGAAGATTGGCATCTTAACATCTAGGGTTCTGGTCTTGTGAACAACATCTATTTCTCCATTTATTTAGATCTTTAATTTCTCTCAGCAGCATTTTGTAGTTTTCACCATGTGGGTTTATGGCATCTTTTGTCAGCTTTATCACAAAGTATATAATATTTTTATACTATTTTAAATTTCACTTTTTACACTTTAATTTTCTATTTACCTTTACTAACATATAGACGTACAGTTGATTTTTTTAATATTGATCTTATATCCTGCAGTCTGGCTGGACTCATTTATGGTTTCTAACAGTTCGTTTGTGAATTTTTTAGAATTTCCTATATTGTAAGATCTTGTCATCTATGAATGAAAAGAAAGTTACTTCTTCCATTCTGTACCTTATTCTTTTCTTGTATGATTGCACTGGTCAGAACCTCTTTTCAGTGTTAACTGGAAGTGATGAGAGCAAACATTCATCCATCTTATTTCTTATCTTCGGGGGAAAATCAGTCTCTTTCATCATTAAATGTGGTATTAGCTGTGGGTTTTTATGGAAGCCATTTCTCGGATTGTGGAAGTTTCCTTCCATTCTAGTTTATGAGTGTATTTAACATGAATGAGTATTGAATTTTGTAAAATGATTTTCCTGTATCTATTGATTGTCATATGGTTTTTGTCCCATGTCCTCTTATTATGGTGTATTCATACACTGATTGATTTTAGTATGTTGAACCAAGTTTGCATTCCTGGGATAAATCCCTCTTCTCATGATGTATAGTTATTTTTATATGTTGCTGAAGTTGATTTGCTAGTATTTTCCTGAGGATGTTTGCATCTGTATTCATAAGGGGTATTGGTCTATAGTTTTCTTATGATGCCTTTTACTGGTTTTGGTATAAGGGTAACACTGGACTCACTGAATACTTTGAGAAATATTCCCTCCTCTTTTATTCTTGCAAGTTTATAAAAAGTTGGTATTCTTCATTGAATATTTGATGGAATTCACAAGTGAAGCCAAGTAAGCCTGGAGTTTTCTTTCTGGGAAGGTTTTTAACTACAAATTTAATTTCCTTAATAATTATAGGGCTACTCATTGTTATCTATTTTTTATTAACCTTTGTTAGGTTTCATTCTTCAAAGAATTTGTTCATTTTATCTAAGTTGTCAAATATATTGGCATAAAGTTATCAAAATATTCCCTGAATATATTTTAAGCATATGTACAATCTGCAGTGATGTTACTTCTACCATTCTCAATATTGACATTTGTTTCTTTTTTCAGTCCTTCCTGATCAGATATGCTAGAGGTTTCTTAGCATTCTTAGTTTTGTAAAGAATTAGCTTTTGGTTTCATTGATCTTTATTTTCTATTCTATTAATTTTTGCTTTGATACTTACTGTTTCATTTCTCTTGCTGTTTTGATCTACTTTGCTCTTCTTTTTAGAAGAATCTGTGGTCATTGGTTTCAGCACTTGCTTTTTTCTAATATAGATATTTAGTGCTATAAATTTCACCGTAGGTACAGCTTTAATATCATCGTAAAATTTTTGATATGTCTTGTATTCATATACATTTGTTTAAAACTTTTTAATTTCCTTTTAATTTTCTTCTTCAACCCATTGGTTTTCTAGAAGTTTGTTAATCAGTTTTCAAATATTTGAGGGAATTTACAGAGGTCACTTTGTTATTGATTTAATTCCATTGTCGCTAAAAAAATCTTCTTGCTGTGACTTAAAACTTTTAAAATACATTAAGATTTGTGTTGTGGCCCGGAATATGAGTTATCTTGCCAAATGTCCTATGAACATTTACACCTGAAAAGAATGTGTATTCTACTGCTGTCGGATGCAGCATTTTATAAACGTTAACTAGGTCAAGTTGGTTGATTTTGTTGTTCAAATCTACTATATTCTTTCTGATTTCTGTCTATTCTATCAATTTTTCAGAAAAAGATACTGGAAAAAAAAGCAAAAGATACTGAAATCTTTTTTTTTTTTAATTTTTTTAATGTTTTTTTTATTTATTTCTAGGAGAGAGAGAGAGAGAGAGACAGCGTGAGCAGGGGAGGGCCAGAGAGGGAGGGAGTCACAGACTGAAACAGGCTCCAGGCTCTGAGCTGGCAGTCAGCACAGAGCCCGACGCGGGGCTCCAAGCCACGAACCGCGAGATCATGACCTAAGTGAAAGTCGGGCGCTTAACCGACTAAGCCACCCAGGCGCCCCCTGAAATCTTATACTATACTCGCACAATTTTCTATTTCCCCTTGAAGTTGTACTACTTTTTTCTTCAAGTACTTTGAGTCTGCATTATTGGGGACGTAAACATTTAGGAATGTTATGTGCTCTTGGTGAATTGAAGTCTTTATCATTATGGGATAGCCTTATTTCTGGTAATTTTCAGCGACTCTCTTGAAATGTTTGACCCCACTTCTTCTGTAATTACATGTGTAATAGGCCGCTTTCAGTCGTCCCACAAAAATCACTAATACTCTTGTTTTTTTTAATAGTTTATTGTCAAGTTGGTTTCCATATAACACCCAGTCCTCATCCCCACAAGTGCCCTCCTCCATGCCCTTCACCCCCCTTTCCCTCCCCCCCACCCCATCTGCCCTCAGTTTGTTCTCAACATTCAAGAGTCTCTCATGGTTTCCCTCCCCTCCCCCACTATTTTTCCCCTTCTTCTCACCCATGGTCCTCCGTTAAGTTCCTCCTAATCCTCCTATATGTGCAAACATATGGTATTTGTCCTTCTCTGCCTGACTTATTTCGCTCAGCATAACACCCTCAAGGTCCATCCATGTTGCTACACATGGCCAGATTTCATTCTTTCTCATTGCCATGTAGTATTCCATTGTAGAGATAAACCACATCTTGATCCATTCGTCCATTGATGGACATTTAGGCTCTTGCCTTGTTTTGGCTATTGTTGAGAGTGCTGCTATGAACATTGGAGTACATGTGCCCCTATGCACCAGCACTCCTGTCCTAATACTCTTTTCATTTGGCTTTTAAATTCTCCTTTATCCCTGAATTTTATTTTTCTTAGTTTCTATCTATATGCCTTCAGTTCACTAATCTCTTCCTCTGCTGTGTCTACAATGACATTATTCCATCCAGTGTATTTTTCATCTCAGACATGATATCTTTAATTTCTAGAAATTTTACTTGGAATTTTTCTATATCTTTATCATTTTAAACATCAAGGGTATAGTTGTAATAATGGAATAATGTTAAGATGGCCATTTTAATGTTCATGTCTACTAATTCTAGTGTCTATATCAGTTCTGGATTTGTTCTGATTTGATTTTTCTACTCATTATGGATTGCATTCTCCAGCTTCTTTTTATGCCTGATAATTATTTTATTGGATATACAACACTGTGAATCTTATCTTGCTTAATGTTGTTGGATTTTTCAGCTTTATTGAGGTATAATTGACACATAAAATTATATATATTTAAAATTATATATGTACAGCTCAATGACTTGACATGTGAAATGATTTGATTTGTGAAATGATGACCACAACCTGATTAATTAACACATCTAGCACCTCACATAGTTGCATTTTTTTGTTTTTGTAGTTGTTAAGAATGCTCACGGTCTACTCTATTGGCAAATCTCAAATACATATCACAGTATTATTAATTGTAGTCTCCATGATGTACATTAGATCCCCAGAGTTTATTCATCTAAAAACTGAAGTCTTGTATCCTTTGAACAGTGATTCCTTATCTCCAGGCCCCAGAAACGACCATCCCACTATTTCTGTAAAGTTAGCCTTTTTTTTTTTAAGATTCTACATATAAGTGAGATCATGTAGTATTTGTCTTTAGCCAGTTTCACTCAGCACACTGTCTTCTAGATTAATCCATGTTGTTGCAAATGGCAAGATTTCATTATTTTTCATGGCTGAATGATATATCATTTACATAAGCACCACATCTTCTTTATCTATTCAGCTTTATCTTTATCCCTTCATCAGTCAAATGGACACTTAGGTTGTTTCCATATCTATCTACTGTGAATAATGCCTAGCTGTACATGGAAGTACAGATATCTCTTTCAGATACTGACTTAGCTTCCCTTGGCTATATAACCAGAAGTGGGATTTCTGGATTATATAGTAGCTTTGTTTTTAATTTCTTAATAACCTCCATACCATTTTCCATAATGGCTATACCAATTTACATTCCTGCCAACAGTGTACAAGGGTTTCCCTTTTTACACATCCTTACCAACACTGGCTATTTTTTATCTTATTGGTAAAAGCCATCCTAACAGATAAAGGTAATATCTCATTGTGCTTTTGATTTGTATTTTCCTGATTATTAGCAATGTTGAATACCTTTTCATTTACCTGTTGGCCATTTGCATGTCTTCTTTGGAGAAATGTTTAAACTCTTAGCCCATTTTTAAATTGGATGATGATTATTATCAAATTGTTGTTGAGTTGTAGAAGTTCTTTATATATTTTGAAGATTAACCTCTTATTAGGATTATGGTTTCATGGTTTTCTTCTAGAAGTTTTATAATTTCAGGTCTCATAGTTAAGTCTTTAACACTGTTAAAGTTAATTTTTGTGGGTGGTGTAAAATAGGATTCTAACTTCACTATTTTGCATGTGGACATCCAGGTTTCCAACACCATTTATTGAAGAGACTAGCCTTCCCCTATTGTGTGTTCTTGGCACCTTTGGCAGGGACTCTGACCATATATGTGTGGGTTTATATCTGAGCTCTCTATTTTGTTCCATTGGTCTATGCATCTGATTTTATGCCTGTTTTGATTACTCTAGATTTGCAATAAAGTTTGAAATCAGGAGTGTAATGCCTTCAGCTTTGTTGTTGTTCTTCTTCCTTAAGACTTTTGGCTATTCAGGGGCTTCCATGGTTACATACAAATTTTAGGGGTTTTTTTTCTATTTCTGTGAAAAATGACAATAGAATTTTGATAGAGATATAGAGTTTGCCTTGAAGCTGTGCATCACTTCAGGTAGTATGGATATTTTAATATTACTAATTCTTCCAATCCGTGAACACAGAATATCTGTGCAACAAAGTGCCAGAAGGGGAGGGGCAGAGAGAGTGGCAGACACAGAATCTGAAGCAGGCTCCAGGCTCTGAGCTGTCAGCGCAGAGCCCGACACAGGGCTGAAACCTACAAACCTGGGTCATGACCTGAGCCGAAGTTGTACACTTAACCAACTGAGTCACCCAGGCACCCTTTAAATGTGTATTTTCTATCACAGCTTTTAACATACCACGTTCACTTTCTCACTTTCTATGCTGTAGGGAACACTAACTGAATCAACAGATACTATGTTCAGTCAGTTTTTTTAATGTGAATTTTTTTCTTAGTTTATTGTCAAGTTGGTTTCCATATAACACCCAGTGCTCATGCCAACAAGTGCCCTCCTCCCTGCCCATCATCCCCCTTCCCCTCTCCCCCACCCCCATCAGTCCTCAGTTTGTTCTCAGTATTCAAGAGTCTCTCATGGTTTGCCTCCCTCTACCCAACTGTTTTTCCCCTTCTCCTCCCCCATGGTCCTCCATTCAGTTCCCCCTAATCCACCTATATGTGCAAACATATGGTATGTGTCCTTCTCTGCCTGACTTATTTCGCTCAGCATAATACCCTCAAGGTCCATCCATGTTGCTACGCACAGCCAGATTTCATTCTTTCTCATTGCCGTGTAGTATTCCATTGTATAGATAAACCACATCCTCTTGATTCATTCGTCCATTGATGGACACGTAGGCTCTTTCCGTGTTTTGGCTATTGTTGAGAATGCTGCTATGAACATTGGGGTACATGTGCCCTTATGCATCAGCACTCCAATGTTACTTTATTGAGTTTGTCTAGAGAATCTATACGTTGTTGAAAGTATGATGTAAAAGTCCCTTACTATTATTGTATTGTTGTTCGTTCACCCTTTAAATTTCACAGTATTTGCTTAATATATTTAAGTGTTTCAATGTTGGGTGCATATATAATTACAATTGTTATATATTCTTAATAAGTTGATTCATTTATCATTATATAACAACTCTCTCTCTTTTTATAGTTTTTTACTTAGTTTATTTTGTCTAACAGATGTATAGCTACCATTTGCGTGGAATGTTTTTTCATAGCTTCATGTTGAGCCTGTATGTATCCTTAAAGCTGAAGTAAATCTGTAGGCAGGATATATTTGTGTTTTTTTTTTCAGGACTTTATGGCTTTTGATTGGAGAATGTAATCTATTTTCATTTAAAGTAATTATTGAGGTGCGCCTGGGTGGCTCAGTTAAGCGTCTGACTTCGGCTTAGGTCATGATTTCGTGGTTCACTAGTTGAAGCCCAGCATCGGGCTCAGTGCTGACAGTTCAGATCCTGGAGCCTGCATCAAATTCGGTGCCTCACTGCAGCTCTGCTCCTCCCCTGCTTGTGCTCTGTCTCTGTCTCTCAAAAATAAACATTAAAAAGTTTTTTAAAAATAAATAAATTTTGATAAGGTAAGGCCTTACTAATACCATTTTATTGTTTTCTTTTTTTTATTGTTCCTTTGTTCTTTTCTTCCTCTATTGCTGTCTTCCTTTGTGAATTGAATGATTTTCTGTAGTGGTATCATATGTTCCCTTCTCTTTATCTTTTGTGTATTTATGGTAGTTTTTTGCTTTGTGGTTGCCATGAGATTTACATAAAATATCTTATAACAGTTAATTTTATCCTGAAACAAGCTAACTTTGATTCCATTCAAAAACCATTTTGGGGGGCGCCTGGGTGGCTCGGTCGGTTAAGCATCCGACTTCAGCTCGGTCGTGATTTCACGGTTTCAAGCCCCACATCTGGCTCTGTGCTGACAGCTCAGAGCCTGGAGCCTGTCTTCGGATTCTGTGACTCCCTCTCTCTCTGACCCTCCCCTGCTCACGCTGTCTCTATCTCTCTCAAAAAATAAAAAGAAAAATTTAAAAACCATTTTGAATAGTTTACTGGACAAATACAAATCTCTATTTTGGGGGATTTGGTTTCTAGAAAATTTTGTTCCTTTGGTAATATATTTCCTTGAGTTTCATGGTCTTTGAAGTCTTGTGTCTTGTCTTTGCATCTGAAGTAGAATTGACCTTCTCCAGGTTTTACTAACTGGAGGGAGAGCTTTGAGAGAGAAATGACTTCCATTACCCTGCTAGGGATATTGAGGCTTTCTCAGACATTTTCTATGGTTCTTGCTCCACACTTGTTGTTCCTTCTGGAGGGGAGGGAGAATCCTAAGATTTTATGCCTTCTCTCAGTCCTGCAAAGTCTAGTCAGGTGTTGATAGCCCCCTATGAGCTTTCTCTAGGGCAGTACTGAATGTTCCTGTTTATGTGCTTTCTCTCACTTCCACAAAGTTGGGCTGGTGTTCTGTGTATGCTCACTAGCCATCTGTAAAGTCTCATACTTGCCACCCCCATAGGCACCAAGATCTGACCACAGAGTTGAGGAGTATGTGCAATGAGGTATATAGAGCATTGGAAGTGCCCATTGGCCAGTGGGGGATTCCACAGTGCTTCTTAGGTAGGCTTCCTGATAGAGTTCATGAAGCAGTAGCATCTGCTTTCCTTTGAAGCCCTCTGAGGGCCCAGTATACTGTTCTCCCAAGCCCCTCTCTGTCCCCCAGTTGTGTAGCACACCTCTGTATACTGGATGGTGCAATAAATGAATAAGCCTCTTTGACAGCATCCCACATAGCTGGGGACGCCAGATGCTCACTCACACACTCTCACTTTCCCCATGGAAAATATCACAGGCCAAGAAGGTCTCTCTGGTACTGAGCTGTGCCACCTTGGGGCAGGGGTGACATGGGTGAAATGAAACTATTCCTCTAGTGTTCTTCAGTGTGTCCAATCTCAGATTTCCCTTGCTACAACAGTATGCTGGAACCTCTCTGCTGGACTCCTGGACTTCCACAAAGGCATTCTTGTCATGAATGATGATGAAAATTGGTGTCCTTTGAGGGGAAGACAGTAAAACTCCTATTCTGCCATTTTTAATATAATTTATTGTAAAACTGGTTTGCATACAACACCCAGTGCTCTTCCTAACAAATGCCCTCCTCAGTGCCCATCACACATTTCCCCCTCCTCCCATGCACTCTCAGTTTGTTCTCTGTATTTTTTTTATTTTTTAAATTTTTTGTATTTTTTAAATATAATCTATTGTCAAATTGGCTTACATACAACACCCAGTGCTCAGCCCAAGTGCCCTCCTAAATGCCCATCACCCATTTTCTTTCTCTCCCATCCCCATCCGCCTTCAGTTTGTTCTCTGTATTTAAGAGTCTCTTATGGTTTGCCTCCCTCCCTCTTTGTTTTTAACTATTTTTCCCTTCCCTTCCCTTCCCCCACGGTCTTCTGTTAACTTTCTCAAAATCCAAATATGAATAAAAACATATGATATCTGTCATTCTCTGACTGACTTATTTCACTCAGCATAATACCTTCCAGTTACATCCACGTTGCTGCAAATGGCATGATTTCATACTACAAAGCTGTCATCATCAAGACAGTATGGTATTGGTGCAAAAACAGATACATAGACCAGTGAAATAGAATAGAGAACCCAGAATTAGACCCACAAATATATGGCCAACTAATCTTTGACAAAACAGGAAAGAACATCCAATGGAAAAAAGACAGTCTCTTTAGCAAATAATGCTGGGAGAACTGGACAGCAACATGCAGAAGAATGAAACTAGACCACTTTCTATACCATACACAAAAATAAACTTAAAATTGATGAAAGATCTCACATTTAGTAAGACAGAAAACCGTCAAAACCCTAGAGGAAAAAGCAGGCAACAACCTCTTTGACCTCAGCCTATTCTACCATTTTACTGATGTCAGTCTTCCTCAATATTTTTGGATTTCAGTAAACATCCTTCAGCTTTGTTCTGAGATGCAGTTAAGTTACTTGACAGTAGTTTGGTCTTTCATGTCTTGTTTTTAAAATTTGTTAGGCTGGTCCAGAGCAGTCGGTGTTTAGTGTAGCACTAATTATTCTACACTACTGAGGAGAGATTCCTTCTAAAACTCTTAAACAATGCCTCATGAATTATAAGGTTTTCCAATCTGGCTGGTGGAAATAAACTTATTCCCAGCCTTGTGTGAGTGCTGAGTACTGTTTCTCCTCATCTTTTTGAATGGGTCTTTCCACAAATATCTAGTAGTTTCCTCACATATATGTGCTAATCAGTACTCTGCTGAGTACTTACTACAGGGAAGCCCTTCACAAATCTTTGGAGTTCTCTCTTTGTGCATCTGTCCCTTCTCTGGTATTCTGTCCAGCAAACTCTAGCCACCTTTGTTTCCCTGGACTCTCAATTCTGTCACCTCAATTCAAGAAGTCTGATGGCTCCACCTGGGTTCCCATCCCAGAGCTACAACCTGGTAACACTCTCAAGCACTAGACTCTTGATCAGGAAATCTTCATGCTCACCGTTTCTGTTTGTTTCTCAGGAATCACTATCCTTCACTGCTTGATGTACAATGCCCTGAACTGTTTCATTTTTTTTCTGTTCTTCTGTTTGTTTCAGGTAGGGGTGTGGTAAGTCTGGACCTTGCTATTCCATTTTGGTTGGACATATAAGTTTAACTACTTTCTAATACCTGACATTTTTTATATAATAGAAGCTAAAAGAAGGCTCTTTTTAACATATATTTGTTTAAATTTGCTCGTAATGTAGTGTAGAGGTTAATTGCATGGTTCCACAGCCACAGTGCATGGGTTTAAATCTGTTTCTGTCATTTGCTACCTGTGTGACCTTATACAACTTATTTAACTGGTTTGTGTCTTGGCTTCCTCATCTATAAAAGTGAAATGATAATGGTATATACCCCACAAAATTGTTGTGAGAATTAAATGAGCTAATAATATGGGCACAGTGCTTATAATAATCAGTACTTAGCTCAGTTAGCTGTTTCTGCTGTTCTTGTTTTTGTTATATAAGAATAATAAAATTAACACTTGCCGTTAATACATGATTCCCACTTTCCAGGAGTTCACAATTTAGCTAAGAAGACAAGCCCATCAACGAAATACTTCATGAATAATGAGTTGATAAACTGAGTTGAATTCACTATGTGCAGAGAAAGTACAGGCCAATGTGAGTAAAAGTGGACAAAGAAGATATGTCTGCATTAGTTTCCTATGGCTGTTGTTACAAATTACCACTAATTTAGTGACTTAAAATAACACAAAATTATTATCTTACTATTGTAGAGGTCAGAAGTCTGAAATGGGGCTGACTGGGATAAAATTATAGTTGGCAGGACTGTGTTCTTTTTCCAGCCTCTAGAAGTTACCTGCATTCCTTAGGTTATGGTCTTCCTTACCTTATCTTCAAAGGCAGCAACGACCATTTGAGTCATTCTCACATTTCATCACCCTAACCCTGACTTATCTGCCTACCCCTTCCACATTTGTGGACCCTTAAAATTATATTGGGCCCACTTTGGATAATCCAGGATAACCTCTCTTTTTTAAAGTCAACTTTAATTCTGCCTGCTACCTTAATTTTATTATAAATTAATAATAATTTTATTAATTATTTAATAAATAATTAATTTATGAACCAGCCAAATGAACAAATACATAATGTCAAGGAGTTGGATGGCACTGAGCTTCCATACACTCTCTTGTGGAATTTGGGCATGCACACCTGCCTGTACATTAATGTGTTCTCCTACCCAGAGAGTCTATGAAACTCATAGTTCCAGAGTTTTATATAGGGTTTCAGAAATCAATATCCAGGCCCCCTTCCCTGCCTGAAAGTCAGGGGTTAGGACTGAAAGTTCTAATCACCTCTCTAATCACATAGCCTGTCGACTTGAGACTATCTAGTCCACTTCACCAGGGAAGCACCACATTAGCATACCAGACACTCCTATCACTGAAAATTCCAAGAGTTTTTGAAGCTTTGTGCCAAGAACAGGGGAAAAATATCAAATACATATATATTTTCCATTTTTATTCAATTTAGTTCAACTAAAAAAAGTTACACATTTATACCACCCTCCAAAATCCCCCACCTCTTGCAACCACCAATCTATTCTCAGCATTTATGAACTTGTCTCGTTTTTTTTTTGGTTCCACTTATAAGAGAGATTATACTGTATTTGTCTTTCTCTGTCTGACTTATTTCACCTAGCATAATACCCTTAAGTTTCATCCATGTTGTTGGAAATGGCAAGATTTCATTACTTTTTATGGCCGAATAATATTCCAGTGTGTGTGTGTGTGTGTGTGTGTGTGTGTGTGTATCACATCTTTATCCACTCATCCATCAATAAACACTTAGGTTGTTCCATACTTTGGCTACTATAAAAATGCTGAAATGAACATCGGGGTTCATATCTTTTCAAATTAGTGTTTTGATTTTCTTTGCATAAATATCCAGAAATGGAATTGCTATATCCATTGATGCATCAAAAATTATTCTATTTTTAGTTTTGGGGGGGGAACTCCATACTGTTTTCTATAGTGGTTATAGCAATTTATATTCTCACCAACAGTGCACAAGGGCTCTCATTTCTCCCACCAACATTTGTTATATCTTGTCCATTTGATAATAGCCATTCTAACAGATATGAGGTGATATCTAATGGTGGTGTTGGTTTGCATTTCACTAATGATTAATGATGCTGATCGTCTTTTCCTGCATCTCTTGGCTATATATCTTGTTTGGAATAATGTCTCTTTAGATCTTCTGCACACATTTCAATTAAATTGTTTGCAATTGAGTTGTATGAGATTTTATATATTTTGATTAGCCCCTTATCAGGTGTATGATTTGCAATTATTTTCTCCCATTCAATAGGTTGTCTTTTCATTTTGTTGTTTATTTCCTTTGTTGTGCAAAGCTTTTAAGTTTGATGCATGTGCTTGCATATTTATTTTTGCTTTTGGTCTTAGATTAAAAAAATCATCACCAAGACTTACGTTAAGGAGTTTACCATCTGGGACGCCTGGGTGGCTCAGTCAGTTGAGTGTCTGACTTCAGCTCAGGTCATGATCTCACGGTTTGTGGGTTCCAGCCCTGCGTCGGATTCTGTGCTGGCAGCTCAGAGCCTAAAGCCTGTTTTGGATTCTGTGTCTCCCTCTCTCTCTCTGTCCCTCCCCCGCTCATGCTCTGTCTCTCTCAGTCTCAAAAATTTTTAAAAAATTAAAAAAATAAAGGAGCTTACCATGTATGTTTTCCTCTAGGAGTTCTATGGTGTCAAGTCTTACATTCAAGTTTTTAATCCATTTTGAGTTGGTTTTTGTGTATGGTATAAGATAGTGGTCCGGATTCATTCATTTGCATGTGGCTGTCCAATTTTCCCAACACCATTTATTAAAGAGATTGTTCTTTCCCCATTGTATATTTTTGACTCTATTGTTCTAAAGTAATTGACCCACTTATGTGTGGGTTTATTTCTGGGCTCTCTATTCTGTTCTATTGATCTATGTGTCTGTTTTTATGTCAATACCATACTGTTTTAATTACTGTAGATTTGTAATATAGTTTGAAGTCAGAGACATGATACCTCCAGCTTCATTATTTCTCAGGATTTCTTTGGCTACTCCAGGGTCTTTTGTGATTCCAAACAAATTTTATGATTGTTCTATTTCTGTGAGAAATGCCATTGGACTTTTGATAGGGATTGCATTGAACATGTATACTGGTTTGGGTAGTATGGACATTTTGACAATATTAATTTTTCCAATCCATGTGCACATAATATTTTTCCATTTATTTCTGTCTTCTTTCATTTCTTTCATTAATGTCTTATAGTTTTCAATACACAGGTCTTTCACTTCCTTGGTTAAGTTTATTTCTAGGTATTTTACTCTTTTTGAGGCATTATAAATAAGAATGCTTTCTTAATTTCTATTTCTGCTAGTTTGTTATTAGTGTAAAGAATGCAACACGTTTTTGTGTATTGATTTTTTTATTTTGCAACTTTACTGAAGTTGTTTATCATAACAATTTTTATGGGGTCTGTAGGGTTTTCTATATACAGTATCGTGTCATCTGCAAGTAGCGACAATTTTACTTCTTTCTTTCCAATTAAGGTGCCTTATCTTTCTTTTTTTAAAGTTTTATTTATTTACATGGGGTTTGAACTCATGATGCCAAGATCAAGAGTCACATGCTCTTCTGACTGAGCTGGCCAGGCACCCCAAGATGCCTTTTGTTCCTTTTTCCAGAATTGCTCTGGCTAGGACTTCCAATACTATGTTTAATAAAAGTGGCACAGGTGGATATTCTTGTTTTGTTCTTATCTTAAAGGAACAGCTTTCAGCTTTTCACCAATGAGTGTGATGTGGGCTTGTCAAATATGCCTTTTATTATGTTGAGGTATATTCCTTCTATACCTGTTCTGTTGAGTTGTTATTATAAATGGATGTTGAATTTTGTTAAATGCTTTTTCTGCATCTATTGAGATGATGTTATTTTTATCCTTCATTTTGTTAATGTGGTATAGCATATGGACTGATTTGCAGATGTTGAACCATCCTTGAATCCCTGGGTTACATCCCACTTGATTATAGTGTATGATCCTTTTAATGTATTATTGAATTTGGTTTGCTGATATATCATTGACGATTTTTACATATGCATTCATCAGGAATATTGGCCTATAATTTTCTTTTTTGTGGCATTCTTATCTGCTTTTGGTATCAGAGCAATTCTGACCTCATAAAATATGTCTGGAAGAGTTTCCACTGTTCCAGTTTTTTGACCAAATATATATTTTTATTATACCACACTCTCTATGCTAGTGACAGCAGATTTCATTTTTTTCTGGTAGTCACATGAGACATGCCATCAATGTCTAAGCTCAGAATCAGGTGGAATGGCTGTTCCAACTTTGTTACTGATTTCCTTGGACTATAGAAATATTCAAAAAATATTTCCTGAAAGGATGGAAGGAGAAAAGAGAAAAGAAAGAAAAGAAAAGAAAAGAAAAAAAAAGAAAAGAGAAGAAAAGAGGAAGGAAGAATGGTAGGAAGGAAGAGGGGATGAAGAGGAAGAGACAGGGAGAGAGGGAGAAGTGATAGGGAGAGAAGGAAAAAGGATATTGTCCTCAATAAGCTCTAAATCTAGTAGAGAAGACAGATACATGAACAAATCATTTTCATACAATCTGAAGGATGATTAAGTCTAGAAAGGTGAATGTGTGTCCAATAAATAAAGATAGGAAAGTGGGTTCGAGGTAGAGGACTTATCTTCAGTAAAGATGTGATGAAATAAAACAGAGGTTTCCTTGGTATCAATCAATTCTTTTCTTATCCATTTTATGCCAATTCTCTTCCTGTGGCTTTTACTCCATTTTCATCTAGTCCCACATCAAGTTCCCTTCAGGCTAAGCTATTACACAGCCTCCTAATGTTCAAGTCTCTTCTTTGAACTTCTGTGTTACCTCCCTTCAGTACAGTGTATGTAGGTATGTAAGAATCCTTCTGAAGTGTCTTGCACATAATCACCGCTCATAGAAAGTTTAAAATTCTTGTGTCAAAGCTCTCTGGAACAAACTCCTCCTTACTGAACGTTCTTCAGTTCTTGTAACTGTCTGAATTGACCTCATTGTTCCAGCCAAATAGTATTATTTCTTGAGTGAGTAAATATGACTTGCTTGCTTCTGTCTCTGAACTGTACCACCTGCTAGAAATCCCCTCTCATCCTCTCCTCCCCGTGAACCCAACTCTGGCAGGAGATCAAACTGTTTAACAAAATAAAACCCATTGCAGCAAACAAAATGCAAGTTACCTTCTTGCAGATCTGGCAAAACAATAGAGCAAATTTGTGTGGGCACTTGGGTCTTCAGTCATCAATTCCGGGCCAGTTCTTATCCTGAGGTCCCCTAAGTACTCCTGAGAGAGAAAACTCAGGCCATGCTGATTTCACGAGATTGGATTCAAGGCTTAAGTCTGCCCCCAAAGAAAATTATGAGATGATCAAATTTGTGTTAGAGGTCCGACAAGCCTCACTGTGTTTTTTTTTAATACATATATTTTTCCTCCTTTAAATCTTCTAATCCAGAACCCACCACCATTCTCCTTTATCCTGGACAAAAGAAGAGGGGAACCAATACTTTTATTCTTATTACAGTGTTGCGTGCTGAATCTGCTGTCTCATAGGAGGATGTCAGAGATTTAGAAGAGACCATTGCCACTTAGTGGCTATGTAATCTTGGGCAAAGAGCTTGACTGCTCTGTGCCTCCGTTTTCTTATTTGTAAAAGAGAAATAATAACAGTACCTATATCACTGTTAGCTATCAATTATTATCTGTCAATTCCCTCCCTATTCAGCAACTCTGACTAGCAGTTAGCTAACCTATGCTTCAGTGTTTGCAATGACGCAAGCATTCTGCCTCCTGAGAAGGGTCATTTTTTTGTGTGTGATTAAAAAGGTGTGTCAGAGAAAAAGGGTGGTATTCGCAAGGAGAGGAGTGGGTTTCTCTCAGACTTCTAGCATGAAGCTAGTCTCCACCATAGGTTTTGTGAAGCTACTCCATTCTTTCTGAGACCAATGCTTACATAATCTTAAGTGGTTTTGAATATAATAATAATAATTCATCTATGGAGCACTTACTACATGCAGATATTGTGCTAAGTATTTTCTATGCATTGTCTAAGTCCTTGCAACAATGCTATTATTATTAATAACATTAATAGTCAAATTTTAGATAGTGCTTATTATGAACTTTCCATGTGCTTCAATTATATTAACTAATTAAATTACATAACAACCTTAAAAGGTAGGTGCTATTATTTGCTCCTTTTACAAATGTGAAAACTGTGGCACTGAGAGGTTAAGTAATTTGCTCCAGGTCATACAGCTGACTAGTAGCAGAACTAGATTCTGAAACCAAGCAGTCTGGCTCCAGAAGCACCCCTTAACCACAAAATCATACTGCATCTCTTATGATGTGGCAATTCTAATTAACACAGTCTCAGAGAGAATAACAAATGCCAACATTCTCTTGTACTTATGGCTCCTGCTCTCACACCACCCTCCAAGAAGAAACTTTGCTTTGCCTTTTATTTTACATCAACTGCCCTCTTAGGGATCACTCCCAATTTCCCATCTTTGCTAATGATGAACTGTGTGACATAAGACAAATTGCTTGATATCTTTAATTCTCAGTTTCCTCCCCTATAAAATAGAAATGATATCCACCTAGCAGGGTTGTTATTACTGTCTGTCCAGCCCATACCAACCAAGTCAAGTCAGCCCACCCACATATTACTTACCTGGGAGCCAATAAAGCCAAATACCAGCCCTCAGGGCCCCTTTTTTATGGCAACTGTCTTAAACCCACTCACTTTGCTCCTGCTTTGGCTCTTCATTCACTCTGAACTGGTCCTTATGGGTATTTGCCTCCTGAACTTGGCTCTGAATCCTGTGTCTGTCTTCACATAGCTCTCTCAGATTTGACCACCTCGGTTCTTCCTAGGCAAAGAGTAACATTTATCTTCTATTCTGCTGTCCTTAACTGCCTTAGCTATCCCCTAAGCAGCCAAACTCCAGACTTAACTCCCAATGAGGCAGCCCTGAGCCAGTGCCAAGGGCCATCAGACTAAACCTCTGTTAGCACATGCTATGCAGCAATATGACTGATTTTCCTAGTTTACTACCATTGAGTTCCCATTTTGGAACTTCCTACATCTAGAATGCACCCGTAACCCAACCACTGCAATGGCAGTTTCCATCCTTATCACTTTTCTGCATTACTAAGCACCATCCTAGCCTCTGTAGATTCCAAGTTCTTGGGGAGAAAAATGTGATAGCAGATCATATCCAGCTTTCTTCCCAATAAAATAATCATTACTACTTATTAAACATTTATTATATGCCAGGCACAATGCTAAATAGTTTACATGCATACCCTCACTTAAGCTCTTCAACAGCCTTATGTATTTTTTATCCTCATTTTCCAACTGTGGAAACTGAACCACAGAAAAGTTTAGTGACTTACCTAGAATTATGCAGGCATCACATGGCAGAGGTGAGGTTTTAATTCAGGTCTGTATGCCATTAAATACCACATTTTTAATTACTGAACACTGTTGGCTCCCAATTTACATTATACCCACCCTTCTAAGTGCTTGAAGAACTTGCTGGGCTTATTTACATTCAAGAAATCGTGAAAACATTTGACTTCTTTTTTCTACTAACCCCGGCCACATAGTGAGTATGTGGCTTCCAGCACCCTGGGTCAAACCCAGCCTACCCATATCCCTCTCTATAGGACCATGGCCTGTCATGACAACTGGGCACTTTGGGAAGAGTTGATGCTAAAGCTCTCAGCTCTAAAGTGGCCAGTTGCAGGAGCTGTGCAAGAAGAAGGCTGTGAATTAGCGAATACTGATGCGAACCAGCCTCCCACCTCAAGAATGCTCCTGAGCAAGTCACAATTTCTCACTGGGCAAACCAGGGGAAGTCCCGGCCCCATGCCATTATACTGGGCCAACTCACCCACGCACTATGTGGCAGGCAGCCAAAGAAAATGAATCACAGACCTCAGAGCCTCATTTGAAGCATTACCTTAAACCTTCTCACTTCACTCTTTCCCTTGCTCTTCACTTCCTGCTCTGTTCCTTTTGCACACTTGGCTCCAGACCTTCTTGGAACTTTCTTCTGTTTGTGGCCTTGCATTATTCATTCCTTAGGCTTTCCATGCTCGGCTTTTGACTCTCTCTGAGCGCTCTCTAAGAACAGGCTTTCCTCATTCCCTGGCACTTCCTGTTCCTTAAAGTTCTAGGTCACTACCCTGGCCAATTCAAGCTACTGTCCCTAGAAACTCCACCCCTCAAGGTGGCGAGAGTTTGAGGAAACAGAAAGGAAATCAATAAGTGATGAAGAGTCAGTGATAAAGATACCTAGCCAGTGTCTCCACCTGCTTCATGGTACACCAATCCCCTTCACTATTTGGAAACTTCCTGTGGCCAACTCATTTATGCCACAAAATAGACATGACCCAGGGAACTAAGAATGCATACAGCTACCATATTCTTTAAACTATAAATTAGAATACATGAACTGATGCTATGAACATGCTTATGACAACAACACAAAGAAATGTTTGAATTCATTAATGCCCTGGAAAATCTTTGATATGCCATCACTATCCTTATATAGTACAATGGAAGGGTGCCACATGTGCCTGTGTGCTCAAAAACAATGCTTACTGGCCTGATATGGTGACTACGTCTTACCCACACTGCTCATTCCTTGCACTCTGACTACACTCACCTGCCTTCAGTTCACATTTGCCCCACTCCTTCCTGCTATAAGGTGCAAGCAATTTCCTTTTCTGGTAAGTTCTTACTCTCTTCTTTAGAATTAACTCCCATCTTTTTCCAGCTCTTGCCTCTATCATCACTTCTTTACAGGAGTTTTCCCTGCCTTCCTCAATCATAGCACCATGATCTTACCCATTGAATCCACTGTAGCACTTACCACAGTTGCAATTTTGCATATATTTGTGTGATGATGTAATTAATATCTGCCTCCATTGGAATTAAAGTGCTTATGACAACAACACAACAAAATGTTTGAATTCATTAATGCCCTGGAAAATCTTTGATATGCCATCACTGTCCTTATATAGTACACTGGAAGGGTACCACATGTGCCTGTGTGCTCAAAAACATGTGAACAGGGGCCATGTCTTCTTGTTCACCACTGTATACTCTGCATCTGACATGGCTAACACTAAGTAGGTATGTTTTTTCATTTGTCTAATTGTGCAAAAAATTAGTGGCCTAAAATGCCCACCAATCAAGTCTTCCAAAGATTTTTAGCTAAGTTCATCAACCTCACGGGAAGAGAGAAGTGGGGGGCGGGTCCTGAGGCACATCTGGGTTGGCTCTCTCCAGTTAGCAAATAGGTACCTAGGAGTTTAACAGATGAGTAAAGTACAGCTTCTTGGCACCTGGAATATAGGCTTTGTGATAAATTATGATAATTAGGACACAGAAAGGAAATAAACATACCCAAGTTCACTTACCTAGTAGATAGCAGAGCCAGGATTTAAACCCCCGCTGTTTGGCTCTATTTGATTAACTTGGTGAACCTTGGCTTTCTCATCTGTAAAATGGGAACAATGATTCCAGCTTGCAGAGTTATTATAAAAATGATATAAAATAGTATATTGAAAGCACTTGCACATAATAAGTATTTGTAGTATGGTACCAATG
Source organism: Proteles cristata cristata (assembly GCA_017311185.1). Classification (NCBI taxonomy): domain Eukaryota; kingdom Metazoa; phylum Chordata; class Mammalia; order Carnivora; family Hyaenidae; genus Proteles; species Proteles cristata. Next base: position 178,754 of record JAESUZ010005382.1, read on the forward strand.
GTTATTAGTTTCTTTGAAAGTGAAGGGAAGCCAGAGTAGCAATATGCTAAGAACTGGAGAAATATTTGCCCTCCCATAAAGTCCTCACCCACCCTTGTCTTATTCCCTCCTCCCTTTTCTGTCTTTCTGTCTCTCCCTCTCTCTTCCTCCTTCCGTCCCTCCCTCCAGCTATAATATTCAGAAGAGGTATTTTAGGGATGAAGAAAGGAAGAGAGGAGAGCAGACTGATTGAGAAGTTAGGAGAGAAAAAGAGGTTGAAAAGGACACTGGAAGGAGGAAGAAAAGACAGGAAAGAAGGACCAACACATGTAAGTAAGATGGTTACATTTCTGCCTCTATTAAATAAAAGTATGGATGTATACAGCTTTACTACAGGACTTTCTTTTCATTCTTAAAAAAGAGATGGAGACAGAAGGAACATATAGACATGGGCTTAGGAGTGTGCTGGCTAAGAGACTCATTTAGATTATGGCCGGCCCTGCCCCAAATTATCTGAAAAGGACAAAGGGCGTAGAAAAATTGCCTCAACTTACGTAGCTTTGAAACACACACACACACACACACACACACACACACACACACACACACACACCATTGGTTAGAGCTGTCCCTTCAGCATTTCCCAGTTATATTGTTCTCTTTTGTGTGTTTGTTGGTTGAGGGTGTCCCTGGCCCTCACGGAACAGGAGCCCCGGGAGTCCAGAGAATGTGTCTTTTCCTCTGCAACCAAGTACTTAATGTTTGCTGGGAATTGTGATGAAAGATGGATGAGGGAAATGGCTCTTATGGTGGTAGTAACACAGGCAGCTCCCCATTCCCTGCTGGGTTTGTTTAGTTACGCCTCAGATACCGGCATACCTGGGGCTCTTAGAACACAAGGAACCAATTGAATAGATCCCCTGGAAGTCCAAGGGGCAGAGCACAGTGGGAGAAGTGATTTTTGGGAGATTGCTAGGCCAACTTGGCAGATTGGAGACTTGGGAAGCCTCTGGGGTACATGTCCAAACCAAACTTGTGAAACACTGGCTCATCCCCAGGTCCTCTGCTAGGGTCTTTGGAGAAAGTGCTAAATGCAAGCCAGTCAGGTTGAACATTACACTATTTATAATTACAAGACAGAAAAATAAGACAGAAAAAAAGGAAGGGGGAAACAGAAAGCAGGAACATAATTAAGGCTTGGCTAGCAACAACTTAGATACAGTGTCATTAAAAGTAATGCATGCTTCTGTAAATCAATGAATGCAAGCTTTTTTTAAAAAAATTGTTTTCAAGAAAGAATGAATGTGCAAAAAGAACCATTGTAGTACTTAGCATTACATAAAATGAAAAAAAAAAGATGCTTTCATTCAAAGGGAAATGTGCCATGGAAACACATAAGAGATGAAATATTGAAGGATCTTAATCACAAACATATGCAAAGTATTATTTTTTTAAATTTTTTAATGTTTTATTTATTCCGAGAGAAAGAGAGCATGGGCAGGGGAGGGTCAGAGAGAGAGGGAGACACAGAATCTGAAGCAGGCTCCAGGCTCTGAGCTAGCTGTCAGCCCAGAGCCTGTTGCGGGGCTCGAACCCACAAACCGTGAGATCATGACCTGAGCCAAAGTTGGATGCTTAACCGACTGAGCCACCCAGGCACACCAGAACGTATTATTATAATTAGCATTGTTACAACTCTTTATAAAGTTCTTAGAAATACAATTTAGTTGAGGGAGTGGAGGCAAACATTTTATATCTCATGAGTCACCATAATGCTACCTCCCTATTCCTGCTCATGGTGAACTGACCATCGTTAGATGAACAATCCAGAATTGTCAAATAAAATGTCCATTCTTGCCATTTTCACCAGGGGAATAAAAGTTATCCTTTTAGTTATATGAGTTAGAATATTTGAGTTATGTTTTCACCTTCCTGTTTTTCCTACTAAAGAAGTTCAATAAGTCACTTCACCTCTCTAAAGCTGAAACAATCCATCGACCATTTAGGGTTTGATGCATGTTACAGATGGTGCTTGCTTTTGTCAAAAGAGAATTTTCTTCCTATGTGTTATCATGAGTATATCCTATATATGGTGTGATTTGGGGAAGTCTTAAAAAAAGATCGATGTAGATATGTTTCTAGCCCCTCTGCAAGAAATATGTATGGGCTTAATAAAAGATATGCAGTGGCTGCAAAGAATGTGACTTCATTCTCCTTTTCAATTCAGTAAGAACTTCTTGAGCATCCACCATGTGCACAGGAAACTGAAGTAGCACTTGTAGAATATGGGGAATATTAAAATTTCTGGAATGCTCTCAGAAGAACCTTCTGCTCTTCCTCTCCATTCATTGACTCCCCCTCACTACCTCTTTCCAGTTCCTTCAACCACTAGGCTTTTGGTCAGTTCATAGGGGCCAACTCTCTGGGTCTTTCCTTCTGTTCATGCCAGATGTGAGCTTCAGCAGCAGCAAAACACCTAAATGAAAGAAACCAAAGGAGTTTGGAAGACCCAAGGTAACTTTGAGCCTCAGGGAAAGGTCTCACTTTTGAAACTTCTATGACAAAGTATTTTCTGCTTATTACTCCAGTCTCTGGTAGGGAGAGGATGAGGCTAGAGACAGGGAGTCCTGCTCTCCACATCTCTTTCCCAGTGGTCTCTTGGGTGCAAAGGAATTCATGGTTCCCCTAACCTCTAATAATCCATAAGGAGGTAACTTCTGGTGCAAAAGCAAAGCAAAATAAAACAAAACAAAAACAAACAAACCAAAAAAAAAAACAAAACAGGCTAGTATTATGGGGAGTTAGAGGAGGAGATCGATGCTTAGGAAAGAGGAAGGGGCTGCTGAGTAAGGTGAGATTCCTTCTGTGCTCCCATCTTCTTTGTTTGGTTTGCTATCAAAGCTGCATCCTGTGCTGGAGAAGTCCTTATTGACTATCAGACAAGGTAATGGGAAACAGTCTGGACACCAAGGAGAAGCAGAGAAATTCTATTCGAACAGGTATTCTATTCTAACCCACAGCCAAAACAAATTGTTCCTTCCAACTCCACTGGGAATCAAGCCCAAGCCACTGAGCAGCTACCAGGGCTCCCTGTGCAGCTCTGGAAAAACACACAAAGCATACAGCTGCTCACCATTAATTGATGGGCTGATAATTAACACTGTGTATGTAGACTTTGGGCCCAATATGTGACTTGATTTGTGAAAACAGTGTCTGCCAGCAGTCTCTGGTCCTTAGGGACACCAGCACGGACTGGGATAGGGCCAGAGGCAATGGCAGACTAAAGAGCACCACTGGCATCCTTGAAACACACAGCTAGGGGAGAAGTCTGGAGGAGGCAGAAAGTCTTAGGAGAATAGGAGCAGGAGAGGAGACAAAGATGAGGGAGAGGAAAGAAGGGAAGGACAAAGGAGAAAAAGAAACAGCAAAGCACTTCTCTGAGGGCCTCAGCTGAGGTCCTTTGATGCCTTGGAGCTTGCCGTTCCCCCTTCCACTCTCCACTCACTGCACCTTTATTCTCGTTCCTTCTACTGTCACTGTATTCTTTTTCAGGGTAACCAAACCCACACATCTACAGACAGCAGGACATGTCAAATCCCTTTTTGGTTAAAAGCCAATGGTCACTTACCTTTTAGTGGCTGACAAAGATACCACATTGTAAGTAGGTCTCTTTTGTTGCAGAATCTCTTGCTGCCATGTTATTCTTTGCAGTCCTGTCACTCAGTTCTCTTGGGTGAGCCAGAAGGGCAGTAGAATCCCTTTTCTAAGATTCTCCTCTGAGCTCAAGTCCTACTACAGCAGGGCTGACTGTCTTGGAATCCTGCCACCTGTCCCTCCAACACCATTGTCCTTCTTGATCCTGACTCCCTCAGTCCAGCCCCCTGCCTCAAGATCCCTCTACTGCGTGTCTGATCCTTATCTCTCAGGGACCTGTTTTTGATTCCACAAAACAGTAAACGAAGTTTCCCAAACATGTTAAATAAAGTTGGTGGCTTAATTTGTCACTCTTCCCTTGTATGACTGTTGCATTTCATAGGGGTTAAACAAAGGGAATAGCCTCAGAAGAATAAGCATGACTGTAGATAAGGAAATTCTGGGACAGGAGACTTGCCTATTCTGCTTCTAGAAAAGACTGATCTTGGGCATGAGGATGGCATTATTGGATCACTAGGGATATTTCCCAAAGCTGAATGGTTGCCTAGTGATTTTTTTAGAAACTGGTTAGGGAAAAAGAGAGGGAAGTTAGTTTTACTTCCTACCCTATTGGTCAAATTGCTCTTTAGGAATTTCACACAATGGCTATCTCCTGTCATGGATTATACTCAGTTTACTAAATTTTCTAAAGCTGTATTAGTGACAACACCAATGACAGAAAATATAGATTATTTGGGGCCAGGCTTACTCCCCAGAATCATGCCTAAATCATTGTTACTTTCAAACTATGCTGTTGATTCAACTCACAGACTAGCTGGGCAAAGGAAGGTGATTGCCATTCATAGAGATGAAGATAGAAGACTCAAGTCTACAGTCACTTAAGCATCAGATTCTTGATTTCAGATCAGGTCAATGATCTCACTGTCGTGAGACAAAGCCCATGTAGGATTCCACCCTGGGCATGGAGCCTGCTTAAGATTCTTTCTCCCTCTGCCTCTGCTTCTGCCCATCCCCTACTCATGCTCTCTCTGTCTCAAAAAAAAAAAAAAAAAAGACTCAAGTCCACTCCAATCCACCCATGGGCTAGACACACTGGCTTACCTTTATACATTGTGGCTGCACATCTCCTTTGACTCTTGTTCTGCTGTGTTCTGAGCCAGACCAGAAAGGCAAGTGTATTACTTCTTCCAAGTGACATGCCTGAGTTCCAAGTGTAGGAAGGCAGCAATCTTATCAGACCTCTGGCCCATTGATAAAACCACAGAAGGAAATCACTGAGTTTCAAATTGAGAAAGAGAAGTCTCAGATAAAGCTAAGAATTGCCTAGGGAGTTTCCACTTTAAAGTTTTTTCCACATCAATAGAAAAGCTTTTTATCATAGCTAGGATAATTTATTTGTGGTCTTAGAGCTGAAGTGCTGTCTGCCTGTTGAGAGCTGTTTATAAGGTCTTCAGTAATGATAAGTCCTTTCCATCCCCAAAAGATAGCTATTCTTTTCTTCACTCCAGTTCCTTTTGTAGAGCCATAAGGCCTTTTCCTAGAGGCCCAGGGTTCTTTCAGATGTTCTCTGAGGATTTTGAGAACTGTATTTAAGTTTCACAATAGAAGAAACTGCCAGATAGACCGGTAGACTGATTGTACCACATATCAAAAGAAATTATGGAATTGCTTTCATTGTATATATGTTCATGTAAAGGATTGTCTAGAATATATTCATTTCAAGGTCCTTTCCATTACTAGACTTTGGGAGTGCTATGTGGTGTTTTGGGTTGGTTAGTTGGCTAGCTTTTGTATTCAGTGATATTTGTCTTCAACTATACTCAGGAAGAGAACACAGATACGCTGAGGAGTAAAAGGATGAGGTGAGCATATAAATGAGCACTGAGGCAAGAGAGGCTTTTCAGATAGATACAGAATTTGAAAGGAACTTTTGAGCTGAGCAACTATCTTCAGCCTTCTTCCCTAACTTACTTAAGCTGAATTCCTATGGGGAAGTGGCCTAAAGGCTTTTTCAGGAGTTAAAAAGGAATGGAGGATCCAATTAAGAACAGAGTCTCTTTAATTTTTGTCTTTATTCAAGTTTGGGAAACAATGACGTGCAGATAGTTATATTTTATAAATTCACATTTTAAAGAGCTTTATTGAGATATAATTTCCATACAATTCAATTTATTCACTTAAAGTGTACATTTCAGTGGCTTTTAGTATATTCAAGGAGTTGTGCAACCAACAACACTATCTACTTTTAGAATATTTTCATCACCCCAAAAATAAACTCAATATCCATTAACAGTCATTCCTCATTCCTTCCAAACCCGTCTCCCAAACATCGGGCAACCACTAGTATACTTACTGTCTCTACAGATTCACCTATTCTGGACATTTCATCTAAATGGATTCATACAGCTACTTTAACAGGTTTATTGAGGTATAATTGATATACAAGAACTGCATGTATTTGATGTGTATATTTTAATGAGCTTGACATAATGTAAACTCCATGATAACATCATCACAATCAAGATAATAAGACACAACCAACAACTCCCTCAGCTTCCTTGTGTCCTTTATTCTTATATTGCCAGGGGTAGATTGTGGTAAGAATACTTAACATGAGATCTGCCCTCTTTTTTTCTTTCTTTTATTTTTAGAGAGACAGAGAGAGAGCAGGGGAGGGGCAGAGAGAGAGAGGGAGAGAGAGAATCCCAAGCAGCCTCCATGCGCGGCACAGAATCTTAAGGGACTCCATCTCACAACCATGAGATCATGACCTGAGGCCAAATCAAGAGTTGGGCATTTAACCAACTGAGCCACCCAGGCACCCTGAGGTCTACCCTCTTAACAAACTTTGAAGTGCACAATACCACATTATTAACTATAGCAGATCTTTAGAACTTATTCATGTAGCATAACTGAAACTTTATATCCAGTTAATAACAATGTCACATTTCTCCCAATACCTCCCCAGCCCCTGGCAAACACTACTGTATTCTCTGATTCAATGAGTTTAACTATTTTGGATACCTCATATAAGTGGAATCACAATATTTGTCCTTTTGTGACTGGCTTATTTCACTTAGCCTAATGTCCTCTGGGTTCATCCATGTTTTCAGTGTGACAGTATTTCCCTCTTTTTTAAGGCTGAGTAATATTCTATTGTATGTCTATATGTCTCCTTTATACATTCATCTGTTGATGAATAATAAACCCTAAAAACATATGTCTTCTTTGGAGAAATGGCTGTTTTATTTTTTTTATTTTTCATTTGTTTTTATTATTTTTTAATAGTTTCTTGTCAAGTTGGTTTCCATATAACACCCAGTGCTCATCCCCACAAATCCCTCCTCCATGAGATCAACCCCTTTCCACTCCCCCCCCCCAACCCCATCTGCCCTCAGTTTGTTCTCAGAATTCAAGAGTCTCTCACGGTTTGCCTCCCTCCCTCTCCCCCATTATTTTTCCCCATTTTCTCACCCATGGTCTTCCGTTAAGTTCCTCCTAATCCTCCTATACATGCAAACATATGGTATGTGTCCTTCTCTGCCTGACTTATTTAGCTCAGCATAACACCCTCAAGTTCCATCCATGTTGCTACACATGGCCAGATTTCATTGTTTCTCACTGCCATGTAGTATTCCATGGTATAGATAAACCACATCTTCTTGATCCATTCATCTGTTGATGGACACTTAGGCTCTTTCCAGGTTTTAGCTATTGTGGAGAGTGCTGCTATGAACATTGGGGTACATGTGCTCCTATGCATCAACATTTCTGTATCCCTTGGGTAAATTCCTAGCAGTGCTATTGCTGGGTCATAGGGGAGTTCTATTGTTAGTTTCCTTAGGAACCTCCACACTGTTTTCCAGAGGGGCTGTACCAATTTACATTCCCACCAACAGTGTAGGAGGGTGCCCGTTTCTCCACATCCTCGCCAGCATCTAGAGTCCTCTGATTTGCTCATTTTAGCCACTCAGACCGTCGTGACATGGTATCTCAGTGTGGTTTTGATTTGTATTTCCCTGATGAGGCGGGATGCTGAGCATTGTTTCATGTGTCTGTTGGCCATTTGGACATCCTCTTTGAAGAAGTGTCTGTTCATATCTTCTGCCCATTTCTTCGCTGGATTGTTTGTTTTCCAGGTATGGAGTTTGGAGAAATGGCTGTTTTATTTTATTTTATTTTTACAAATGGTTTATTGTCAAGTTGGTTTCCATATAACCCCCAGTGCTCATCCCCACAAGTGCTCCCCTCCATGCCCGTCTCCCCCCTTCCCCCCTATCCATCAGTCCTCAGTTTATTCTCAGCATTCAAGAGTCTCTCATGGTTTGCCTTTCCCCTTCCCCCACCATTTCCCCCCTTCTTCTCCCCCGTGATCCTCCATTAAGTTCCTCCTAATCCTCCTATACGTGCAAACATATGATATTTGTCCTTCTCTGCCTGACTTATTTCGCTCAGCATAACACCCTCAAGGTCCATCCATGTTGCTACACATGGCCAGATTTCATTGTTTCTCATTGCCATGTAGTATTCCATGGTATAGGTAAACCACATCTTCTTGATCCATTCGTCTGTTGATGGACACTTAGGCTCTTTCCATGTTTTAGCTATTGTTGAGAGTGCTGCTATGAACATTGGGGTACATGTGCCCCTAACAGCATCCCTTCTTAATAAAGACCCTAGAGAAAGGATAGGAACTTACTTAAAGATCATAAAAGCCATCTATGAGAAGCCCTTAGCTAACATCATCCTCAATGGGGAAAAACGGAGAACTTTCCCCCTGAAATCAGGAACACGACAGGGATGGATATCCTGATGGATAGACCCTGTAATTATTATATAATGCGCTTCTTCATCCCTTGTTAATGCCTTTACTTTTAAGTCCAGTTTGTCTGATATAAGTATAGCTACTCCAGCTTTCTTTTGACTTCCAGTAGCATGATAGATATATCTCCATCCTCTTACTTTCAATCTGAAGGTGTCCTCAGGTCTAAAATGAGTCTCTTGTAGACAGCAAATAGATGGATTTTGGTTTTTTATCCATTCTGCTACCCTATGTATTTTGATTGGAGCATTTGGTCCATTTACATTCAGTGTTATTATTGAAACATATGGGTTTAGAGTCATTGTGTTCTTTGTAGGATTCATGCTTGTAGTGGTGTCTCTGGTACCTTGTGTTCTTGCAACTTTTCCCTCATAGAGTCCCCCTCAGGATTTCTTGTAGGGATGGTTTAGTGGTGATGAATTCTTTCCATTTTTGTTTATTTAGGAAGACTTTTATCTCACCTTCTATTCTGAATGACAGGCTTCTGGATAGAGGATTCTTGGCTGCATATTTTTTTTCATCACATTGAAGATTTCCTGCCATTCCTTCCTGGCCTGCCAAGTTTCAGTAGATAGGTCTGTAACTACTCTTACAGGTCTCCTTTTGTGTCTTAGGGCCCTTTTATCTCTAGCTACTTTCATAATTCTCTCTTTGTCTTTATATTTTGCCAGTTTCACTATGATATGTCACGCAGAAGATCAATTCAAGTTATATCTGAGGGGAGTTCTCTGTGCCTCTTGGATTTCAGTGTCTGTTTCCTTCCCCAGATTTGGGAAGTTCTCAGCTATAATTGTTCAAGTGCTCCTTCAGCGCCTTTTCCTCTCTCTTCCTCTTCTGGGATTCCTATGATGTGGATATTGTTCTGTTTGATTGTATCGCTCAGTTCTCAAACTCTCCTTTCATGCTCCTGGATCAGTTTATCTCACTTTTTCTTGGTTTTCCTTTTTCTATTATTGTGTCTTCTAATTTACCTATACTCTTCTCTGCCTCTTCAATCCGTGCATTGTCTGCCTCCATTTTATTATGCACCTCATTTATAGCAATTTTTAATTCATCACAACTATTTTTAAGCTCGATAATCTTTGTAGCAATAGCTTTTCTGATGTCTTCCATGCCTTTTTCAAGCCGAGTGATTAATTTTATGACTATTGTTCCACATTATTGTTCACTTATGTTGCTTATATCTATTTTGAGCAGTTCTTTAGTTGTCGTTTATTCCTGGAATTTCTATAGAAGAGAGTTCTCCTGTTTCATCATTTTGGCTAGCTTTCTGTCTCTTTTTAGTTTTAAAAGCTTGTAATGCACTATGCACCTGCGAGTACTGCTGTATTAAAAAAGGCTCATTGACTGTCCAGGGACTGTCTGTTCAGGAAGTGTTCTTTGAATGGAGTCTCTTGGTGTCTCTTGTTGAGAATTATTTTATTTCCCTATTTGTAGTGGTATTTGGGACGCTCCACCATGTGTATTTGGCTTGTTTCTTGAGGTAGCCCTGGAAAGGAAAACAGACTGACAAACACGCAGGGAACAAAGGCACGCAAATGTACAGACAGATTCAAGAAACAAGCAAACCGAAAGGGAAAAAGAAAAATAAAAAAAAGGAAAAAGGAAAACAAAAAAGACAAAGGAGAGTCTAAACACATAAAACCAGAATTCCCAGCTATAAATAAAGAGCAGGGTGTACGCAGTGCTGATGGAAGAACATATACAAAGACAGAAACGATGGGTGTGGAGAGAAAGTGAAATTTGACAATGACCAGGCAGAGAGATTAAAAGGCTTAATTCAGAGGGAGAAAGAGGAGAATATGGTAGGAGGCGTGGAGAAAGAAACGAAGATAATGTTACTCAAAGAAACTATGTAGTCTGATTACTCCAGATGGAGAGAGAGAGAGAGAGAGAGAGAGAGAGAGAGAGAGAACACTAGCAGTGGAGGTGTGGAATATACATCTAGAGAATGGATTAAATGTGACTGTTTAAGCAAACCAATGACCAGAGTGCCCAGTCCAGCAGAGGGTAGAGATACAAATGAGACAAGGGGAAATATATCTGAATAGGAAGAATTGATCTAGAATTAATGACAGCAGTGCATCCATTTTGGTCTTGCCCCAGGCTCCGGTAAAGAAAAAAAAAAAAAAAAAGCAGGTCTCTAGCGGGGAAGGGCATGGTTTGGTGTAGGCAGGTCTTAGCCTCCACTGTGGTCCCAAGGGCCACTCCCTGACATCCCACCTTGGTGGTTGTTGGGAGAAAAATGGCTGTGCCCCAGTCCTTTCTCTAACCAAGCATTGCAAATCACTCTTTTGGGTCTGATCTCCCTGTGCTGTCAGGTGTAGCCAAGGTGGGCCATGTTCTGTGTTCCAAGACCCGCCTCATTTTCAAGCCTTAGTCGGCACGCTTTATTGATACCACCCAAAATATAATCCTGGGCTGTTACCCAGCTGGGGATTGAACTGGGAGAGTAGCAGAGCAGTTTCTCCTGGTGCCGCCTGGGACCAGGGCACCCAGCCCAAAGTCAACACCACAGCTAGAAGTAGGATCACTCTCCGTCCCGAGCCAAGGTTTTTCTCTTCTCCAGGAACAGTTCTATGAACAGTTTCAGCCGCTCTTTTCTCTTCGACTGTCCGCAGCTCCCCATGAAGGGGGTTCCCTCCCACCCTCAGTGTTTCTGAGTCCTGGCTCTTTTCTGTCTTCCCCAGTTCGCACTCACATACCCATGAGGTTGTCTTCTTAGTGGACTCTTGTCTATTTTCCTCCCAAATTCCTGCATTTCAGTGTCTTATGGCTTCAGGCCTTCTCTGTTTGAGAGATGGGGGTAATCAAAATGTACAGAGCTCCCTACTTCTCCTCCATCTTGCCTCCTTCTCTACCATTGATTCTTTGTAATGGATGACAGACCCTATTGTTGGTGTCTTGAGGTCCACGTTATCAAAGACAATGAATGTCTTTACTGTCCACTCTACTTGCCAACTAAAAACTGTTTCATAATCCAACCCAGAATCACAAACAAACAAGAATAAAAATAGTACCCTCACTCCTGTACCCAAATAGCTGAACAACTAAAAAGGAGCATACCAACCTCAGCTAGGCTGATGGTTAACACAATGATTCTAGCTACTCTCAGACACCAGTCAGATGAGCCACACAGGTATCTCAGCACCAAGTCACCTCATGAAAAACGTCTTGGCCCTACTTTCATTACTGTGTATTCCAGAAGATGGCATCTTCTTCAGAGAAAACAAGGAGCCATCCACTGTGACCATCTAAACTGTTGGTCATAAAAGGTTTTTTAGAAGCTAAGAAGGTAACCCGATAAGTAAAGCTGCTCAAATATAGGATGTGCTGAAGACTTTGGGAAACTGGAAAGCAAGTACCCAGTAAATGTGCAACCTGGCTCCAGTTGATTTTGCCATGCAGGATTACAAGCCCTGTGTTGCCAGATCTTATTTTTTAAGGGAAGCTAGAAACTGGGATTTTATGTGAAAAAGTCCTTTAAAATACTGACAATAAATTTGATATTTTAGAAAACATTGTGGAAGCCAAACAAAACATGTGCGCTGGCTGGATCTGGCCAACGGGCCACCAGTTTATAATCTCTGTTCAAAACACTACCTAATTCTTCCTCCAACATTCTCTGTCATTGGCATCACCAATCTGGAATCCCATTGCTGCCCACATGCTTAAGGCTTCCTCCTTCAGACTATTAGCTGTTTTTTAAAAATACTTTTCTTCTAGCTATTTCTTTTCTATGTACATACTAAGAAGCATCATCCTCAAAGAGTGGCTTAATATACTAATAAAGAGCATGATCAGTCAGTGAGATCTATGTGCAATCCTAGCTCTTCCAACTACTAGCTATGTGTCTTTGGGCAAGTTAACCTACCTCTGTGAGCCTCAGTTTTCTCATTGTTAAAATGGATAAAGTAACATATAGTTTGCAGATTTGTTTTGAAGCAGTACATTTTAAGAATGTAGAACATAAAAGATGCTTAATAAATATTATGGGTCATCCTTCATTACTTCTCAACTAACATTATCTAAAGTTTGACATATTGACACCTTTAACTCCGTCTCTTCTTCCCCTTTAAAATTTAAGTTCTTGTAGCAATGCTGTTTATGCTCACAGTATGAAGTTCATGAGCCTCAGTGTTCATCCAGACTTTGTCCAATGCCATTTCAGTACCCTTGATCCCAAACCCAAGCTCCATTCTAGACTATGTATACTTGTCCTGTATACTTTTCATTGTTAAATCTAAGTGACAATTATTTGTTTCATTATTGTCAATTTCTGTGAAGCCTCTGGTAAAACACCCCATACGCCCTACCAAGCTCTTTGAATGGCCTTCTAGGATAATAGTCCTCAGATATTTTGGGTCACCCAATAATATCTGTTCTATTCAATTTTGTATCAGACCAGCTTCCTCTGAAAGTTCTCTTTCTTTTGTTTCTATCCATTAAGACCTGGGTGAAATTCATTTGGTCACATGGAATCTATTTCATAAAGGGTAGAGACTCCAGTTAGTTGTCCATTTGCAGTAAGCAAACTCTGGCAGAATGACTGTCGACTCGAGATAACCTTGGAAAAAAAGAAAGTTAGACCTAGGAGAAGATATCAAAGGCCATATGAGTCTCACCACCTTTAATCAAGTAAGATGGCTCCTTTTACCTTATTGGTATATAGGTCACGTCTCCAGCTTCCCAAATGACTATCAAAGGTGATTCCTGAAAAGCTGTGATCTTTATTCAAGTCTTCTGCTAGTTATTTCCACTATCTGTCTTTTTTTTTTTTTTCTAGGAGAGAGAGACAGCGTGAACAGGGGAGGGTCAGAGAGAGAGGGAGACACAGACTGTGAAACAGGCTCCAGGCTCTGAGCTGGCAGTCAGCACAGAGCCCAACGCGGGACCCGAACCCACAAACCGTGAGATCATGACCTAAGCGAAAGTCGGACGCTCAACCGACTAAGCCACCCAGGCGCCCCTCCACTATCTGTCTTAAAGGAATGGACACAGGTAGCACATTTGTCTCCGAAGCCTAGGCCAGAAGAGAATTTTCAATGGTGTTCTGAGCTTCATTAAGAATCTAGACTCCTCTGTGCTGACTGCCAGCTCAGAGCCTGGAGCCTGCTTCAGTCTGTGACTCCCTCTCTCTCTGACCCTCCCCTGCTCACGCTGTTTCTCTCTCTCTCTCTCTCTCTAGAAATAAATAAAATATTAAAAAATTAAAAAAAAAAAAGAATCTAGACTCCCAAGAGGTCTGCTTTGAAGAAGACAACACTGTTGGAATATAAAGTTCTGGTATCTTTGTACCAAGCTACATTCATCACTTTATGGTTATGTCTCATGTGTGAAAGCACACCTGTTTCAGGTTCCCTGCAGGCACATCCCGCTCTGAACTCTGAACCTTTTCCAAAACAATATATTCTCCCTGGAATACTTTTCCTTCAGGCAGCCAAGTGGTCTTTCCCGTCATTTAAACAACTTCTGAAATCCCATAAACCCTACAGTCTTCTAAGATTGATTGGCCAACTGTCAGGTTTTTTGTTTGGTTTGGTTTGGTTTGGTTTGGTTTGGTTTGGTTTGGTTTGGTTTGGTTTGGTTTAGCCTGGACATGAAACACCCACATCCTTCCCTCCCTGATCATGTACTTAGCCCTCATTACCTCACCTTTATTAAAGTACATTTACCATTTATATCGGCAGAATTTGTTCTGGTCAAAGATTTAACAGAGAGTAATGTCTGCTGCACAAACAAATAGCTCATAAATCCAAGACTCAGAATTCTACCCATACTACTACTGTACAATGCATTAATTTAGTAGGTTAAGTAAAATCTTAGGTTTTTGTTATAGATATTAGGTTATAAAAGTATAAGAACAGGCTAGATCTCTTTTTGTGAAACACAAATGCAGAATTTAAATGCATATATGTGAATTAGAACTCAGTAATGTTTACTAATGATCTTGATGAAAGTAGAAAAGCAGTTAAAATTACAAGATATTATACCTAAGAATATAAGTGAAGCTAGGACTCACATATTAATGATTGTTTTTTTCCCTTCTGTTATATTCATTATAGAGTAGCAAACTACTTCAATGAGAAGTCATGTGGACCTGAGTATGAACACTAGTTGCACTACTTACTGTCTGTTTGATCATGGTTAAATTAACTAACTTCTCTGAGCCTCAATTTCATAATCTTTGGAATATAGATAATAATAGTTATTAATATAATTATTATATAATTATGTATAATTATATTATACGACCTTATAAGGTTATATAATCTTATAATAACTATTATAAGGTTAATGATAGTATCATTAACAAGAGATAACATTAATTGACCAAATACTTGGAGTCAGGCATAGTTTTAAACTCTTTAAATGGATTATCTCACATAATCCTCCCAACCACCCTATAAGATAGGAACTATTATTATCTCCAGTTTACAGGACTCCTTAGGCAGAAGGAAGTTAAGTAATTTTCCCAAAGTCATACAGGTAGTAAGTGGTAGCACTAGAATGTGAATCTAGGCACTCTATTTTTTTTTTTTTAAGATTTTACTTTTAAGTAATCTCTATACCCAATGTGGGGCTCAAACTCACAACCCTAAGATCAAGAGTCACATGTTCCACAGACTGAACCAATCAGGCACCCCAAGGCACTCTATGTCTTAACCACAACCATGCAATACTTTCAAAGAGTAGAGTATATAGCAAAGCACTTAATACCATACCAAGCACATAGCAAATGCTCAAAAAATGTTAACTCCTATTTTTATAATTTCTCATGACTTGTTAAGAATATCCTCTCAGGGCACTTGGGTGGCTAAGTTGGTTAAGTGTCTGACTTCAGCTCAGGTCATGATCTCATGGTTCTTAGGTTCGAGTGCCACAATGGGCTCTGTGCTGACAGCTTGGAGCCTGGAGCCTGCTTCAGATTCTATGTTTCCCTCTCTCTCTGCCTCTCTCCCCATTCTCTCTCAAAAATAAATAAACATTAAAAAATAGAATATCTTCTTGCAATTTATTTCCGTATATTTGGCCATCTGCCTCATATAAAAACATATTTCAGGGCTTTCTACCTTAGAGTCTTTCTTCTTAGAAGACAGATCTCATAGTGATACGGCTCCCTTTATAGACCACCAGGCATAATAAGGTCCTTAAATGCTTTCTGAAGAAACAGAAGTAAGAGGAGAAGAGAAAGAGAGAGCGAAGGGAGAGAAGATCTTAACATTTGTGGAAATGAGTTCAATAATTACATGGGGGTCTTGGGGCTAGGTTAGACTTCTACTATGGGACTTTCAAAGTTCACTTATTTTTGTTTTGTTTTATTTATTTCTGAGATAGAGAGAGACAGCATGAGCAGGGTAGGGTCAGAGAGAGAGGGAGACACAGAATCTGAAGCAGGCTCCAGGCTCTGAGCTAACTGTCAGCACAGAGCCCGACGCAGGGCTCGAACCCACAAGCCGTGAGATCATGACTTGAGCCGAAGTCGGACGCTCAATCGACTGAGCCACCCAGGCGCCCCTCAAAGTTCATTTTTAGTTGTTGTGGAAAGATTAGGAGTGATTTCCTGTCACCCCTACTTCACCGTGCCTCCAGGATGATCCATACCCTTCAATGGAGCCTAGTGGCCCTATGTCAACAGAAAGCCTATGGCATCTTGCATAATTAAGCATGGTCATGAGGCTTGTTGAAAACAAAAGTGGGTATATTTTAACATTTTATGGGCATTGAGAAGAAAACATTAATTAATAATGGGCTGTATCTTGAGGTTCAAAAAGCCTTAAGGGCCCCAGATTTCTACTACACTCCCACCAATTGAGAGTTATTTCTTTTTAGCAAGTTCTCCCTCAAAATTCTTTATTATTTTCAAAAATAAGCACATTAAGCCAGTTACCGTGCACACATTAAATCAAGTTAATTTAATCAGAATACTTCCTCCCTGGCAAATAGAGTGTCTCCACCATAGAAAAATTGGGAAATTGGCTCGAGCAAGGGGCAAAGAGATTAATTTCAGAATGTAGGGGCACTGCTTAAGTGTGGGCATGAGTGCACACAGCTGTCCCCATGCCCTCTTTTAAATACCAAAACTCATGAGAACTGATAACCCAAATGGTTTAACACTGATCTGATTTGTTTTTGTTCCAAGCAGCAATGAGGAGATGCTAGAGTAAAGACTGCAAGGGGAGAGAGAAGAACGGGGATTTTTGTGTCTGGTTCCCAAACCTAACCTTGGGTTTCATGTGGTTGATGCTAGATAACAGACTTGAATTCAGAGAAAGACTGAAAGGGGAAGGCAAGGATTGTTTTCTCTTAGTACCTTCCTCCCCTTGGTGACAATTTTAAGTCCCAGCAGAATGATCCTAAAAACTCCCAAGGCTCTTCAGAACATGAATGTATGGTTCACTAAATGGAACAGAGCATTCTTTAATATAGCAAGGGTGCCAGAAACCTGACCACTGCAACAGTGACTCTAGCGCAGGGAAAAGTCCCCACCATGCATAGGACCTAATGGACTCTCAGGTGCTATGACAAGTCAGTATGAGAACAGTTTACAGGTGGAGAGAACTTCTTGGTTATTCTAAAATTGTACTACAAAAGTAAGCTCCTACCTCTTAGTTTGGCTCTGCTTAGGTATATATAAGTTGGTGATTCTCCAACCTATACATTCATTCACTTTTATACTAATCTCCCTGTCCAACACATAGGGGCCCAAATTTAAGCTTACATTGAATGAGCTCACAATTTGTTTCAGAGACAAGGGCTGATGTTGCACCTACTTCAGGTGTCATCCCCCTGATTTTAGTGGGCTAAATAGGCAGTAAGGCTGTAGGCAATGAAGGAAAGGGAAAGGTGGAGAAGCTATTTGGGAGTAGGGAAAGAACAAAGAAAGCAAGAGAAAGGAAGAAGCTAACTATGGGCTAAGGAGCTGTTGGCTCCAACACACACACACACACACACACACACACACACACACACACATTCGTAAAAGTAAGAAACACAATCAAACCATCTCCACCACATGGGCCACCTAAATAATTATGAAATCAAAGGAAAAGAATTGAAGGCATTGCTGGAAACAGATAAAATATACTTAATGTGGTTTTCACAGCCTAGTTTGAGATCATGAACTACAGAAAGCACATTGGTACAAAAAACAACAGGTGTTATAGAGAATGTAGAGAAATGGGAACCTTCTTGCACTGTCGGTGGGAATGCACACTGGTGCAGCCACTGTGGAAGACAGTATGAAGGTGCCTCAAAAATTTAAAAATAAAGGAGGGAGTTATGGTGATGGAGAAGTAGCGGGATCAGAATTTTCTTCATCTCTCAAATACAGCTGTATTGAAGTCAGATCACTTGGAACACCCAGGAAATTGATCTGTGGAGTGGTAGAAGGATCTCCACAGTTGGAGGGAGACAGCTTGGCAAGATCAAGCCCCTGGAGCTGAAACTCAGGAGGTTTCAGAAATGCACGACTTTCTCTGGAGCAGGGCCACGGTTACTTCAACAAACAAATCAAACTACACCTGGTTGAAGGTCCAAAGCCTCCACTGCTACAAGCACGGAGGAGCTCAGCAGAGGATTAACCAGTGGAATGGAGATGCAAAATGCAATAACAGGGTGCATGCAACATATACTAAAAGTGCCTGTTCCTGGACAGAATATGACCCCTTTTTAATATAGTAGTACTCTGAGATGTAGGACACATAACAAGCTTTTAAAACACACAAAAGTCAGAAACTTAGCCAAAATGACAAAACGGAAGAATTCTCCTCCCCTCTCAAAAAAAAGTTCAAGAAGAAATCAGAGCCAGAGAATTGCTGAAAACAAATGTAAACAATATATCTGGACAAGAATTTAGAATAACCATCCTAAGACTAATAGTTGGGCTTGAAAAAAGCATACAAGAAACTAGAGAAACTCTTGCTGCAGAGATCAAAGACCTTAGAACTAGTCACAGTGAATTAAAAATGCTATAACTGAGATACAAAATAAAATAGATACAATGGCAGTGGGTATGGAAGAAGCAGAGGAGAGAATAAATGAGACAGAAGATAAATTTATGGAAAATAATGAAACTGAAAAAAGAGGGAAAGGAAATTACTATATCACAAGGAGAGAATTAGAGAAGTAAGTGATTCCATGAAATGAATCGATATCTTTATAATAGGAGCCCTAGAAGAAGAAGAGTGAGAGAAAGGGATGGAAGATTTACTTGAACCAATTATAGCTTAGAACATCCTTAATCTGGGGAAGGAAACAAGCATCCAAGCCCAAGAAGCACAGAGAACTCCACTGAAACACAACAAAAACAGGTCAACATCATGACATATCATAGTGAAACTGACAAAATACAAAGATAAAGAGAGAATTCTGAAAGCAACTAGGGACAAATCGTTCCTGACTTACAGAGGTAGACACATAAGGCTAGTAGCAGACGTGTCCACTGAAACTTGGAAGGGCATAAGGGAGTGGCAGGAAATAATTAAATGTGCTGAATAGGAAAAATATGTAGCCAAGAATTCTTTATCCAGCAAGGCTATTACTCAGAATTGAAGGAGAGATAAAGACTTTGCCAGACAAACAAAAACTAGAGGAGTTCTTGACCACTAAACCAGCCCTGCAAGCAATCCTAAGGGGGGACTCTGTGATTGGAAAGCAGCAAAGACTACAAAGGACCAAAGACATTACAACAAACATGAAATCTAAGGATACCACAATGACACTAAATTCATATCTTTCAGTAATCACTCTGAATGTAAATGGACTTTATGTCTCAATCAAAAGGCACAAGGTATATGAATGGATAAAAAGCAAGATCCATCTATATGCTGCTTACCAGAGACTCACTTTAGACCTGAAGACACTTGCAGATTGAAAATGAGGGGATAGAGAACCATTTATTGTGCTAATGGACATCAAAAGAAAACTGGAGTAGTCTTACTTATTATCAGACAAACTAGACTTAAAGACAAAGGCTGTAACAAGAGATGAAGAAGGGCATCATATAATTATGGCATCTATTCATCAAGAAAAGCTAATAACTGTAAATATTTGTGCCTTCAACGTGGAATACCCAAATATATAAATCAATTATTCACAAACATAAACAGACTTATTGATTATAACACTATAATTGTAGGAGAGTTTAATACTCCATTTACAGCAATGGACAGATCATCTAGGGCAGAAAATCAGTAAGAAAACAATGGCTTTGAGTGTCACATTGTACCAGATGGACTTAAAAGATATATTCAGAACTTTTCATCATAAAGCAGCAGAATACACGTTTTTCTCGAGTGTGCATGGGATAAGCTCCAAAATAGATCACACACTGAGTCACTTAACAGCCCTCAACAGGCACAAGAAGATTGAGATCATACCATGCATATCTTCAAATCACAATGCTATGAAACTTGAAATCAATCACAAGAAAAAATTTGGAAAGCCCCCAAATACATGGAGATTAAAGAACATCCTACTAAAGAGTGAATAGGTTAACAAGAAAATTAAAGAAAAAATTTAAAAATACATGGAAGCAAACGAAAATGAAAACACAGCAGTCCAAAACCTTTGGGATGCAGAAAAGGCAGTCTTAAGAGGAAAATACATTGCAATCCAGGCCTGTCTCAAGAAGCAAGAAAGGTCTCAAATATACAACCTAACCTTACACCTAGAAGAGCTAGAAAAGCAGCAGCAAATAAAGCCCAAAGCCAGCAGAAGAAGGGAAATAATAAAGATTAGAGCAGAAATAAATGATATAGAGTCCCAAAAAAACCCACAAGTAGAACAAATCAATAAATATAAAAGCTAGTTTTTTGAAAGAAAAACAAAATTGATAAACCCCTAGCCAGACTTCTCAAAAAGAGAGAGGACCCAAATAGCTAAAATCACGAATGAAAGAGGAGCGATCACAACCAATACCACAGAAATACAAACAATTATTAGAGAATACTATGAAAAATCATATGCCAACAAAACTGGACAATCTGGAAGAAATAGAAAAATTCCTAGACAGTCACACACTACTAAAACTGAAATGGAAAGAAATAGAAAATTTGAACAGACCCATAACCAGCGAAGAAATTGAATCAGTTATCAAAAATCTATCACCACATGGCTTCCCAGCAGAATTCAATCAGACATTTAAAGCAGAGGGTGATGGGCATGGAAGAGGGCCTTGTGCGGATGAGCACTGCGTGTTATGTGGAAACCAACTTGACAATAAACTATTAAAAAAATAAAGCAGAGTTAATACCTATTCTTCTCAAACTGTACCAAAAAATAAAAATGGAAAGAAAGCTTCAAAACTCATTCTATGAAGCCAGCATTACTTTGATTCCAAAACCATACAAAGACCACAGTAAAAAGGAGAATTACAGGCCAATATCCCTGATGAACTTGGATGCAAAATTCTCAGTAAGATACTAGCAAATTAAATTCAACAGTATATTAAAAGAATTATTCACCATGATCAAGTGGGATTCATTCCTGGGCTGCAGGACTGGTTCAGTATTTGCAAGTCAATCAATGTGATATACCACATTAATAGAAGATAGCATAAAAACCATATCATCCTGTCAATAGATGTAGAAAAAGCATTTGACAAAATACAGCATCTTTTCTTGATAAAAACCCTCAAGAAAGTCAGGATATAAGGAATCTACCTTACCATCATAAAAGGCATATATGAAAAGCCTACAGCTAATATCATCCTCAATGGAGAAAAAACCAAGAGCTTTCCCCTTGATACCAGGAACACAACAGGGATGTCCATTCTCACCACTGTTGTCCAACATAGTGCTGGAAGTCCTAGCCTCAGCAATCAGATAATAAAATGAAATAAAAACTATCCAAACTGGCAAAGAAGAAGTCAAACTTTCACTTTTCACAGATGATAAAATACTCTACATGGAAAACCTGAAAGACTCCACCAAAACAACTGTTAGAGCTGATACTTGAATTCAGTAAAGTTGCAGGTTATAAAATCAATGCACAGAACTCAGTTGCATTTCTATACACCACTAATGAAACAACAGAAAGAGATATCAAGGAATCGATTCCATTTACAATTGCACCAAAAAATATAATATACCTAGAATAAGCCTAACAAAGGAGTAAAAGATCTGTACGTTGAAACCTATAGAAAGCTTATGAAAGAAATTGAAGAAGACACACCAAAAAATGGAAAATATTCCACACTCCTGGATTGGAAGAACAAGCATTGTTAAAATGTCGATACTACCCAATGCAATCTACATATTCAATGCAATTCCTATCAAATAAACACCAGCATTCTTCACAGAGCTAGAACAAACAATCCTAAAATTTGTATGGAACCAGAAAAGACCCCAAATAGCCAAAGTAATGTTGAAAAAGAAAACCAAAGCTGGAGGCATCACAATCCCAGACTTTAACTTGTATGACAAAGCTGTAATCATCAAGACAGAACGGTATTGGCAAAAAAACAGACACATAGATCAATAGAACAGAATAGAGAACCCAGGAATGGACCCACAAATATGTGGCCAACTAATCTTCAATAAAGCAAGAAAGAGTACCCAATGGAAAAGGACAGTCTCTTTAGCAAATGGTGCTGAGAAAACTGGACAGCAACATGCAAAAGAATGAAACTGGATCATTTTCTTACATCATACACAAAAATAAATTAAAAATAGCTGAAAGACCTAAATGTCATACAGGAAACCATCAAAATCCTGCAGGAGAAAACAAGCAACAACCTCTTTGACCTCAGCCGCAAGAACTTCTTGCTTGACATGTCTCCAGAGGCAGTGGAAATAAAAGTAAGAATGAACTATTGGAACCTAAGATAAAAAGCTTCTGCACTACAAGGAAACAATCAACAAAACTAAAAGGCAACCAATGGAATGGGAGAAGATATTTGCAAATGACATATAAGATAAAGGGTTAGTATCCAAAATATATAAAGAACTTATCAAACTCAACACCCAAAAACCAAAGAATCCAGTGAAGAAATGGGCAGAAGATATGAATAGACACTTTTCCAAAGAAGACATCCAGGTGGCTGACACATGAAAAGATGCTCAACATCACTCATCATCAGGGAAATACAAATCAAAACCACAACGAGATACCACCTCACACCAGTCACAATGGCTAAAATTAACAGCTCAGGAAACAACAGATGTTGGCGAGGATGTGGAGAAAGGGGAAGCCTATTACACTGTTTGTGGGAATGCAAACTGGTGCCGCCACTCTGGAAAACAGTATGGAGATTTCTCAAAAAATTAAAAATAGAACTACCCTACAACCCATCAATTGTATTACTAGGAATTTATCCAAAGGATACAAAAATGCTGATTTGAAGGGGCACATACACCCCAATGTTTACAGCAGTGCTATCAACAATAGCCAAATTATGGAAAGAGCCCAAATGCCCATCAACTAATGAATGGGGAAAAAAAGATGTGGTGTATATATATGATGGAATATGACTCAGCAATGAAAAATAATGAAATCTTGCCATTTGCAACAACGTGGATGCAACTGGAGGGTATTATGCTAAGCAAAAAAAGTCAGTCAGAGAAAGACAGATATAATATGATTTCACTCATATGTGGAATTTGAGAAACTTAACACATGAACATAGAGGAAGGGAAGGACAAATAAGATAAAAACAGAGAAGGAGGCAAACCATAAGAGACTAATACAGAGAACAAACTGAGGGTTGATGAGGAGGGGGTTTAAATAGGTGATGGACATTAAGGAGGGCACTTTTGGGGTTAAGCACTGGGTATCATAAGAAGAGACAAATCACTGGGTTCTACTCCTGAACCCAAGACTACCCTGTATGTAACTAACTTGAGAATTAAAAAAAAGTTAAAACTAGAACTATCCTATGACCTAGCAATTGCATTACTAGGTATTTACCCAAAGAACATAAAAATACTAATTCAAAGGGATCTATAGCAGCATTATCTACAATAGCCTAATTATGGAAACAGCCCAAATGTCCATCAACTGATGAAAAGATAAAGAAAATGCAATACATATAAATAAGGGAATATTACTCAGCCATAAAAAGAATGAAATCTTGTCATTTGCAATGACAAGGATGGAGCTAGAGAGTATAATGCTAAGTGAAATAAGTCAGTCACAGAAAGACAAATACCATCTGATTTCACTCAGTTGTGGAATTTAAGAAACAACACAAATAATCAAAGGAGAATAAAGAGAGAGAGAGAGAGAGGCAAACCAAGAAACAAACTCCTTATAGAGAACAAACAGGTACCAGAGCAGATGTGGGGGGTATGGGTTAAACAGATGATGGGGATTAAGGAGTGCACTTGTTGTGATGAGCACTAAGTGCTGTACAGTGTATTATACTGTATGTTAACCAACTAGAAGTTAAATAAAAACTCTTTTTAAAAAGCACAATGATATATGTTCATATGCAGACATGACATATCTTCATACACAGAGACTCTCAATACATGCATATAGTTGCATACCAAGATCTCTGTACTCATACAGACACAGAGAGACATATACATCACTAAACATTGAAATATATACCTGTATACCCAGGTAGGCACATGAATGCAAAGTCAAATATAAACATCTGGAAAATATAAACATAGAGGTACACACAAGAATATACACCTAATAATAAGATATCTATGTAAATTGTAATAGCTACCATTTGTCAGGAGTCTACGATGTGCCCAGAACTTTACATATGTTGGCTCATTAATCTCCACAAACAGTCCTTTGAGAGGGATATCATTAATCTCATTTTAGAAAGTTAAAGGAGATAGTAACTAGCCAAGAGTCATGTAGCTCATAGAGCTTACAGTAGAACAATGATTCAAAACCAAGCCAAGGTTCCTGAAGAGCTTCAACTCTCCAACACTTTAGGCTGTAGTCTTCCATGACAGCTTAGAAAAATTCACAAACAGGGGAGCCTGGGTGGCTTAGTCGGTTAAGCATCCGACTTTCACTTAGGTCATGATCTTGCGGTTCGTGGGTTCGAGCCCCGCGTCGGGCTCTGTGCTGCCTGCCAGCTCAGAGCCTGGAGCCAATTTCAGAGTCTGTATCTCCCTCTCTCTCTGACCCTCCCTTGCTCACACTCTCTCTCTCTCTCTCTCTCTCCTAGAAATAAATAAAAAATATTAAAAAAAATTCACAAACAGATGCACACCCATTTATAGGTACTTATGCTCTCTGGCCAAGAGAATTTTAAAATGTGATTAGCATAGTTCAGAGTCTGTTATCATCTTAATCATTTGTTTGAACTACAACAATCTGGAATTCCTTTGGGTCATTAGTACCTGTCAGTAAATTATGATGTGTTTAAATTACCTCTAGAGTATTTAAATTTAAACAGTCTTGTATCTTGGAGTAGGGCCAGCCAATATTTTAAAATAATAACACTATAATTAAAGCTTAGGGTAAGCTTAGGATCTCATTCAAGTAAACAAAAGATTAGTCTTCACAGCAGAATTAAAAACAAGATTCTAATTAATTAATGTGCTAATTGTTCTTCCTTTTTGCAATCAGCATGGCAATTTCATCTGGGAAGATGCTGCACAAATATGCACACAAAAACCCCAGCTGATACCCTGGCTGGATGCACTTCCCAGGGAACTGTCTTATTTCCTTGTGCTATCCTGGACAATTGTAGAGCACCCATTGATGTCAAATATGGGCCTAGCATGGTGTCTTCTACTGTGAATCCACACCCTCAAGTTTTGGGAAGCTTTAACAACCTCAAGGATAGGGAAACCAGCCACTCCAGTTTTCCCAAGACAATCCAATTTATTCCTGCCGTCTTGATTCAGCTAAGAGTGCACTAAAGAGTGTCTTGATCTGGATAATAACATACCTAGAGACCCTACTTCAGATCATTTATGAAGCCATGAATCTTCTGGCATGGAAAGCAACAGGACAGGGAAGAAAGCAATAAATAAGAGGTATAGAGGATTTACTTTATTCTTGGACCTCCTACTAGATTTGGTGTTTGGGCCATGGTGTGGATTTCCTGTCACTGCTCCCTAGTTTGTGCAATAATACCACCTATAGTCCCAGTTACTCGGAGCTTCCTCCCTCTCCCCAGCACAGCCAAAATGATAGTGTTTCGTGGTAACTAGGGTTGTTGTTTGTGTTTTTTTGTTGTTGTTCATGGTACATACAAATTTCAGCACCTTGTAACAGTGGTGATGGTGCTAAGGAGTGGGCATGCACAGAGCCTTCAAAAAACAGTTCCTCGGTGCTTCACAGTTTTATTTTGTCTGGAACTGGAAGGTTACAAATGAATGTAGCATAGAAGAACGAAAGGATTTGAAGAAATTTTCTAACAAAATATTCAGAGGAAGAAATGTACTCTGTTAAGAAGATTGGAAACACTAAACTAAAACACATGGGGTGTATCAGGGGGAGCAATCCTGCCTGAACAGGCAAGGGGTTGACTGCTCTGTTGGACATTTTTCAAGTCTAACTTCTAAGAATTTTCTCCTGAAGAGATTGCAAGAAGGACAATAGATGTCAAACTACAAAACATGCAGCCAACAAAAGCAACTCTTTTTCATGGATTCCATGAAAGACAGTGAGAAACAGTAACACCTTGGATCCCCACAACTTTCTTTTGAAAGGCTTGCTCATGGCACTAACATTTTCTATTGAATTCCTTTGACATATGCATAATGTAGGCATGGAGAAATGGAGGGACTATCCCTAGGTCTCACAAGTCAGTGGTAGAGCCAGAATCAAAACTCATCTTTCTTGACTTCAAGGCTACGAGGGTTTTAAGTTTTTAAATTAAACTCTGTGCCTATGGTAAGATTACATCTGTATCATGACTAAACAAAAAGGACTTGCCAAGGTTTGAGCCCTGGCTCTACCACTTAACAGCTGTGTGACCGTAGGCAGGATACTTCAACTCTCTGTGACTCAGTTTCTTTATCTATAAAATGGGATAATAATATTACCTCCTTCAGAGGGTTGTTGGGAGGATTATATATTACATATAAAATCCTTAGAGCAGGGGCGCCTGAGTGACTCAATCGATTAAGCATCTGACTCTTGATTTCAGCTCAGGTCATGATCACAAGGTCATGGGATCAAGCCCATGTCGTGCTCTGTGTTGAGTGTGGGGCCTGATTAAGATTCTCTCTCTCTCTCTCTCTCTCTCTTCCCGCCCTACTGCTTTGCTCTCCTCTGCTTTAACTCTATCTCTCTCTCTCTAAAAATAAAATAAAATCCTAACAAAAAATCCTTAGAGCACAACTTGACACACAGGAAACACTCGATAAATGTTAGCTGTTATCTATAAAACAATTTTGAGAAACCATTTGAGAGTCCTTTACTAAGAAAGCGGTTGGATAGCCACACAGCTAAATAAATCTGATACTGTCCATCAGTGATCAACCCACATTCAGAATAACCAAAGTGGATTAGATTAACTGTGTAACAACCAATTTGGTGATTGGCCCCTGTGATAACAATAATATTGTGTTAAACTAGAGGTCTATGAACTCTTTAGGGGCCAAGAAAGAGGCTTTCATTATCAGGGTATGTTGCAAATTCTTTCTAGAGATTTAAACAGGAAAGAGGGACTTCTTTTTAAGGTTTTGGGGGACCCAGGACTGAAACTTATGCTGAGCTAAATTGTAGAGGAAATATCAAAACATGCTGAAAGAAACATTATATGTCTGAGTTTTTCTTCTGGGGATTTTTAAGTATATGGTATTTTACACTCAATTCTAATGCTACAACCATGGTCTATTGTTTCAATCAAATGTTCCTCCAACCTTAACATTAGTTTCCTGAACTTACCATTTCGATGCCAGCTGCAGTGCCAAATATCTGTATTCTATGATCAATACTACTCTACCTGCCATAAATGCCCTTCTCTGTATTGGCCAAAGCAGAAGAGAGAACAGCCAGCACCAGTGTCCATAAGGTGAATTGTTCAGGGAACTGTGGCTAAAGTGGAGATATAATTTACGTTTTACAACATGCTAAACCATTGCCAAGATGGCTGTCCTTTGTTCAGGTTGGTTTTGTTAGAGTAATGTTAAGCGCTAACATTCCCAGACATGTGAGAAAGCTGTTTTTGTGGCATTGAAGTTTTATTCTCTAAGATCCTTCCAGCTCTAAAGTTTAATATTCTAGAACTGGGACTGTCCTTGTAGTTCTGATACTGCACACAATGCTAAATATCTTCTTTTTGCAGTCAAGAAAACCATGGACTTTTGTCTCTATTTTGACCAAGACAAAAGGTGCAGAGTCTAGAGAAGTGTGTCTAAAGCAGAGCTACAGTGTTCATTTTGCAATAGTCTAAAGGGCTGCCAAGATGGCCATCCTTTGTTCAGGTTGGTTGCGGTAGTGCAGAGTGAAGCCCTGACATTCCATGAGGTGTGAGAGAGCTACTTCTTTGACACTAAAGTTTATTCTCCACTTTTCCACAAAAGAACTGTATATATATATAGACTTGTAGGCAAACTACAGTTGGCTGAAGAATAAACATTGACTTAATATTCCCTTTCTTTCCTTCTTCCATATAGAAAGAGCTATGTAAAAAGAAGTTTTTCTCTGTCATCCAGGCAGGAGATGAACTTTGTTGTTACCCTTCCTGATCACCAGATGAACATCTGCCATGCTTCAGGAATGCAGTTCAGGTAGGACACCCAGAATCCCTGTAGTGGCACCTGTTTATTCCATGGCCACTCTCCTTTTCCACTCCCTGATATCTTTCTGAAGGAGCAGGCTGGAAAGGTAGGACAGCGTGTGAGTATTATTTTCTCTCTTCCACAACCCTTGGCAGCCCTAGAGACCCAGGTCTGGAGGCTTTGGGTTGTGTAGGACTATCATACAGATAATAGTGGGTGGTGTGCTACAATATGCCTTTCATTAGTTCTTAAGGGCCAATTGTGTTCATCTCTTTCCAACGCCGCTCTTAGTGACACCATGCTGTTAGCTTGCAAACAGCCATGGTGGGAGTATTTTCACCATGGAAATTGGCAAACACTACAAGTCAGGGCTTTTCCCCTTTCCAAGCCAGTTGTTAAACATTTACCACCACATCCTTGGGCAGGATAAACTGCCATTGTGTCAGATACAGCTCCCTTGTGTGCTTAAGTTGAGGTGGGACCCTTTCAGCTCTTGGCAAATGTTGAGAGCCTTTTACCAGCACAAGAGCTTCAGTGGACTAGGACTAGACTGTTATGATTTAATTTTTCACTTTAGGCCTATTTGCTGTGGCAATTCTAACAACATATCCCCAAGGGGCACTGGATTACCCAGCGTCCTCACACATAAGAGGTATCAGCCCATCAGAGAGGAATTGAGGCCCAAGATGCTGGACACCACTATAAAGAGCAAATCCAAAGGAAAGTAAATGGTAGGAAACTGAATACAATGAAGGGAGCAGTAACAAGTCTGCTTTCAAGTTTCCAACCATCATTCTGGGGAGTGATATAGATTCCACTATCAAAGAAAGAAGGGGATTGTACATAAAGCCAAGAACCAATTTGAACTTTAATGACCAACACAGAAAGAATTGGGTTACAGCCAATTTATAGAACCAATGAAATGAATGGGAGTTGAAACAATACAGGCACAGAATAAACAGGCTTTAGGCCACGTGTAAATCTAGGCAAATACAAAACACATGGCATAGTCAGAGCACAGCCATTGCTCTCTGCCTTTCCCTCCACCATAGCCCTCCCCTTTAATGCTGGTCAGTCACATCTTGTTTTTTTTTTTTTTTAAATGTTTATTTTGCTTTTGTGAGAGACAGAGACAGAGCATAAGCAAGGGAGGGGCAGAGAGAGGGAGCACAGAATCTGAAACAGGCTCCAGACTATGAGGTGTCAGCACAGAGCCCAATGCGGTGCTCAAACTCACGAACCATGAGATCATGACCTGAGCCGAAGTCGGACACTTAACCGACTGAGCCACCCAGGTGCCCCATGGTCAGTCACATTTGATAGAACTGGAACAAGAGACAAGAATCTACTGATATTCTGCCTGTGTTAGATTCCAAAGAAGACAAGGATCCAGCTTGCCTTTCAAAAATAAGATAGACATCCAGGTCTATCCCTGGCACTCAAGTGTGAGTATTAAAATAATATTGTCTATCTTAGTCCCCTCCTTTAACAACTTTGGAAACTGAGGCCCAGAAAAGTGAATACCCAAAGTCTCAAGGCTGGTAAGTGGCATATGTGGGCCAAAAGCCCAGGATATTTATGTTTCTATGAAGCACAAGTCAAGGGTTTCCTAAGAGTTTCTTCTTATAAATATCACTGTAAATATGAGGCTGGCTCTTGTTAAGTTGGGAAGACCGTGATCTATTTTTGCTCCTAACTTTCCTATTGTGGCTTAAAGTCTACAGCTCTTCTTCCAGATCGCAGAAGTATTTACAAATTTAAGTCACATGCAGTCCAGAAATCTTGGCTTTTAAAAGTTATTGATAGCAAATGCTTGACACAAGAGCATCTGGGAACCAGATGAAATTCTAACATGTGTAGGGGGAAAAGCAAGGCTAGGGTAGCTTTACTATATTCATATATGAACAAGCTTCTACCTCCTGGTGGTACTTTTCCTGTCCTCAGAAATAATAGCTGTTCAAAACGAATGAGTACTTGGGATAGAATTTATGTCTGGATTGCAGAATTCTATTACTGGGGACTTCCTCTTTGTGTTCTACCATTTCCCACTGCCAAGGTAGTCTCAATGACTACCTTAAGGTAGCAAATCCCTTTGTACAAAATACCAGCATATCTGCAGGAAGTTCCTCTAAGGACATTTAGGTTCACTCCAACCCTTTTGGCTCACACAATTTCTTTTTTTCCTTAAAGTCTAATTGACATACAATAGTATATTAGTTTCAGGTGTACAACACATTGATTCAATATTGATATACATTATAGAATGATTACCATAATAAGTCTAGTTATCATCCATTATCATACAAAGTTAATGCAATATTAGTGTCTATATTCTTTTTATACAAACTCAACATGATGGTATATTTTGGCAGTTGGCTGGACATTGCTATTCTTGAGATTCTTTGAATCTTGAGGATTTTCCTGGGTTTCAACATCACAGGGTCAATGTATATATATATATACATATATATATATATATATGTATATATGTATATATATATATATATATGTCACTTCACAAATCTGCTGTAAGGGAAGAGGGAAGGAAATAAAGGGCAATAGATGACAATGTGCTGACAAGCTGTAGATGGCTTACAGCTTGGGGAATCATATTCTTTGCATGAGACTCAGAACAACGGAAGGATTTGCTGGAGGAGAGAGAACTAACATTTATTGAAGGCTTTCCATATAATAGGGAACTTAACTTGTAGTCTTCCCCAAAATTACATGCAATACAGAAAAATTGAGACTAATAAAGGTCAAGTTGCTCAGGTAGTAAAGTAGCAGAACCAGAGTGAGACTCCAGGTCTGTTGGACTTTGAAGTCCATGATCTTTTCATAAGATCAGTCTGCCTCCATTAAAGAGAGAGGAACATCTGATCTGAGTACTGACTGAACTCTTCTCATACTTCCTTCTTGAAAAGGGGATCTCTCCTGCTGTGGTTCTAGGTCCATCTTCTCAAGTCAGAGTTGGCAGCTGCCAGCACAGAAAAAGGCATAAAAGGCAGTGAGAGATGTAAGGAGCAACCTTCCAGGTACACAAGCCAGACTGAACCCCTTAGCCTTGCTTTGGATAATTCCCACCTGCTGACCAGGCCAGATGAATAGTTCCTCACAGATCTGGCTGTCCTCAATGTACCTCCCCAACATAAAAACCATTTGCCTCCAAAAAAAGTTCTAATTATTCAGACAACAGAATAGCATCCAGGACTTTTGCAAACTCTTGCTAACACCAGTAGAAAGGAAAGTAAGCAGAAAACCTTTTCATTTGTTTCTGACTTTCTTTGTCAAGAGCACCAAATCTTAGCATTCATTCATGCCACCTACAAATAATGAGCTATGACTATGTTCCAATTATTATGTTAGGCTCTGAGGATATGAAGACAAATGGCATACTCCCTTCCTTCAGATAACTCCTAGTTCTTAGTAAAGTACAAGCTCTGAGAAGCAGTCTCATTTGATGGCTAATAGCATGAGCCCTAGAATCAACTGCCATGTTTAAGTCCTAATTCTGCCTCTTACTATATGTGTAAGCTTGGGAAGATAATTTGACTTTTCTGTTCCTCTGTTTCCTCATTTCTGAAATTAAGGTTAGGAAGATGAGTTAGCTCATGTTAGACACTTACAACAATGTCCAGCAATTATAAATCTTCAATAAATATTTATTATTATTACTACTACAAGCCAAAGTGATTTCTTTCAAAGTCTGCCCTATCAGAATGAATGCATTCAAAAAAAATTTTTTTTAAAAGAATGGATGCATTCAGTGAATAAATTAACTAGCTTTTTAGAAAATCACTTTCAATATTTGGATAGAAATGGAAGCTGAAGTGGGGTGAGGGGTGATGATCTTCAAATGAGGAATGACTCTTCTTATCCAGTTTATTTTGAGAATGTGTGTCAATTAGAAGCAGGTAGTACTACTGACATTTTATAAACAATTAATTACCCTAACAGTCTATGATATGTGGAGAATTTCCTAAAACCAACACAACTTGTGCTGCCCACTTCCCCTCTGTGGGCCTTGATTTCTTCATCTGTGGTTTGAGAGGGTTGCATTGGGTTGATTACCAATTCAACATTTCTTCTGTTCTTAGTGCTCAGTTGTTATTCCCAGAGAAAGAAGACGTATATAAAATCTTTTTTTTTTTTTACAAATAGTTTATTGTCAAGTTGGTTTCCATATAACACCCAGTGCTCATCCCCACAAGTGCCCTCCTCCATGCCCATCTCCCCCCTCCCCCCACATCCATCAGTCCTCAGTTTGTTTCTCAGCATTCAAGAGTCTCTCATGGTTTGCCTCTCTCCCTTTCCCCCACCATTTCCCCCCTTCTTCTCCCCCTTGTTCCTCAGTTATGTTCCTCCTAATCCTCCTATACGTGGAAACATATGATATTTGTCCTTCTCTGCCTGACTTATTTCGCTCAGCATAACACCCTCAAGGTCCATCCATGTTGCTACACATGGCCAGATTTCATTGTTTCTCATTGCCATGTAGTATTCCATGGTATATAAAATCTTGAAAGATTTGTGGGAAAAGTTCCTGTTGTGTTGAACTGTTTTGGCTAGGGAAGAAAATCCTGATTTGGCAACCATTGATCATTGATCAAAATATTTTCTTTTATTACAATTATATAAAAATATACCAAAATCATATATAGTGAAGATTTGAAGAGATCTTAAATTACATCATCTAGTCCAGGGTTTCTCAATTTTGACACTGTTAACATTTTAGACCAGATTATTCTTTGCCTTGAGGGAAAGGCTGTCCTGTGCATTGTAGGATGTTGAGCAGCATCCCTGGCCTCCGCCCACTAGATTCCGGTAGCAATCCCCCCCCCCCAACAACTGTGACAACTGAAAATGTCTCCAGACATTGCCAAATGTCCTCTGAAGATAAGATCGCCAGATTTAGCTAAAGTATTTTATCTGGTAACACTACCTGCAGAGGGGGGAACTCACCCCTACCTGAGAACCAACAAAATTCTAGACTCTTGTTACTTCAAAGTTCAGCATGGGCATCACCTTGGAACTTGCCAGAAAAGCAGAATTTCAGGCCTTAACTCAGACCTACTGAATAAGAAGGGACAGGCATTTTAACAACTCCTCAAGTTATTTATATGCATGTTAAAGTTTGAGGAACCTTGGGGCGCCTGGGTGGCTTAGTCGGTTAAGGGTCCGACTTTCGCTTAGGTCATGATCTCGCGGTTTGTGGATTCGAGCCCCGCGTCGGGCTCTGTGCTGACTGCCAGCTCAGAGCCTGGAACCTGTTTCAGTCTGTGACTCCCTCTCTCTCTGACCCTCCCCTGCTCACGCTGTCTCTCTCTATCCTAGAAATAAAAAAAAAAAATGCTTTAAAAAAAAAAAAAGTTTGAGGAACCTTGATTTAGTATATATAAAGCCCAAGAGAAAGATGATGATAGATGATAGATAGATAGATAGATAGATATAGATAGATAGATAGATAGATAGATAGATAGATAGATAGATACAGCGAACTTACTGATGATACTATTAAAAAGTATAGATGCCCACCATGATGTATTCTAATTTGGTAGGTCTGAGGTAAGTCTCCAGAATCAGTATTTCTAATTCTCACTGCTGCTTCTGCCCAGTGAGCCTAAAATGCATCAGGGTTTATGAAGTGTTGATCTATTTGGTCCAACTCTTTTATTTCACAAATGAAACTGAGGCCCAAATGAAGCATGTGACTTGCACAAGTCACAAAGACTCAGTTGAAGAAGCATGGTTAAACTCTAGAATTAGACCACAGGCCCACTGACTTCTACTATTATTCTTGCCTTCCCCTGTCTTTCTACTGTCATTAAAGTTGTCTGCCAGGGGCGCCTGGGTGGCTTAGTCGGTTAAGCGTCCGACTTTCGCTTAGGTCATGATCTCGCAGTTCGTGGGTTCGGGCCCCGCGTCGGGCTCTGTGCTGACGGCCAGCTCAGAGCCTGGAGCCTGTTTCAGTCTATGACTCCCTCTCTCTCTGACCCTCCCCTGCTCACGCTGTCTCTCTCTCTCTCCTAGAAATAAATAAAAAACATTTAAAAAAAATAAATAAATAAAATAAAGTTGCCTGCCAAAAGTTGTCTCCTCCTAAGAGAAGATAAAGAAAAAGGTGTTGCAAAATCAAATAGACTCTGACACCTCCAAAGCCTTTAGGAGTAACTGGCATTGAGGACAGATAGCACCCTGGTAGGAACGCTGCTTCTGATATTTATCATCAGCTGTAAGGAATGTTGCAATTAAAAACAGGCTGACCTAAGGGAAATCCATATCTCAATTCAGTTCAGCAGAGAATATTGCAGACAAAAGAACAAGAGGCTAATATATTTAGATGCATTTTTTAGATGCATTTTAAAATGAAATGAGGAGGAAGCAGTGAACATCTTAAACAGTATGGCAATGAATCTGTATTCTGCTTTAGGTTAGTTACAGCACTGAAGAGACGTATGCCTGGCCACTGCCACCAGCATGGTACCATCTCTGAGTAGGCAGCTCTATACATCTCAAGATGTAGAAGCATACCTTCTGGGTAGGGTATGTGAGCTTGATGCAAGATACGCTTGGAACCAATAGTCATCTCAAAAGAGTTTAGGAAACCCCTCACTTCACAGATTACATTAGAATACTCTGGGATGAAGCAGTCTTTGGCTGAGGTTTGGGGCTTCCAGAAAGCCACTGAAATTTTTGGGGGAGGGAACCCAAACACTGTTTTGACCCAAGGCCAGGGCTGGAGAATTTATTGCCTCCAGAAATCAGTTTGAATTCCAATATCTTCATATTCCAGAAAGAGTGCAACATCCACTTCTTAGAAGAAATCTGGAAAGTGAAAGCATGAAGCAATATTTTCAGTCTGCCCACCCCACCCCAACCCACATAGCCCAGGGCAAAGGCAGATGGAAAAATTAATGTGTTCATTTGACAGCTCCCCCACCAAAGGCTAGACCCTGTAATTCGTTTTTTTTTTTTTTCTAAGCCCTGAAGTTACTCGTTAGCAAGTGTGAAGAGTGCCCAAGGGACACTGCTGGATCACATTTACCTTTATAGTTAAAATGATTTGTTAGGATTTATGAGCAATTTCTTTAACACCAGTTGATTATTGGGTTGTCTTAGAAAAAGGAAAAAAGCTCATTTCCAACAGTTTGTTATTTCCAACTTCCTCACCTGGAATTAATCAAGAATTAGTGAATTAGGCACATAGAGTGCCTACTATGTGCCCTTTGCAGTGGTAGGAATGATACAAAATACAGGATTAAACTGATGGGATATTTTCCTCATTCTCAAAGAACTATGATTTCTATACACATGGAACATGGACAATTACACATTAAAGTGCATGCATTCAGAGTTGAGAAAAATAATGGTTACCAGAGAAGGCTTCGTGGAAGAGGTGGAACTCTGTAGGATGTATGGTTATTGTCTCCTTCCCCAATTAGAATGGATTCTCCATGAGGGCAGGGACTTTCCTGTCAGAAATTATAAACCAGAATGAGAGGATAGAGAGTGATAGAGGGTGTCATTTTATATAGAAAAAACCAGGGAAGTCCTCTCTGAGGAGGTGATATCTGAGCTGAGACCTTAGTAGAATGAGAGAGAAACCAGGTGGATTGGACATCTGGAAAGGAACGTATAGACTTGTTTCCCTGGTCATTCTTGCTTTGTCTGGATATCAGCAAGCCTTTGTAACATCCTGCTCCCAAGCTATACCTGTTGCATTCAAGATGGCTGATTCCATCTCCTCCTCTAATCCAGTGTACCTCCTTCTGGACATGAAAAGAAATTGTTCCATCACTCCTTTGAGCTGACTGGAAGCATACTGGAAGTATTGTTGGGAGTTGGGTGATGACTTTAACTAATGTCAACTTTAAAGTAATGCTAGAAGATGCAAATGGTTTAGTTTTGACCCAGACAATTTAAAAATCACTAGATTCTCTATTTCTGCCAATCATTAAAAAATTTGAACTAAAACTATTTATAGACACTATTATTAATCCAAATACATTATTGGCCTGACAATTCCTTTTATGAAAATAACTGGAAAATATTTCCTAAACTTAAACTCCAAAAAGCCTTCTAACTTCTGTTTTGATCTTTATGGTTTATTTTAACAGCACATTATATCTATTTTATTCTGTAAGTCTTTTGAAGGCTTCAGACCAAAAGCAATAAAATTCTGAACTGACCAAAATGCCTTCCCCTCCACCTCTCCAATTCCTTTCCATGCCAAGTTCTCATAACTCCATGAAGCCTATTCAGCCCACCTCATGTAAGCTTTGTCTCCTCAATAGATTATTCCAGTATGGTGAGTACATCTTTGTTTGTACCGCTCTGTTGTATCTAGCACAGTGCCTTTCCCCCAGGTACTGTATATAAATACTTGTTTGTTGATCAACTAAGTGTAGGCACTAATTGAATTAAGTCTGAACAGAAGTCACAATGCTATAGAAAATGTCTTTCCAAGATTTTTGTTGGCAAATTCAGTTACTGATATGCTTTCCGATAACTGGACTCCTAGGGACAAGGGAAATCACCTCATTAATAAGTGTGGCTTCCTGATTAGACAGAGTCACTGTATGGTAGTCTGTCTGCCCAGAAAACCAAGTCATCTCTTACATGCACAAGTCACTGAAGAGACACTTGGCTTTCCATCTGGGAAATGCAGAGATACTTATCTGGAAAATAAAACAATCATTCCAATATCTTATCATTGACACAGGATTCAGTATATACCTGGTTCTTTGGAGAAGTGTCGAGGATGGGTAAACTTTTGATAAACTATTAATCATGAATGGAGAAAAACTTTAACTTAGATTAGGCTGATGGAAGAGGCTATGGATAGATGCAGATGTTTTGAAAGAACAGATTTGGTAACTTAAACACTACGGAGAAATGTTAACATTTCTAATATGGGGCCTGGAAGACTAATGCCTTCTTCCCCTACCTTAAGCATTGCCATAGGTGGTCAACCCTAAAGCAAAAAGGCCAGTGGAGCATGCATCTCTTCTAAAGTTACTACCATTGCCTCCAGTGTTGGGCTCTAGGAGGGCTGCATTTAATGACTACTCTTCCTTCCTTCTGTTTATTTGTTTGAAAGTTAAGCTTGTTTAGTTATCATTGATTTGTTGTGGGCCTGTCAGGGGTGATTTATCAGTAGGTTGTTCATAGTGACCTTTAAAATACAGCTCTGTTATTGCAGCCACGTCATTTTCTCAGTATCAGACAAATGATTTAGTTGACATAGTCATGCTGTTTTACAACTTACTGTATGTATGGGGTGCTGAGCTTTTTCTGTTTAATTTTGTTTCATTAAAACTTGGTAACATTCCAGGTAGATACTGTCACTTGGTCTTGAAAGTTAATTTGAACATTTTTGTTACTCAAGGCATCTTTAACCACATTTCTCCAACAGGACTACAATGAATTAAATGAGCGTGACTAGTGGAACATTTGGCAAGTTGATATTTGTAAGGAGGTTTTAATCTTTCAGGCTGGTCTGTTTTGTTCTCAAAGGCAACTGCTCCTTGAAGGAAAAATCCAATTTAGAAATGTGATTTGCTTTTCTGATTTTTGCTTTTGAAACCATGTTACATTTTTTTTTCTCTTAAGAGCTATGGTGTTTTTCTTTTGTGCAGGAAGTATTTTCTTGAAAGGTATCCTAACAAGTTGATGAAGGCCCTACGGGGGCTCAACTAGTAGACCAGAAGAATACCACAGGTTTGTGGTGCCTGTCAGTAACCATAATCGTCATCTTGAGTGGATTCAAATTAGAATTCTCCCAAGAAATTTCTGACATGGTTACAGATATATAAAATCATTTGGGGAGAGTGTAAATAAATTGGTAGAGCTTTTACAGAGGGCAAGTTGGCAACAAAGTAATATTTGTCACCTATCATATTGGCAAAACTTTTTTTAATGATTAATAAAATCCAGTAGTGGGAAAGATGTGGGATAATGGGCACTCTAGTACTCTATTGGCAAGATTATATATTACCTTTTGGAGAGTAACTTGGAAATATGAATAAAAATAGTAAATGCATATACCATTTGATCCAGCAACTCTTTTTCTGACACTTAGACTAAAGAAATATCTGTACAATTTAGCAAAGCTATATGTACAATTATATGCATTGTTGAATTATTTATTATAAAAAAAGAAACAACATAGTTATCATCAACCAATTGAATAAATCTAAAAAATCTATATATCTGTAGTATAGAATACCACGTCACTGTTACAAATAATAAGACTAATTCTACTTGTACTGCATTGAAGCATCCACAAGATACATTGTATTTGATATGGTATATGTATTATGTGTATTACTCAGAGCTCTCCAGAGAAACAGAACCAATAGGAGATTCTACACACACACACACACACAAAGAGAGAGAGAGAGCACTTTATTATAAGGAATTGGCTTAGGTGATTATGGAGGCTGAGAAATCCCAAGATCTGCAGCTGGCAAGCTAGAGACCCAGGAGAGCCAATAGTGTAAGTTCCAGTCCAAAAGCTGGCAAGCTTGAAACTCAAGAAGAGCTGATGTTTTCGTTTGAGTCCAAAGGCAGGAAAAGACCAATGTCCCAGATCAAACAGTTGGGCAGACGGAGTTCCCTTTTACTTGCAGGAGAGGAAACCTTCATTCTATTCAAGATTTCCACTGGTTGGATGAATCCCATCCACATTAGGGAGGGTAATGTGCTTTTTTTTTTTAATATTTTTAATTTTTTTTTTTTGAGAGAGAGTGCTAACGAACAGAGGAGTGGCGCGCGCGTGCACACACACACACACACACACACACACACACACACACACACACAGAATCTGAAGCAGTCTCTGAGCTGTCAGCCCAGAACCCAACACAAGGCTTGAACTCATGAACCATGAGATCAACCGTGACACAGACCTTGAACTCACGAACCATGAGATCAGCCATGACCCGAGCCAAAGTCAGACACCCAACCAACTGAGCCACCCAGGTGCCCCAGTAATGTGCTTTATTTAACCTACCCATTCAAATGTTAATGTTTGCAGAATCACCCTCACAAATGAACCCAAAATAATGTTAACCAAACATCTGAACATCCCATGATCCACTCAAGTTGATAACATAAAATTAACCATTATAGTATGTATGGTATAATTTCATTTTTGTAAAACAAAAAATTAAATAAAAATATAACTATATGCATGAACAGAAGAAAATATCAACAGCAATCACCTCTGAGTAGAAGGCCTCCAAAATTGAGGTTTGGAGTATGCATTGGATATTTCTTTCACCATATATTCTTTATAGTTTCGTTTTTAGTTGATTTTTAAAATCATGATCTTTGATTTCTTTTTACTTTTATAATTAAAAAAACTAGTTAATAATAAAGTAGAAGGTAAAAATAGAAGGTAATATGGAAGTCTTTCTAGGTCAGAACCATGGGAATGGTTGTAAGTAATAGGGCAAGGAGAGGTGGGACATCAAGAGAAAAATCTACAAAAAAATTGCTGGCCATCGACAGGCTGTAAGGGTAGCAAAATTTTGCCCTTGCCTTTTTTCATTTCCACTTTCTATTCCCTTCTTTCTGTAGTGTACCCTTTGTCCCTCATGCTTGATAATTTAGAGACTCTAAATGTGACAAACCTTAATTCCCACCCCTACCCATCATCCTTTTCTTGCAGCACGTTTGGAATTCAACTCTTCACTTCCTCTTTCCCTTAATGATCCCAAGCGAAGGCAGACCGTATCTAATTGTTGTATTTTAAAGAGTTTATATATAACTTAATCGGTAGATGCTACTAATTGGTAAAAAATTCATTCATTTATTCATCAAACATGTAACATGGACTGTGTTTCTACTGTGTGTGACTCACTGTCTAGAGAATACGCAGTTTTACCTGGGAAAAGTGGTGGATTGAGATAGGAAAGAGAAGGTGTGGAAGGTGTTACAGGGTATTCCAGGTAGAGGGAGCAACCCCTGTCAAGATTTGATGATGTGAAATCCCATGACCTTTAAGAAAAACTGGACATTGTTTGATATGGCTGGAGGATGGAATATGAAGAGAGAACACAGTGAGAAATGAGGCAAAGAAGGGAGGTATCAGCAGCATAATTATTTATTATATGAGCTTGCCTCTCTGCTAAATGTTTGGCATCCATGTCTTCTCCCCATTAAATGCCAGAAGTACCCCCACAATTATTATAATAACCAAACATTCTACTACAAATACACCTTTCTAAACATTCCTAAGGGAATCCCTTCTTGGTTGAGAGCCACTGGGGCTTGATCAAGGATGACTATTTGTTATCAAGAAATAACAAGTGCTGGCCAAGATGTAGAGAAAAATGAACACTTGTGCACTGTTGATGGGAACATAAATTGGTGCAGCCACTGTGGAAAAAAGTATGGAATTTACTCAAAAAATTAAAAATAGAGGGTGCCTAGGTGGCTCAGTCTGTTAAGCATCCGACTTCAGCTCAGGTCATGATCTCTCTGTCCATGAGTTCAAGCCCACATCAGGCTCTGTGCTGACTGATCAGAGCTTGGAGTCTGCTTCAGATTCTGTCTCCTCTCTCTGTCCCTCCCCCACTCATGCTCTCTCTCTCTGTCTCAAAAGTAAATAAACATAAAAAATTAAAAAAACAAATACTAAAAAAATAAAAAGAGAAATACCACATGATCCGATAATTCCACTAGTGGGTATTTACACAAAGAAAACTAAAACACTAATATCTTCTATGTTTATTGCAGCATTACTTGCAATAGCCAATATATAGAAGCAACCTAAGTGTCCATTGATAGACAAATGGATAAAGAAGATATAGTACAATATATACAATGGACTATTACATGGTCACATAAAGGATGGGATCTTGCGATTTGCAACAACATGGATGAAACTAGAGAGCATTATGCTAAGTGAAGTAAGTCAGCCTGAGAAAGATGAATACCATATGATTTCACTTATATGTGAAATCTAAAAAAACCCCACACAAATGAATAAACAAGTAAAAAGCAGACTCAGACCTATTAATACAGAGAACAAACTGAAGGATGCCATAAGGAAAGGGGTGGAGGAGACGGACAAATAGGGTAAAAAGGAGTAGAAGATATAGACTTCCAGTTACAGAATGAATGAGTCATGGGACTAAAAGGTACAGCATAGGAAATCGTCAATGGTATTGCAAAAGCATTGTCTGGTAACAGATGGTAGCTACACTTGGGTTGAGCACAGCATTATATATAGAGAAGTTGAATTACTATGTTTTATACCTGAAACTAATGTAACACTGGGTGTCAACTATACTCAAATAAAAATAATTTTTAATGAGGACCTTTTATACTCTGCTAATGAGTTTGGGATTAATGAGTAGGGCCTGAGCTTCTCAAACTATAGTAAGATATATTGTGTAGGGGCGCCCGGGTGGCTTAGTCAGTTAAGCGTCCGACTTTCGCTTAGGTCATGATCTCACGGTTCGTGGGTTCAAGCCCCGCGTCGGGCTCTGTGCTGACTACCGGCTCAGAGCCTGGAGGCTGCTCCAATCTGTGACTCCCTCTCTCTCTGACCCTCCCCTGCTCACGCTGTCTCTCTCTCTCTCTCCTAGAAATAA